>VXAY01005116.1:494308-534167 GCA_013399855.1 Oxyruncus cristatus | reverse complement strand
GGCCCGGGGCTGGGGCGGCCCGAACCCCGCGGTGAACGCGGCGTCGCCGCACGATCACAGGATCTCCTGAGCTAGAAGGGACCCACAGGGCTCACGGTCCAACCCCTGGCCCTGCACGGGGCACCCCAACAGCCCCACCACCCAGCGATCCCACCCTGTCCCCTGAGGGCGTTGTCCGAACTCCCCCCGAGTTCTGGCAGCCCAGGAGCCGCGAGAAAGTCAATCGCGATTAAATAAATAGCGATAAAACATACCCTGTGTGCTTAAGACATGGCCGTTCCGTTATAACTTTATAGAATCGGGATATCCCGAGAGAGGAGGGAACCTCCGAGGAGCATCGATGTTGTACTTGGGAGGGGTCGCGGCGTTGTCCGATCTTTGTTCTTCCTGAGGAATTGGCCATATGTGAGGGGGCTTTTTGCTATAAATATGAATATATTCCTCTAATTCCCAGTGTGTGTAAAGTGAAGGATGGAGGGGGACTGTTCACAAGAGCACGTAGTGCCGACAAGGGGGAACGGCTTCAAACTGTCGGAGAACGGGATTAAATGGAACATTGGGAAGAAATTCCTCCCTGTGAGGGTGGGGAGGCCCTGACACAGGTTGGCCAGAGAAGCCGTGGCTGCCCCATCCCTGGAAGTGTCCAAAGCCAGGTTGGACGGGGCTTGGAACAACCTGGGCCAGTGGAAGGTGTCCCTGCCCACGGCAGGGGTGTGGAAATGGGTTGGCTTTCTTTTTTTTTCTGGGGGGAAAAAAAAATAAAATAAAAAGGGCAGAAGTTTTCTTACTGCTCCGAAAAATTCATTCTGGGGGGATGTGAGTAATTCCTGCAGTAATTCGAGCCCACGGTGCTCGAGCACTCCCCGGTACCCAACAGAGGGCACTGGTAGCCCACATAATTTTTAAGTTCTTAGTTAATAGAACTGGTTTCAGTCTCCGAATCTGTTGTCTAGATTTGCTCTCCTGCCATGGGTTTGGGGAGGTTAAATCAACGGCAAGAAGGAGAAATAAAAAAATGGCTGTGATGTCATTACTCGTAAGTGAAAATCGAAATTGAAACCGCGAATACGTTTGAAGTTTCAGTTTCTTTCTGCAGTTAGACCTGGAAAATATTGTGCCCTCCGACATCTCGCTCAAGCACATCTGTTTAATTTCAGTGGGATAATATATTTGGTTAATTTGGTTGATAATTTCAAGGTCAGGTTGGACGGAGCTCAGAGCAACCTGGTCTAGTGGAACGTGGTGGGATTGGAATGAGATGATCTTCCAACTCAAACCATGCTGTGATTCCATGGGTTTAGGATTTTCAGGTTGCTGAGGGCTGTAAAAATTTTAATGTCGTGCTAGTTTCATTTTGAATGTCTCCTATTTTCCATGATTCCCTCAGACTTCAATCACAATAGCGGGATATTTCATGCACAGTGTGCACAAGTCCCACCTGTGGCCACATCACATCTCTTTGGTTTAGTGAAGTTTATCAAACCAAATCCTTTTCTTTGAACTGTTTTGACTTTGAAGCCATGAAATGTTTCAAGGAAAAATGTTCTGCTTCAAAAACAGAAGCAATAGTTCGTCCCCTTTGTTTTAATCTCTTATGCTGATTCATCCTCCTATCTAATCTTACATGAGCCCACAGTTTACAAATATTTTGCAGAACAGGAAGTCTTTATTTTAAATTATTATTATTACACTTCAAGATTTAAAGCACTGCATAAAACAAGGTATTGTTGGAATGCTGTATTAGCCTACATGTATTTCACCTAATAAATTCCCCAGGGCAGCTCATGCAGGATAACCCAGACTAATTTTATACCCTTTGACCTGAGGACCTGTTTTTTCCTCAGCTACACCATTTTGCCAAATTTTTGTGTGTGTGTGTTTACACTGGAATTCCTACTAAGTCTGCAAATATGAGAAACGTGAACCTGGAGACTGAAGCAAAGGATGCTGAAGGGATTCCAGAGCTCCCACTTCCACCTCTGGCGTTGTCCCTAATGTTCCCCAAGCCCAGAGTATTTCATGCACAAGTGTGTTGTCATTAGCATTCCATTAATCCCTCTGGTATGTTCTTCTCCACGCTAATGACAGCGTGGAATGAGACTTTGCTCTCACAGTAGTTTCTTTCTTCCCAGTTGTTTTCCAGCATCCAAATGAATCACACCCCAGAACTTCCTCTCTGTGAAGTGTCTTTGGGGTGCTGTTGTCGTGTCTTGCAGGCATGTTTAAAACCTGGCCTTGGGAAGTCACTAGAAGCTCCATATTGATGTTTTTAAATCATTAGGTGCTCCAGGTAAATAAGCACATACTGTTAAATTGGCTTGGGGGGGATATTAACTCCAGGACAGAGACAAGGGAGACAGTTCTCTACCTCATGAAGTTGTTTTTTTTAATTGGATATGAGCCTGTCAGCAGGATCACGTGGGTGGTTGCAGGACATGAAAACATCTTTACCTGCTTGTGAACACAGACCTTTGTGTCATTATTCAAAAATCCATAACTGCCTGGCTTTTGCACTGCAGAAAGTTTCCCTTTAATCGCAACTGCAGTAAAAGCGTTGCAGACTTTCAGGACAGGTACGAAGAAGAGGAATCAGAATTTCGTCTCGTGTGTAGTTTCTGTACAAAGGATAGAATCAGAATCCTATTTGTGGGTGCCTTTGATAAGACCTTGGCTGCAGCATGTCCATCAGATGAAAGCAGGGCTTCACGCCCCCACTCCACGCGTGCAGTGACATCAGGATTTTGAGGCTGACCTTGGTGGGTGAAGAAATAATTTGGGAAAGAAAACGCACCCAGATCAGATAAGACCTGCTCATCTTATGTCTGAAGCCACCAGCTGGCACCACATTAATATTTTGGAGGTGCCAAGGCAGAATTTTCTTGCTTGCCTACAAGCACGGAAGAAATCATTGCCTGGTGAATAAAAGCAGGAGCATCGTGTGGTCTCTCGTTCCTGGCAACCTCCTGGAACAGGAGCCTCAGGGAATGGAGGGTGCCAGACAAATCCTGCCCTAAAATACATCCAAGATGCAGAGCAAGCCAAAGCCTCAGGGATCAGTAAGGAAGGAGGTCTGGGAGTGCTACCCCAAGCAGGGGTGGAGGTTGCCAAGCACACTGAAGGTGAGAGTGAAGCTGGACAGAGATAAAGGGGCTTCGATGGAACACAGAAGGAGAGAAGAAATTGGGGGGGAAAAAATCCTCAAGGGCCTCAGAACAAAGGGGACGTGGTGACCTTGAGCCAAGTGGGTTGGGAGATAAGTCAGGCACGGGACTGAACCTTTGCAGAGCCACAGGGAAGGAAAGAATGAATCTTTAGGATGTTGTTAAGGAAGAGCAATCACCTTGAAGAATTCATCCCGTGAGTAAGAGGTGATTTAGCTGAGACATCTTCTCTCATTGGGCAAGGGAGCAGCATTTATGAGCCTTGCTGTTGTCAGTGTTTCCACAGCTGCAAGTTGCTCAGTGATGCTGGAGAAGCCATTTTTCATTTATGCTACATGAAAACATGTGCCAGACACTGTTCCCTGAGAGGCCTTCGTTAGGATTTTGGGTTGTACTGTGTTTTAGCATTAATAAATATTGTTGGAGTGTATTTACTCATAACTTTTGAGGGCGTGTCTTCATTTTGGGGGATGCAAATCTTTTACAAGTTCAGGGGTTTTTCTTTTTTTTTTTTTTTTGGGAGGGGCTTTCAACAGAAGAAATTTGGAATTCTGAACCTTATCAAAGGCAGAAGGATATTTGCTGTTCGATCTTCTGTGGAAGGAATTGTTCCCTGTGAGGGTGGGGATGCCCTGGCACGGGTTGCCCAGAGAAGCAGTGGCTGGAAGTGTCCAAGGCTGGGTTGGAGCAACCTGGGCTAGTGGAAGGTGTCCCTGCTTACGGCAGGGGGGTGGGATGAGATCAGCATTAAGGTCCTTCCCACCCAACCCATTCCATGATTCTATCGTGACTCTCCATCCCTGGTACCTGAATGTGCTGCAGTTGTTCCCACCTGTGTGCAGGGACACCAAGGAACTAAATCACCATCCCAAGGTCATGTTTGCTCTGACTGAGCCCACGTTTTCCACTCCCCGAGCTGGCATTCAACCCAAGGGACATCCTCGACCAATAAACCCTCCGAGACCTTTCTGTGAGAGTTCAGATCATGAGTGTAAATGTCTTGGCCAGATGCAGTTCAAGTAATTATATCCTGCCTCCCTGAACTCCCTTCCAGTTTCAAGTGCGTGTGAGATGCATCACTTCCAGGTCTAAACTATGAGCAATGGCATTTGCATTAAAGCATCTCACTCCTTTCCCATCCCAAAGTGGTGCCATTTCCTTGATGGTTTTTTTGTGTTGGTTTTATCATAAAGTGCTGCTAAGTTGGCCCTTTTTTAATCTTTGCCCCAAAAAGGCACTTTAGAGGCATTTTCTCTTTATTTCTCTTCCTTGGTTTTGACTCTTTTATCCTCCTGAGGGGTTTTATTGCTTTATCACACGGAGTAATTTTCCTGCAGTGATCCTTTTGGCACTATAATGCACATTTGTTTCGTAGCATTACTGAAATACAGCGTATTATTTTCTAGTAGAACTGTAGTAATTTCTAGAATTCTCCAAGCCCTTTGATTCTGTGGGAAGCTGATCCTCGTTATTTTTCTTAATGGGAACTGCGAAGTTGTTCACGAATAGCTTCACGTGGGTGATCACCTTGAGCTTCAGAGAAGGGCTCTGATGGTTCCTGAGTCTCGCTGATTCGTCACCGATCACGAGGAAATTGTTCAGTTGTTTTGCAGCTCCATTTTTTTTCTCCCTGCCTAAAGAAGGGATAATGTGATTTATCTGGCTTTACTGGGAGCGTGCACACTTAATCGTTCGGTGTCACCCAGCTGGAGCTCTCTGGACTAAAGGTTCCCCCATCAGCGAGTGTCAAACATGAATCACAACCTTTGTTTTCCATCATCACTGCTGCGATGATAACAATCGATGTTGTTCGTTTACAGGACAGATTAATATTTCCAGACATCACATCCCTGTGATTTACTTCATCTTCTCGGGGCGGGGGAGGCAGCAGGCCTGAGGTGAGCCAAGTAAAATGCCAGGTAATTTAACCTGAGCACTGCTAAATCCCTGGTGAAGCTGCTGAAAGCAGAGCATTTTTCCCTTTGATTTCCTCTCCTGGCTGAGGTGGGGCGGGACCGGCTTTGGGATGATTGACAAGGAGATAGGATGACATAGGAAATAACCCCGTCCTGTTCTTCCTGAGTCAGAAAGAGGAAAGGTCAGTCCTCTTCCTTGTTTATTCCACCTGCTCCAGCACAAGAATCCATTCCCAGCTGCCTCCATCCTGCCTTTCCCAGAGGATAATTGGAGCACAGCCCTCAGTGGCCTGGCAATGACATCACCTGGAGGAGCAAAGACAGCTGGGCTGACATACCTTTGTCCTCACTCTTCCTCACTTTCCCCTGGAGCCTTTCACTGCTTCCACGTGCTCTCCCGTGGGATTTGCCATCCGTATGATTACACTGCTCCTCACATCCCAAATGCCTGGCATTAGAACCTTATTAAGCCATTACCTTGCAGATGGATGGATCCCTTCAAAAGCCATTATAATGGCTGTGGTTTCTTTATTGCCAAACTTCCTCTAAAGCCAGGTAATCCATGCCCGGGTCTCTCCAGATGAACATTCTTCCCAGACATCAGCTGCAATTCCGTAGCAGGTTTTTGTGACAAAATGTATTTTCCTACTTGTTTAAAATAGAATTAATATTAGAATGGAAGAATTTAGTCCTGTGGGAAGATCCTGGTTGAGCTGAGCAGTGCTTTGCTTCCCTCACAAAATGAGCCTCGTTGAATGGTCTGTTTGCTCCGTTTCTGTGACAAATATGCCCCTGCCTTGACCTAAAGGAATCATTTCCAGTGCTGACAGGAGAAATGGAGCTTCAGTGATAAAATATTGCCTTTATAGAGCTTACTAAGCAACACAGAGCGGCTGCTAAACTCAACCTGAGCTGTAAATCCTCCTCCTGGTCTGGTTTTTTTTTTTCTTCCTTTCTGTCCACTGAATGCCACCAGAATTCTTGGATCCGAGGCCAGAAGCACATCCAGTCTTTTTTCCAGCCAGGCTCTGATCAGTGCAGGTGTAGATAAACAGTTCCCTCCCATGCAAGGTTTTGGAGAGGCTGCAGCCTTGCAGGAAGACACAGCTTTGGAGAAGAGGAGAGGTTTGGGAATTACTTTTGGAGCCGTCGGTACAAATGACGCTCAGAGTTTGCCAGCACAGTCTCCGGGCAATCTATTAATAAACACGTATCAGCAATAATGCCAGAAATAAGAGCAGGGCAGCCTGATTTTCCATGGCACACAGGATAACAGGATGATGTCCCGTCTCACAGTTTACACAGAACGTTCAAGGCAACGTGTCCCAGAGGGTTTTCTCCTGAGGGATGCTCAGGGCACGTTCTGAACTCTGTGACACACCCAAGAGAGTCCGTTTTGCTCATCCCAGAAGCTGCTGATCTGTCAAGTTCGAAGTCAGCATTTTTAGTGGAACAGAACAGGAGGCTGATGTTTGCTGCCAAAACCTGCTGGAAGACTCCTGACAGAAATGCCAGGGAGAACGAGGAAAACCAGGGTGTTCGGTGTTAAGACACCTCGCAAAATGAATGCAAAATGCATCACTTGCATTGTGGGCCTGTCAGTCCTTGTGTGAGGAGCGAATGAATTCTCTCCGAGAGGAGAGAGAATTCCAGAAAAAAAAAAAAAAAACAAACCTCAGGGAAAGGATCTCACATTCACTTCTGGAGGCAAATTCAGTGGCTTGCATGGAAAACGCAGATTACACGTGTCCCTGATCTGCAGATCCCTGACAAAGAGGCCTAGAAGGGAAAATAATCCCAAGATCTGATCCTGCCGTGCTGAGGAAGTGAGAAGAAAGTCCGTGACATTAAGCAACGGGCATTGCAAGGAGCTCGTTGCTAAGCTAAAGGCCAAAATATTCGGCATCTGATCCACCAGCACCCCTTCCACATGTTGGGGTTTATCTGCAGGGCACCAAGAATCCCACCCCTGACACAGGAGGAGGTGCTGATCGCCTCCAAGTGCGAGATGAGATCGAGGAATATCTCATAAAAACATATTTTTAAGTGCTGTCGGGTGACTCCAACCTGCCCTGGTGCAATTAAGGAGCAGTGTCACAGCACCACTCACCGTGGGGCTTACGGGGCAGTGACATCACCAGGGCTTTATACAAACACCAATTAACCCTCTGGACAATGTGTCATTAGGGCTGTTTCACGGGTGAAGCAACAGAGAGACAGCAAGAAAGATTTGTCCAAGGTTGCACAGCGAGGGGAAGAGAAAAAATTAAGAGTTTAAGGCTTCCAAGTTGGGGTTTTTTTGTCCACGCCAGGGCAGACTCTCCTCCTGTCTCCCCCCGGAGTTTTGAATTTATTGCCATTGTTTTTGTGGTTCTGGTGGATAGGGAAAATTAAATATCTTCTTCTGCACTTGGTTTTCGTTTTGGTTGGGAATTTCTTTCAGCCCTTTTTTTTCTTTAAATGTGCTGGAGACTGGTCAAAATCTCCTTGGCGAAACGGAGACCCTCCAACAAACGAGATGTGGATTTAAAGGGTTGTGAAGATTTTGTAGACTTCTGCCTTTATCTGGGGTAAATTCAGTGAGAAAACAGAATCACAGAACGGTTTGGGTTGGGAGGGACCTTAAAGACCATCTCATTCCACCCCCTGCCATGGGCAGGGACACCTTCCACTAGCCCAGGTTGCTCCAACCTGGCCTTGGACACTTCCAGGGATGGGGCAGCCACAGCCAGGGACTCGCCACCCTCACAGGGAAGAATTCCTTCCGTACATCTACCCTAAATTTCCCTTCATTGAGTTTGAACTCCTTGTCCTGTCCCTCAAGTTCCTGGTGAAGAGTCCCTGGGAACATCCCTAAGCCAGTTTGGGTTACAAACCATTCCTGGTCCGTAACTCCTGGGGGTTATTTGGGGACTCCTTAGGAGGGTTTCTGCTAGTGCTGAGCAGACAGATCAGACCAGGAATATTTGTGCTGTTCAGGTGGACTGTTCACTCCATGTGGGTTGTGGAATTCACCTGGCAGCGTTTCTGTGCTTTGACTGACCAGTAAAGATTTTGGAGGGGAGCATGAAAAAAAAACTGAAACCCAAGTGATTAATAGCAAATCTTAGAGTTTAGAGGCTGAGGATGGTGTTTTCCACGCACCCCAAATGTCAGGGCAAACCCAGCCCCTGAGCACAGGGACATCTGTGGGTCCCCCCAGATAATTTCTGCAAGTTTGAACAAATCCAAAATAAATCACCTCTGCCATCCTTCCATCGGATCACCTTTGGCATCCTTTAAAGGCTACAGAATGGTCCCTTTTGTAGAGCCAGGTCTTCTCTTCAGCCACAACACTCCCCTGAGTGTTCACCTGCCATTCAGGGAATTATCACTATGCCTTTTTAGGTTTTTAAGTTGTTTTTTGGTGTTTGGTTTTTTTTTTTTTACATATAAGTGTGGAGCCGTTTGTTTTGCAATTCCCGACTCCGGGCACCCGCAGAGCCGTTCTGCAAGAAGGTGAAGAAACCCTCCAGAGGGTGCTGATGGAAAACCCAGGACTGCAGGTGAATTTAGCCCAAAAAAGCATCCATTTAGAGAGGCCTGGCAGCTGACACAGCCACTTATGTAATAGGCAGTTTCAATTACTGATTTGCTAATGACTGTTTTGCCCTTGCGCAGTTTGTTCCCGGTTTCTTCATTCCCTCCTTCCTCGCTGCCACGCTGTGGTGCCTCTTCCTCTTGTTGACATCTGTTCTAGTTCCCAATAGGAAAACCTGAAGTTACTGGACTGATTATCCCCCAGGGAATTGCTGCCAAGCACTGGGAGCCAGGAGGAGACCTGCTTGCCCGTTGCCGGAAGACGGGAGCCACGAGAACCGTCTGCCTCGTTTCCCAGGAGCTTGGAAAACCGCTCGGGGAAGGTTTTGGCTTCGTTTGTGATGGAGTGATGGTATCTGTGAGTCCAGGATGGTTGCATCTTGCACGTCCACAGAGCGAGAAGGCTTTGCTGGTGTTCCCCGACCTCTGCCGGTCCTAATTGCCTCAGCACTCCTACGGATCCTGCGTCCCAGCTGGAGGAGAACCGAAAAAACACCCACGGGCTAGCAGGGTCTCCCCAGCCTGGGAATCTCTGAGGGGTGACAGGTCTGAAGCGGGGGCACGGCATCCATGAAGAGCCCGTGACCAAAGAAACAAGCCCGGAGAACAGGAAGGGAAAGAAAAAAAAAAAAAAGCAGGTGTTATCCCAGAGGGATGACGGGAGCAGCCCCAGACATCTTACTCAGAAAGGTGAGTGAGTGGAAATGAATGCTGGGTCATCCTGGGAGCCAGCAGGGCTTTGGTGCTGAGCCTGGATTTTAACCCTCTGCTGGAGGCTGGACCAAGGGCAGGGCTGACGTGGGGCCCCTGCAGAGCAGGGCTGTAATTAAGGAATATTCCAGTGGCTGGTGAGTAGCAGAACGTGCATGTGCTCATTGCTGGGGCTGCTGGGCTTCCCAGGGATGTGCTGGAGAGCTTTAGCCTTCCTAACTCAGGCACGGCTGGGGGTAAAACCATGGCACAGGGAGCCCAGCACAGGTTAAGGAGTGTTTCCCTGCAGCCTGGAGCAGGTTTGGCAGCACTGGGAGCTGCCTTGGCAAAGGGACCTGGAGATACACCAGCGCTGTCCTGTTTCTGCGGGCACAGCTCAGTGGCGTTTCCAGATGGAGACCCCTCAGCCCCGGCTCAAAGCATCACACAAGCAAAGGAATTAATGCTGGGATTCCCAGAGGGAATTTTGGCGAGCAGAGCCTCCACACAGCTCCCAGGAGATGAGTAAACCAGGGTCTGTTCGGGAGCATTTCGGGCAGGATCAGCACTAGGCATGAAGCAACGTTTGGAAGCTCTCCAGGGCAGGGACTGCCTTCGTTCTGCCTCTTGAGCAGACTTGAATCCTGGTTTGAAAAGATGACAAAGTGGTTTGGGATAGTAAGAACTGGGGGGGAAATGGAGGAGGCAGAGCCTGCTGCGTGCCAGTTCAAGCCCATGCACGGCACAGCCAAGCAGCAAATGCAAGGAGGAATCACTGGGAGGCTCCTTTTTCCCCTCGTTGCCCACAGGAGTTTGTCTGCCTTGGAGTGGGAGGAGGAGCAGACTGGCTCGTCCAGTGGCCATGAAGAAAGGGCTGTGAGGGAGGTCCCACAAAACCAGAGCCAGGCAGCACTGACTTCGGAGAGGAAAACCATCTTGCTGTCCTGTGGGATGAGAGAAAATGTGGCAGGAAGGTTTTGACAGAGCAACCTGGAGAATTCCAGGGGGATAAAGGCCACTAGTGCAGGAACCAGCGAGGAGAGTAAGGCAGGGTTTGCTAAAGGTCAAGATGAAACCACAGATCTGCAAAGCCACTGAGGGCAGGAGGGTGCAGGATCTGCTCCATGTCCCTTCCACTGCTGGAGGGAGTGGGTGCCAAGGGCTGCTTTTCTCGGCTCACAGGCTGAGGAACCACCTAGAGGGAAAAGGGAATCTCTGGAAGACAGAGGTGAGCTGAGGGACAATAGAAAGAGCAACGAAACACTTAAGTGTGAGAGAGCATGAGAATATGGAGCAAATGTACCCCGGGAGAAAGTTAATACCAGGGACACTCGGGGTGGTTAGTGGGCAGCAAATTACAGAGGAGCCTGCAGTGTGGTGTGGCCCAGGGAAAGCTGCTGGAAGGGGGGATTTCACGGCTCGCTTCAGTTTGGCTCCTTTGGTTTGGGGCCTCTCAGTGCAGCTGGGAAAGTCTCCAGGAAGGAGAAGCTGCAGTGAGCTCTGGTGGGCTCTGCATCCGCCTGTCCAGCTCCCTGCAATGCAGAGTTCTCGCAGGCCCACGGACGCTGAGGCCCCTCATTTTGGACATTTGTGCAAACATTTGTCATTGTTTACGATGACATTGAATAAAATATTAGTGTTTGAGCTCTAGAGCTCCAGGCACAGCGAGAGGGACGCCGGAGATCATCACTGACCTTCTCCAGTTTAATCTCCGACCCTTTCTCTCAAGCCCCTACAGGGAACAAAATGTTTTTCACATGCACCAGCTGCAAGGAGCTATTCAAGGAGAAACCAACTGATTATTAGATTTCCCTAATTGCCTGAGCCCATTCCCCAAGGAACATTAGCTCAGTGAGTGACTTTTGCCCTTGGGAAGTGGCTGAAGTCTCCTCTCTGCCTGCAGGACTCTCCGGGCCTCTCCTCTCGCTCTGGGCTGTGCTGGTGTGAGACAGGCACATATTCATGGGCATCTTCGTACCCTCTGATATTTATTTGTGTTTTAGCAATCTGTCAAATACGTGGAAATCATGTTATCATCCATCTAAGCCTATATAAAATAATAATAAGGGCTAGTAGAGAGACAGGGGCCAAGGGTGGATTTTGGGCAGTCCTTACAGTGTCTGAAAGCCACGGACAAGCTTACAAGCAAAATGACAGGAATTCCTTATTTTCTTTACCTTTGTGAATTAAATGGGGTGATTCCACTAATACCAACGGGAGCATCACATGCCATTAATAATACCTGACATTCAACTAACTGGAATACCAATATTCCAATAATGTTAATGTCCACAATTTAAATTAATACCACCCAGTGTGGGAAGCATCTTTCTGTGTGTAACATGTCCAGAAGGTGTGTTCAAGCAGTGACATTTGCTGCTGCTGCACAGGACTCACACTGCACTTACTCCTTCCCTTCCCTCCCTACGCTACTACGAGCACTAATCAACATTTTCTGCCTTACTCAGAATAATTAGAGCCCAGCCTCTGTGCAAGCCCAAAGGACTTTCTCAGGGATGTTATCTCCACAATCTGTGTTTTGAAAGAAACGCCAAGTTTTTAAGCGGAGGAAGAGTTTTCTCCTCCCAGCTGGGGCTCCAGGATGGCGCATGAGCAGGTGCCCAGTGGGGATGGTGTCTCCCTGAAGGGACAGGGCTCTGCTTCTCCAGTTCTTCCCCCATTTCCTGCAGGGAAAAAGCCATGGCTGGCTCAGAAGGAGCTGTCGTGGTGTGGTGCCAGAGAATCTCTGCACCAGGGCCTGCAGCCATAATGAGGCAACACAAGTTGTCTTGTGTCTCGTTGGTTGTGCAAGAATTTCATTGTCAAGGATTTATTGTTTGCCATTTTCTGTTGCACAATAGAAAATGAGGAGAGAAGGAAGGGTGGGGGACAAAGGCATGGACGTGACAGAATTAGATTTGCAGTGTCCTGAGTTTTTTTAATGAGAATTTGAATAATTACTTCGTCAGCCGGTGACAGGTGACTGTAGCTGTTCACTCAAGAGCCAACTGCATTTCTTTTTTAATCAAAAGTGTCATTTTTACACTCCAAAATACTGGCTTTTTAAAAAAAATCTAAACCATAAATGTTCTGTATATGTTTTGTGGCATTTCCTGTTAATACCAAAGATAAAGGGGGTAATAACAGCTGGTTAAGAGGGTTCGCATCTTTCAGAATCATCATTTAAAATTTTGAGATGAACATTCTACATGTTTTAGTTTTCTAAAACAACACCATCTTTGCCCCTTTTTGCTGATTTTGGATTTTTTTTTTGGTGACTGATGGTCTCTGGCATCTCTCTGGATCTTTAATTTAAGCTCCTGAGTAAATCTACGTTGTTCAAAGTGAAAATGGGATTGAAATCAGTCCAAATTAGAAGAGTCCTTTCTCCCTTCTCTTTGAATCCAGTTTCACAAGGAATTTCAGCTGCATTTCACAACTTCCAGTGCTAGAGAAAACCCAGTTCTGGACGGATTTGGAAGGCAGGCAGGAGCTCTGCTGGGCTGATTTGGGGCTCTGAACATTCCCTGTTTCCAGAGTATTAATATTTCCTTATCACAAGCTTCTCACAAACCCCTTGCAGAGCTGCTTTCCCCGCGGGCAGGTGTCAGAACTGATCAGTCCAAGGGGCTCTGAGCTCTCCCAGAGCCCTGAATCCACTTCTGCCAGTCTTAGCTAAGCAGTGGTACAAAACCAAAGCTGATCCGACTTCAACAATCGCGGTCGATTGAGTCTCTTCCCACGGAACAGACGGAATTCCGTCTGGGAGAATTCCAGATGGGAATGGGAGAGCCCCTAAGGGATGAGCAGCATTCTTGGAGAAGCAGGAAGAAAATCCATGGCCACGTGTTGCCTTGGACTGAGTGGGTGCTCACTTAGATTACACTCAGGTATGTAATTCCTCAAGCACACCTGTGGAAACCTTAATGGCTCCAATTACCCCTTGGCATCATGCAAGGCTCCGGAAACCATGGAAAGAAGGCAGAGAGCTGCTTCCCTGATGGGAAAGTCCGGAGTGGAAAGAACCTTGTGGTTATTTCCCTGGATGTTTGCAGGAATTATGGCTGCAAAGCCATCCTAATAATTGAGGGGGGGGGGAATAAAAAAAAGAAAAAAAGAAGATGGACACACCACCACCAGCACCCAAACCAACTTTAACTCGAGCGTAACCTTCATGTTAACTTGTTTGTCCAGTTTATTCACTTCCTATTATTCCCTGGATCATGCTTTGAATAATTTCCATGATCTGTTTCTTAAGTCCTGCCCCTTTTGATGTCATCAATTTGATCCATATAGGCTGGACAGCTCCCAATGTATCTTCACTTAGAAATCAGGGAGCTTTGGACCAGGACTCATCATCTTCTTCTGCTCCAGGATAAAGCCCAGGGCTGAGTTTAGTGGCTTCTCTAAACACTCAAAGATAGATTTTCTGCCAAGGTACAGTGAGAGGGGTGGGGGGTTGTAATTTGCTGGTTTTACCGTGTATTTCTCTGTATCTGTGCTTGATCTGTGGCTGTGGACACCTGTGGGTAAATATTTGCCTCCGGAACATCAATCTGTGTTCGGTGTGTCGACCACTGAGTTGCTGTGATGGTCCAGGAGCATATTTTTTGTCTGCCACTGGTTTCTTATAACCTGCAGCCTTTTCCAGGCACTTCCCACGGGCAGGGCAGGCAGCTGGTCGTGTTAAATCCCAGTTGCTGTGTTCAATAAATTAGTGGTGGGCACTAATTTAGTGGTGGAGAGAATGGTGCTGCTGCCCATACACACGTGTGTTCTGAAAGATTCCCTCTGGGTTGTTTTGCAGGATCATATGGATTGGGTTTTTTTTTGTTGTTCCAGTCATTTTAAGAATGCAGATTTGATTGGGCTGAACAGGCCGTGGCTTTAAAAGCCCAGGCAGAATGTCTGAGAACTGGGGGCTGTCTCTGAAAGCCAGGATTTGACTCTTTAGAGCCAGTTTTTTTTTTTGTTTTTGGGGGGGTGATTCAAAATTACAGATCAAAAAAAACTTGTTTGATAGATTCTTTCAGCGTTCACTTTCGGTAGCCGGGGCCTTTTATTCTGCTTTTTCTCATGAGAGCAAGGCTGAGTAGTGAGATGGATGAGGAGTCTGAGCTCTCATTTCATCACGACAGTTCTTTGGTTATTTGTGCCCTCCTTGTCTTCAGCCTCTGTTCCCGTGTCTGGAAGGTTTTTATTTGGAGCTAAGGCTGGACCCGAGGGTTGTCCTCAGTAAACTTTTGTTAATAGCATAATAGGCAGGTGATTCACAGAGTGCTGTAATGTTGGAAACTCACACCTTACAGGACCTGGTGTCACGTTCAGCGGGTGGAATTCTGTCACCAGTGTCCCAAACTGGCCCCAGAACCCATGGAGGTGCCCTCAGACTAAAACTTGGGAGCAGAAATAATGTTCAACGTGAAGGCTGACATTCTCTGGAGCAGCACAGGAGGTGTTTTACTTACTGGGACAAAGGACAGGTGGATTTGGATTTCTAGTTCTGCCGCTCTTCTTGGGTGATTTTTCCACTTCTGTGCTTCCTTTTCCCTCCTGTGAAATAGAGAGAAGGTTTTTAGATGCCTGCGAGAAGCTTCTTATGAAAGAGATAAGTGGCAAAATAGCTGTTAACAGCAGTAATTAGTATTTTGGTGGTCTTCAGAAACAACCCCAGGGCATTTTATTTCAAGTAGTATCTACCATGCTTTGCCCACATCCCAGCTTGGTTCATCCCCTCTGTGGTTTCAGCTGAGCTGGTGTTTTTCTCCACTTTCTTTCCTGAGTAGCTGATTCTGCTCGCCCGAACTCCGAAACCCCGGCTCTGTTTCTCCCTGGAAGAGATTCCAGGGGTGGCAGAAATGAATCCTGGTTACTCTGCAGGACGAGTGATCACGCAGCAAAAAAAAATGAGAACCTTTCACTCGCTTGAAAAGTGGGTTTGTCCCAATTCCTTGACATGAGGGTGAAGGTTCTGAGCCAGCCTCATTTCAGGCCCACGGGCCACGAATATTCCGCTGGCAGCAGACCCGTGGCGGCGAACTGCAGGCCTGTGTGAGCACACACAGTGGGATGACACTTCAGAATTAAATATTGGTTCTTGGAAAGAGGAAAACAACCCACCCCTTTGGCTGCGGACTTCTGAGCTGGGCGTGCATTAGTCACGCTGGCTTTGCATGCCCACGCTGACGGAGAAGTCGTTTGTCGGTGTGGTCAAACACCTCCGTTTCTTTGTCAGCAGCGCACAGAGGGCTTGACCTCTTTGCTGCTTCCTGGTGTCCACGCTCTGGAAAGGCAGAGGAGTCTCTGCTCACGCTTACTGCCGGATTTTTCCGACGGCAAACTTCCCCCGGGGCCTGTTTGGAAGGAGAATCCACAGATGGGTCGTGGTCGTTCTAACAAGATTTTCCTTTTTCTGGGTGGGGATGGGGGTTGTCTTCTTTCACAGAAAGACACGTAGAGGATGGAGCGGGGAGTGGCGAGGGAAGAGGAGAAGGAGGAAGGTTTGATCGAGTTCTATGACTCCTTCAAGGACATGTTTGAGTTCTTCTGCAAGAACACGACCATCCACGGCACCATCCGCCTCGTGTGCTCCGGCAGCAACAGGATGAAAACAGCCTTCTGGACCCTGCTCCTCCTGGCCAGCTTTGGGATGCTCTACTGGCAGTTTGCCCTCATGTTCAGCCAGTACTGGGCCTACCCCGTGGTCCTGACCATGTCCATGCACTCGGAGCCCAAGATGTTCCCGGCAATCACCATCTGCAACCTGGATCCCTACAGGTACACCCTGTGCTTTCCTCCCTGGGCAGTCAGGAAGGGTCAGGGACCTCCAAGCTGCATCCCGGGGCAGGGGAGAGGGAGGGCTCTGCCTCACGGAGGTGGAAAGGGATTGTTGTTATTCCCAAACTGGTTTTGGGATAAGATTCTTGTCAGGAATTGGGCAAGAGTCAGGTAAGATCTTGCTGGGATTTGTGGAGCTGTTAATTCCACGCACTGAGTCAGGACGGAGGGAACTCTGCCTCGGTGCGAGTTGCTGGCTGATGTTGTGCTCCGATAAAAAACAGCCTTTCCCTGAAAAACGGGGCTGCTGTGCGTGTTCCTTCCTAACTAAACTCCTGATGTCTGGAATAACGTGTGCCAAAGCTGAGCCTCCTTCATTTTTTACTCCACAGAAATGGTGTAACATGGGAAGAACAGAGTAAAAAAGGCAAAAGTGCAACTTGTGTGGAAGTCTGTGTGGCTCTGCTTGTCAGACAAGGCTCACACAGCAGTGGCCAAGTTACCACGAAGTTTGATATTACATAGTAAAGGAATTATGTAATTTCCTTGGAATAATTAGCTAGTTGGCTGACAGGAAGGGCAGTTTGTGCAGCTCTGCACGGCTTCAAGGTCTGAGCTTTGCAGTGGAGGAGCCAACAGCTGGAAATTCAGCTCCTGGAGCTCCCGATAAATTAATTTATTGGTGTGCTAAGCACAGGCACCGTAACTGCTGGATACTCTCACACACACACCAAGCTCTGCAGGGACCAGAGCAGCCCTTCCAGAGGTGCTGAGAGCACACAGAACACAGTGCTTTTGTCTAAGAGACATGTGAATACTCACAAACAGCTGATAACTGTGTTCCTGGCAGGTTTGAGCTGGTCAGCGAGCACTTGGTGCAGCTGGATCGCATGGCAGAGGAATCCATCACCTTCCTGTATGGCATCAACACCTCAGCCAGGTTATTCCACGTGAATGATGATGGCAACATCCATGTCAAGGACTTGCCCAGCATGGGGAACCTCAGCAGGTCGAGCTTCAAGCTGAGCCAGAACTTCTCCCTCCTGAGAACGACTGACCTGAGGTCGGGGAAGAAACACTCCAGCGTGGGCTTCAGGCTGGTGAGTGTGTCCTCCTCGAGGCTTAACCTGGCTCCAGACACACACAGCAAGGACTTGCTGCTCCCCCAGGGGCAGGGGGAGCCTTCCAGCAGGGCAGGAGGGAGGCCCACCCCCAAAAAAATGAGGAAAAATAAGCAGGGAAAACTCACAGTGGGCATCCAGGTCCAACCAAGTGTCCAGCTCGGCAGGGAAGTTCCTGGTGATGAGGCAGGTTTAAGCTCAGGAGGTGAAATTAGGCATCAAGAGGGTCCATGGTGGGGCAGGAGCCCAGCAAAGCCCTGCACCACAGCCCAAGGGAGGTTAAGAACCCCCCAGCTGGGCTTAAATGGACCCAGGGGCAGAGGGGGTGGGTGGAAGCCCCAGGGGAGGCTTTTCAGGGTCGTTAAAGATCTCACAAGGCACATTCAAAAGAGGAAAAAAAAAAAAAAAAAAGAGTGAAAAAGTAGTTTCAGGGCTGTGAAACGACGGATTGGAGGGTAGGGGTTTTTTTTCCCTGCCTCAGTTTATCCATCCCTGCCTCAGTCCATCATTAAACGTGAGTTTATGCTGATTGTGAGGGTCGCTGTGAAGTGAAACAACAACAGCATCAGTGAACTGACCCAGCCCATCTTGTAAAGTCCCTCTGGCAGTGACAAGTTCCCCGGGGGAATGGTAGGAACAGGCTGTGGGAATCACTGCACCCCTTCCTAAAATAGAGATTTAGCAGGTGATCCTAGAAATAAGAGAGCAACAGCATGGCAGGATCCCTCAGTTCTAAGTGCTGTGCTAATAGGAAAGGCTGCAGATAAACCAAAGTACAGCAGTTAACAAACCAAGAGGGTGGATGCAATAAATGTGTGTCTGTGGCCTTGGAAGAAAACGCAGATCCTTCAGATTCTTCCTGTCAAAATCCTGGGTCGGTGTAGATCCAGGAATAGAAGCCTGGACTGATGTGGCCGGAAAGACCAGCAATTTTTGCCTGATTGTTATCATCCTGCCCTGTCCTGGAGTCCTGCACCAGGCAAACTTTCCCCAGAACCTGTGGGTGTTCACCTGTCTGCGGCCTGAGTAAGAGCAGAGAAAGTGTCCCAGGGCTCTGTTCATGATTCATGGGCTGTGGAGAATTCCCACCAGCCCTGTCATTCCCTCTCCCGAGGTTCTGCAGTTCATTTGTCTGCTCCCACCTCCTGCCTCTTCCCCCTGCCCTCGTTGCCCCTGAGCTCAGCTGATGCAGTTCCAGGGAGAGAAGCTTCTCACACACAACAAGATGCTTCCAGAGGTTCCTTCCAACCTCAGCCATTCCCTGAGAACTCAACTCATCAGAGGCTTCACCTTCTGAAAAAAAAAAAACCCACCAGAGTTTCCCCTTATCCCTGTATCCAGTCTGGCCTCTCCCCTGGGATCTTAGGGTGTCATGTGCTGGCCGTACTGAATATTTCCCTCCTTTCCTTTCCCCCAGTGCAATGCCACGGGTGGGAATTGCTTCTACAAGACCTATTCCTCGGGGATGGACGCGATTCTTGAGTGGTACAGGTTTCACTACATGAATATCATGTCCCAGCTGCCAGTTATAATCAACATTTCTGACCACGAGGAGCAAATAGAAGACATGGTCTACTCCTGCCAGTACGACGGGGAGCCCTGCAGACCCAGGTGGGCTGTAACTGGGGTTTCACTGCCCATATTCCCTTCTGTCCCCCGCACACACCCAGACAAAACACCTCCTACACGGTGGTAGAGGTGTTGCCACACTGGTAGTTAATCAAACCCCTTCAACATCTCTCTTCGTTTCAGTGACTACGTCCACTTCCACCACCCCGTCTTTGGGAGCTGCTACACTTTCAACAGCAAGGGAACAGACCCTTTTTGGACAGCTACAAAACCAGGAATTCCTTATGGTATGTTATTCCTTGTGGTATGTTACATGGTGTGTATGTGTATAATATATACGTATCAAAAGAGCTGAAGTTAGTATGATTTGGCTGTGGATTAAATGTGTCTTCCATTCTGACATATTTAGCCCTCTCTTCCAGTCTGGTGGCACAAATTCTTTGCTTGCTTCTCCAGCCTGTGTGAGAGGCCACGTCAGCCGTGTCTTCACTTACAGCAGGCAGAATGCTGGTTTTGTTTTCAAGCAGAGTGTTGTTACAGTCATTATAGCACTAAATTATATCATTGCAGCGTGTGGTGGCTTTGTTGCGGTATTTTATGGTGTTGTGGCAGTTTTGGAACAGGCTGGTGCAATTGCTACACCTGACCCCTGTCCCGCTCTCCCAGGACAAAGAGTGGCCCTTCTGCCAGCTAAGACAGCAATTTAATCAGTGCTGAGGGTTCCGGGTGTGCTGGTGCAGCTGTTTGGGCCCAGAGCAGGTTGTTACGTGCTCCCCTTTCCTTGCTTTGCAGGCCTCTCCCTGATCCTGAGAGCGGAGCAGAAGGATCACATCCCGCTCCTGTCCACGGTGGCGGGCGTGAAGGTGATGATCCACAACCACAACCAGACCCCCTTCCTGGAGCACGAAGGCTTTGACATCAGACCGGGCATCGCCACCACCATTGGCATCCAGCAGGTTGGCCACTGGCTCCAGGGCTTTGTTCCTCCTCCTTTTTTTTGTGGAGCTGTGAGGAGCTGGCACCGACTGACCCACACCACGGGCCTGGGGGCCTCGTGTCCCCTCCTTGCCTCGGTGTACATTTACACAAACCCCTTTTCCCTCTTTGCTGTGCTCAGGCTCCCGTGGGTAAAACCAAAATTATTCCAAACGTGGCCTTTTTTGTGTCCTCAAACTGGGGCCTGATGCGTTTTACGCCGAGACTTCGGCACCTCTTAAATCTCACTGCAGCTCAATCCCAGGGAGAAGGAGATTATATTGGGATGAGAACTTCCAGAAGTGATTTGGTTGTTTGGACAGGATGAGTTGCTGCTTGTCAGCTGAACCACAGTGACTAAATACTAAATCAGGGCAGGGTTAGGTTGGATATCAGGATAAAAGGTTCTTCTCCCAGAGGGTGGTTGGGCACCGAAGAGGCTCCCCAGGGCAGTGTCACGGCCCCAAGGCTGCCAGAGCTCAAGGAGTGTTTGGACAATGCTCTGAGGAACAGAGTGGGATTGTTGGGGTGTCTGTGCAGGGCCAGGGGTTGGACTGGATGATCCTTGTGGGTCCAGCTCCGGATATTCTGTGATTCTGTGACTGACCACCTGAACTCTCCCACCTCTGCCCTGATACTTTATATTTATTATCAAGGTGCAGCTCTTACACGTCACTGGGCATCCTGTGCTGTCCTGCTCCTTGCAGTGAGGTTTGGATGGTGATGGCTGTGCCCAATTAACGCTGCTAATCACTCTTTTGTGTGTCCACAGGATGAGGTGAATCGCCTGGGTGGCAATTATGGCAAATGCACGACTAATGGGGATGATGTGGATGTGAAACTGCTGTACAACAACTCCTACACCCTGCAGGTACTGTGGGAGTGCTGGCTGAGCCCCAGGGCACAACAAAAAGGAGAGCTGGGAAGATTCTGTCTCCCAGAACGTAAAATCAAGGAATGAGAAGTGAAACCTTTCTCATCATCCCCGGCTGGTGTCGTTTTGCAGTAACAAAACCTGTGCCTTGTCTCCTGGGAGCTGCATCCTCCACACTGGAGGCTTGGGCACCCGAGAATTTCTGGGTTATCCCATCTCTTTTTGCCCTCTTTATTTTCCAGGCTTGTTTGCATTCCTGCTTCCAGCACATCATGGTTCAGAAGTGTGGCTGTGGCTATTACTACTACCCCCTGCCTCCTGGGGCTGAGTACTGTGACTACAACAAGCAGCCCGCCTGGGGTAAGAGCCAAGGACCGCTGGCTTGTCCCCCCTTGGAGAAGGGAACACCCTCCTGCAGTACTCACTGGCTTTGGGACTCTTTGGATCACTCCTGCTTAGATAATCCCCTCACGTGGACTCACGGAATCACAGAGGGGGCCCACAGGCATCATCCAGTCCAGCTCCTGGCCCTGCACAGCACACCCCAAAATCCCACCACGTGCCTGGGAGCCTTGTCCAAATGCTCCCTGAATCCAGTGGGTGATAGGCACCCATCTGTGCTGCTCATGGATATCAAGCTGGGGATAAAAACCTCGTTATTAAGGACGCAAACATGGGGTCAAACTCTTTCATCTTCTCAACACTGGTGGCTGTGCTGGTGCGAGAAATACATGGATGAAATCCTTCCCTGGGAGGGTGGGGAGGCCCTGGCACAGGTTTGCCCAGAGAAGCCGTGGCTGCCCCATCCCTGGGAGTGTCCAAGGCCAGGCTGGAGCGACCTGGGCTGGTGGAAGGTGTCCCTGGGTGGAACTGGATGACCTTTAAGGTCCCTCCCGACCCAAACCTTCTGTGATTCCTTGATTCTAAGGCAGAGTGAATGAATCCTCCTGGTTTCCTGGTGGCCCATCCTCAGCAGATCCTCGTGGGGGAGGCACCTGCACTTCCAGGGGGGTGAACCTCCCCTGGAACCCCTCCAGAGGGAGAGGAAGCGTCTGAGCATGTTCCTTCCCTTCCTTTCCCCAGGGCACTGCTTTTACCAGCTCTACAACAGGCTCAGGAATCACCACCTGAACTGCTTCGACCAGTGCCCCAAGCCCTGCAGGTGGGTCCCAAAAACAGAGCTCAGAAATGCCAGTTTGGAGGTGGTGGTGGTGGGGGGGAAATCCCATCAGGGACTGGGGGCAACTGAGTGGCAAATTTGTGGATCAGCTGGCTTTTTCTGAACCACAGGGGTTTCAGTTTGATGTTTGAACCCAAAAGGCTGGGAAAGGGAAAAGATGGCTAGTGCCATTAATTAAATTAACAAATTAATTAAACTAACTTTGTATGTCCGGGACAGCAAGGAGGAGAAATAGTTTTAACCATACTGCAACGTTTTATTAAGCCCAAACCAAGCTGTTTCGTGTCGTTTCTCAACCTTTATTTATCACTTTATTTTCACCTTTTTTTTTGTTTTATTGTGGGCCGGTTTCAAAATGGGAAGGCGCGTTTTTAAAGCAAAATACCAAATATTTTCATTTTGAATGCATCAAAATACCAGGATTTTGAAACCATTCTAGTTTTCCTCCTGACCCGAACAGTTTTTCAGGCAGGGCTCTGGTTTTCATTTTCTGAGCTGACTTAGAAAGCTTTTTCCAAGGACCTCAGGAGCTTCTGCTTTGGGCAGGGGTTGGGATTGTTGAACTCCTTCGTGCCAGGGGTCATTGTAAACATAATCTCCTTTTTTTTTTTTTTATCTCCCCAGGGAAAACCTGTACAAGGTGTCTGCTGGGACAGCAAAGTGGCCATCAGCAAAGTCTCAGGTACTGCCCAGCCCCTGTGAGTTTTGGGGGGATTCTGCCCTTACTGTGGCTGTTGAACAGTAAAATTAAGGGTGAAGACAATGATTTGGGTGGCAGCAAACAAAGCAAACTGGTCCAAAGTCTGGGAATGACCTTGTAGCTAAATTAAATAATATAATCTTAGAGTGGTTTGGGTTGGAAGGGACCTTAATGACCCTGCTCCCAGTGGGAGTTGTGGGGTGGCAGCTCAGCCCTGCTGCTGTTTGCGGGGTGCTGCAGGGCTGCACTGGAGTGTTTCTCCTGCAGGTGAGTGTTTCTCCTGCTCTCATGGTAAATGGCCAGGTCCTTAATTCCTGGAGGTGATAATGGAGATGTAAACACAGCCAGTGCACTTTCAAGGAGGAAATTATCTGGTGAGGTTGCCACTAAAGGCAGAATGTTTTGCACACCTAAAACATCAGTGTGTGTTTCCTTGATATTCCGGCAAATGCAGCTAGTGCTTGGTAGCTATCACCACGTGTTATAAATCAGGCAATCACAACACCCTTTTTTATTATTTGCAATAGCCATTTTGTTGCTAAAAATCTACAGAGAAAGCACAGGAAAGCCCCGTAGGCTGGATTGCCACTAACACCCCTCTTTGCTGCAGGACTGGGTCCGCCAGGCTCTGAGGCACCAGAATGGATATAACTCCACCAGCAACAGGTTAGTCCCTGTTAAAACCAACTGGTAAAACCCTGGGTTGACTCTTCATCCTCCCAGAATTTGTAGATTGTTAAGGCTGGGAAGGGAGGACGAGAGAAAAAACGTGCAGGGTCACCCAGTGAACTTGCAGTCCCTCCTCACAGCACTGTGAGACGTTGACTCCCGTGAGCTTTTTTTCCATGTTGAACACCCTCAGGAGGGTTTGTGGGCGTGGGGACACCTCTCTTGCCTGGGAACCAGCGAGTGAAACCAGCAGGTGAATGCCAGGTGATGTCCCACCGCTCCTAACTGCTCCCTCTCTCCCGTCCAGGAAGGACATTGCCAAGGTGACCATCTTCTACCAGCAGCTCAACTACCAGTCTGTGAACGAGTCTCCTCTGCTCTCAGTAGGTTCCAGCACATCAGCTCCAAACACGGTGCCCTGTCATGAGTTTTGGGGTGTTAGGATGGCTGGAGGGAGGGTTGTTTACAGCTGCCAGCGTGGGAACATTCTCCTTAGGGAAGAGTCTTGGAGTTTCCCCATTTTACAACCAATTCCCTCCCCGGATGGCAGCTCCAAACTGACCTGCTGGCGACAGGCAATGATTTCCTCTTCCCACAGCTCTGCTGGGTTTGATAAACACGACCCTCTGACTCTTTCCACAGGAGAATCTGCTGCTGTCCAGCATGGGGAGCCAGTGGAGCCTCTGGTTTGGCTCCTCGGTGTTGTCCGTGGTTGAAATGTTTGAGCTGCTCATCGACACCCTGGTCCTGTCTCTCCTCTTCTGCTACCAAAGGCTCAGGTCCAAGAAGACACTGAGAGTGGCTCACACTGCCACTGTCCCCAGCGTGAGCCTGGCCCTGGAGAACTACAGGGTTGTGCAGGAAGAGGCTGGAAAAGGGGAGGATTCTGCCCGAACTCCCCACTCTGGAGTGGCTGTTGCCAGGGACAGCAGGGGGGACCTGCACCTTCAGCCTCTCTCCAGCAAGGTGGGAACGCCTGAGAGTTGCCCTGAGGTGGTGCTGGATGGGTTTAGGGTCACAAAGGACAGCAATTTGGGAGGGGAACCGAAGAGCTGAGGGGCTGTCTGTGTGCAGGGAGAAGTGGGAGACTGGGAATTCCTCTGATGCTGCCAGAAAGGTGCCAGACGGAGACCTCCTGGATCCACGGCCTGTGAGCACCTCCACAGCACCCTGAGCCTGGAAATCCTCCTCCAGCTGCTGCAGGTTCCCTGCTAACCCATCCATGTGTCCTGGATCCTGGGTTATTGGATCCTAAGGAGCGTCTGGGGAGGGCAGAGCTGCACTTCTGCTCTTGGGGCAGTTCCTTGAGTTCCCTCATAAAAGCCTGTTTGCAGCTCTTAATTTATAAAGCCTTGTGAGGAAACCAGCCTGTGGCTCCAGACAGGCCCATCTACATTTCACAGACGTGCTCCAGCTCTTCATGGCAAGAATTCCAGTGGAGGCCAAGGATTGTGTGGTTGGAACGAGATGAGCTTCGAGGTCCCTTCCAACCCAAACCGTTCCATGATTCCATGATTCACATCCAGGGTTGTCACGAGGATGACAGAGCTCGTAACAGGCTCTGATTCCAGCTTGGCTTCCCAGACACCTCTTGTCCTGAGCCTGTTCCTGTTGCATTTTGAGGCCAAGGCACAGGATGCTGCTGCTGAGATGCTTTTAGACTTACCCCAGATCATTTCGAACGAGACTGACCCTCCCTCAGAGGGAAAGGAAGAGAAGAAATGGGGTTGATACCTTTTTTTTTAGGTGAAAAAGCGTCTGATTTCTGTAGAAGATTAAACAATGCTGCATTTTTGCTGCAGTCCATTTATAAACAGAGATGGTTTAATGTTAATATTTGACAGTAACTTATATGTACATAAAAGAACACATTTATTTTTGATGCTGACATTTGCACAGGAGCATTTTACTCTGTTATAACCTTGTTTGTGACTTTCTGCAGAAAATGAGAGTTAGCAAGAAGTCCACGAGCTTTGTTTTGTAACTTTTTTTTTTTTTAAATAGTAAAATGCTCTGAACACAGCCTGTGACTGGGGGTTTAGTTCGACTTCGTTTTGCCTTCAACTGATATTTGGGGTCATTGTTGCTTAATTGTTATTTCTAAGTGTTGGCCGCTCTTCAAAAAGTCCAGGAGCTTAAATTTATAAGACCAAATCCTGGGAAGAGTTTTGCTCCCACATAGGGAGGTGGGGTCCTCCCAGCCCCTCAAGTTTGCTGCTGGCAGCACTGTAAGCCAAGCACCAACACGGTTTTGAAAGCCTCAGCTTTGCTTGACTTGCTTAATACTGGTCTCAGTGCACTAGAAAAACCACTGCATCCTGTAATATGATGTCCAGGAGGAGCCACGTTTGGGAGGAAGATCCCAAATCCTCTGTCCAAAAGGTCCCAGCAGGACCAGAGATCAAGCGGTGACGTCTTGCCTCGTGGTCAGATTTGGCACGGGAGGGATGTGGCAACACAGCAAAGGGATGGGGAAAATCTGCTTCACACCTGCTGGTGCCACCTTTAGAAGAATCAAATGCTGTCTGTGAGAGCCCAAGAACAGGTATCCAGTGTGGAGGTAGCTCAGCTCACTCTTCACTGAGGGTGGGGACCAATTTTCAGCTTAGCAGGTACCTCTTTATTACAGAACATCCCTCAGCTTGCTGCAGTTGGGAAATCACCTCCCAAATTCTGCATTAGGGTCATCATCCCTCAGTGCCTGTGATGTCAGCACCAAAATATCTGCCCTGTGTGGAGCTCTTACACCCGAGCTGGGCTTTTCCAGCGT
The DNA here is from genome assembly GCA_013399855.1 of Oxyruncus cristatus. NCBI lineage: Eukaryota > Metazoa > Chordata > Aves > Passeriformes > Cotingidae > Oxyruncus > Oxyruncus cristatus. Next base: position 508,186 of record VXAY01005116.1, on the reverse strand, counting down.
GGGGCAAAAATTGAGGCCCGAAAGGGGGTCGGTTGTGCTCAGAATCACACAGCAGCGAATAAATCCAGTCCCAGCTCCCTGCTCCAGTGCCAGGCTGGTCTCTGCTGGCCCCCAAGACCTTCCTGAGCTTGTTGCAGCGGGAACAACATCAAGCCCACGTGTGCTGGAGCAGGACAACCTGCTGAAGGGCACCAGCAGATAATAACAGCTCTCGGGGACAGCAAACCCAGAGGTGAAGGCACAGAGTTCAGGTGTCCCCAGCAGTGCTTCCAGGGTGAATCTCCCCGTGCAGGAATGGGGTTTATGCTGCAATTCGAGGGGTAATTAGGCTCCAGCATCCCACTGGTGACATCTTTGCTTCTACATCTGCTGCTTGACGTTGTGAGGCAATTTTTGAGCCGCTGAGCTCATTTTTACCTGCTGGTGAACCCACGTAGCCACGGGGGGTGAAGAGATAAGTGAAGGATCCCAGGTATTCGGTGAATGCCTTTAGTCTTTCCCACAGAGCTCCTGTGGCCCTTGTTTGACACGGGCAAACAGTGTCACTGTCACTCACAGGCAGCAGGACAGAGAGTTGCTGTCAGGGGCTGATCATGTCGATAAAATCAAGAATATATGATTTCCTTTGTGAGATCACCAGTAAAACATTTGTCCTGGCACCACTCACCTATAACCCCAATGACAGGAACCCTCCCGTTGTTGCGAAGTCCCAGTCCGAGACTTTTGAAGATATTTGAGCATTTAATCCTCATTCACTAAAGAGTTTTTTGGAGACCCAGGTTTCTGCAGTCACATTTCAGTCTTCAGTGTGTTTATCCCTGGGATGTTGTGTGAGCCCAGAGCCTCTTTTAGCCAGGAAAAGGCAAGGGAGGGGCAGTGGGAGCCAGCAAGAGGGTGGGAGCAAGCCAAGTGTCTCCCAAACCCTGTGCTCATAAATATACTGGAATACCCTGCAGCTCTCCTTCCATAAACACCTTAAAAATGACAGTAGTGCTCCTGATTCCCAAGCAGCCATCCTATTTCACTCCTTCACTGAGTTAATGAGTCTGCCTGGATTCATTTAACAGGGATCTATTTGTCCCTCCAGAGGAAAACAGGATTTCTTCCACAGTTTCCCTTTCTCCATTTGTTCCCCGCGCTGGGTGGGACAGAAATCACGAGGCCCAGGCCAGTCTTTGTCTTTCCTCCTTCCTGGCTTATTTTTTTCAGCCACGGACACACAGGATGGGGGGAAAGGATTGCACGGTGCGGGTGCACGTGCAGAAGGGGTGTTTCCGTGGAGTGCAAGGGATTCCTGGGACAGGACAGGCACCAGCAGAGTCAGGACCAAGGGTTTAAGTGATTCAGGCCCTCAGGAGACACGAGGGGGTGGCTCGGGGCAGGGGGGTGACCTGAGCCTGCCACCTTTACCCCCGAAGCAGCCTGAAATCCCATCATCACGAGACGGAGCCGCAGAAACCCCAACGAAAAAATGCAGAGCATTTATGTGGCGTTCCAGGCCTACTCAGCCTGGGGGCTGCAGAGGGAAAGGGAAACAGGTTAAAAGGGGGTTTCTAAATACAGTTAATACGGGCAGCAAGGCAGGAAACCCTACGTCAATAAATCAAGCAAAGGAGGAGGAGGGAAGGAGTTTACCTAGATTTTTATTGACAGTGCTTCAAGAGACCATAGAAGAGAAGGGAAGAGAGGGCGGGGAGGGGGGGGAGAAAGGCAGACACCACAGCAACAGTTTTAAAATCGTACAAAGATAATAACATACAGAATATCTGGTTCCATAGGTACAGTCAGTACAGGCTGTGTAGGGAAAGGTGGTGGTGGGGATTAAAAAACCTGTTACAAAGTTGTACCGAAAGCAGGCAAGTGAAGGGAGGAGGTTAATAAGGTTACAGCTTTATTTACAGCAAGTGGCACAGCCCGGGGGCCACCAACCACACTCAGCAGCTCTGGCCTGGCTACAGGACTTCTTTCTTCCTGTGCTGGTTGGAGAGGAAGGTGTGGGAGCCCCCAGGAAGGGCTGGCTCGGCTCGGGGCTGCCAGGAGGGCGACCCTGCCGAAGGGAGAGGCTGGAGCTACTCCTGGGATCCAGCACCCACAGGGCTCCCAGGGCGGGGGATCCACGCCAACACTGCGTGCTGTGGGGCGGGTGGAAGTCACCGGAGAGAGGTCTACAGAGCCATGGACAACGCCCAGGTGTCACCTCCGGGAGCGGGAGGACGCAGAACCCGAATGTGCCCTGTCCTGGCCCCCACGGGGAGGAAGGTGCTCAGCGCTGTGTTTGTGGAGCAAATGCTCCCGCTCCAGACATTCCTCTCTGTCCATCCCAACTGCTGCACTGGGAGCACACGGGGTCCTCCTGGTGCCTCGGCAACTCCCCCGGCTACAAAGCCTTTGGCCCCTCATTCCCTCCCCATAACCATCACCCGCCCTGCCTTCCCACTAACACAGCTCAGAATGGGTGCCCCCCAGCCCGAATTCCCAGCGGGCAGACTGCTGTGGGCCCCCATTCCTACGGAAACAGCACTCCTGTATTTTGGAATCTCAAAAAAAAAAAAAACAAACCACAAAAAACAGACCCAAAAAAACCAAAACCTCGTTTCTCCAGAACTCCCCCTCTGCCTTCTGCTGCTCAGTCCCTTCTTCCCACGCCCTCCTCTCCACCTGACAGCACCACACTCACACACACACACGTGCACACTTCACAGAGATGTTGGTCACCAGCTCAGCCACGGGTTTAATGTCACGTTTCAGCCTGTTTTGTCTTTGGTTGAAAGCAATGATGCTCGGGCAGTGAGGGGGCAACGTGGGCTGGGCACTGTCCAGCAGCACAGGGACGGCACAGGGGCCTGGCAGGGACCAGCCACGTCGTGGCCACTGGACAGGGCGTTAATCAGTGCATTTCTTTAGGAGGTCCTGGTTTTTTCTTGCATAAATAACGGCCATTTTTGCTGCTCTGAGATGTTGCTGACCTAGTTCTTCCAAAATCACCCATTCAGTTCTCTACTCGAAGCTGCAGGATCATCTACTCGATGATCTCAGAGGTCTCTTCCAACCTCAGTGATTTTATTTCACACTTATCAGAGTCTCAGCTTCTCGTACCTTTTTTGTTAAAGACATTCTTTAAATGCCTTTAAATTCTTCCAGTTGCAGTTTACCCCCCCAGCTCCCCACTTGCAGGGACCATCTCAGAGACAGCAATACTAAAATAACCTGAGGCTTCCCCTGGATGAGAGGGAACACAGAGGGGACTGCTTCAACTTGCCAGCACCCTGAACTCATCCCACCTGGAATCAGGGACGGGTGTGAGTGGCAAGACCCCAAAGATTCAAACCTACCTGTCCAGGCACTTGGTTACGGGGCTGGGTCAAATAAAAGCGAGGACAGGTAGAGAAATATTCACCCAGACATCAGAATCTCAAAGGATGGAGGATCCATGGGGCTGAGTGATGGTTTTGGGGTCCAGCTGGGTTTGGGCAATGCCTGGCATGTTGCTTTCTAGACAAAGGCAAATCTCCTCATGTTTACCTGTGGTCGCAACCAAGCCACTGTCACAAGAGAGAAAACAAACCTGCCCTTCGAAAAGAAACAAGAGCAGGGGAAAAAAAAGAGCAGTTCTGGCGTTAGGCATCTCCAACAACACAAATGCAGCTGCACTGGAAGCAGGGAAACGAGGGGAAGTGTTGGATTTCTCGTCCTCCCTGGAGCCCGGTGAGCCGTTTTCCTTCGCTGAAAGCAAATCATCTGCACAACTTCCCCACTCTCCCCCTCCAAACTTTCCAAACACACACAACCCCCCCCACACACACACACCCCCCAAGCGAAAAAAAAACCCACCCAAAAACAACCCCCAAATCAAAGAAACACAGAAAACACGGAGAAGTGCCTCCTTTAGCGTGTTTTTTCCCGGAGAACTTTTTTTGTTTTGGAAAACTGCAGGGTGTACTCAAGTGTTGGGTTATATTTCAAATTCGAGGCATTTAATGCCTCACGATCTGTATCATGAAAACAGAAGAGAAAGGGGAGGAGGAGGAGGTGGGGGTGGGGGGAAAGAAAGGAAATTGGTGTGTGGGGGGGAAAAAAGGCAGGTTTTGAAAAATATTCCCTAACGATGCTACAAAAAAATCCTGACATTAAATACAGACAAACTGTATTGAATAAAAATTGCACTAGTCCTCTGGGCACATCAATAATAAATTAAATACTTAACAATTTCACTGATTAAAAAAGACAGCACAAAACCCATAACAAAAGAACATAAACCCCCCCAATACTGTAATGTAGGAAAAGTGCACAAAGTTGCTTTATACATTGAATCTAAATAAAGTACCAATACATGTTAAATAGATAAATTGTCTTGCAAGACACTGCTTTTTGCATCAGTATTTACATTTGCTTTAACTTCATGTACTTCAGCAGTGAGTCTGAGCTTCGGAGGACCAAACTGTACATGATTTTTGGATGTTCCCACGAAATAAAAAACGACCCAGAGTGGAAGCCACGGTTGTCCCGGGCTTACAGAAAGGATCAGTTTGTATTTCTAACTTCTCCTAAAAAGCCGGAAAAAACTGATTGGGGCGTTTTAAGTCGCTGTACACGTAAAAAAAAACCCAAAAACCCACATCGCTGGACCGTGCTGAGATCCACGAGCAGAGTCAGACCACGGCAGTGGTGAAACAGGTGTTTCGCTCCCGAGATCTCTGAGGTACCCTGGAGGGTGCCAGCTCGGATTCGGCACGGGAAGGGCACGGCTTGAGGGCACATCAGCACCAAAAAAAAACAACCCTGTCTGGATCGACGCAGCTCAGGGTAAAACGGGGTAGGGAATCTCTCGGCTCCCACCCCCGGGAAGCGGAGCGAGCTCGTGGCTGGGTAATGGTCGTGTAGAGCACCCCGAGTGCTGCTCCGGGTGCCACAGCGGGGTGGGCATGATGTAACCCTGAGCACAGCACGGTCCCCAAGGCGGGCACGGCCTGAAGGGCATTGCTGGGTTGGGGGCAGGCTCAGCACCGCTGGCCACCAGCAGCCAACCCCCCGTCCCCAGCTCTGCAGGGAGCAGGGAGGGCTGCAGGGCTTTCGTTTCCAGGCTGTGGGTTTGCTCCTGGCCACACTCAGACCGGCTGTAGCACCTCCGGTGGCTGCAGAGCAAAAGGGTTCAGCTGACGGGGAAGGGATGCCAAAGCGGGCAGTGACACACAAGTGAAGGCACCACCCTGCTCGGGGTGGGGGAAATAATTGAAACTTGAGGTGGTTTGGATCAGGAAGAAGCCAAATCCCAATGGAAATGACTGAAAGGTGGGGGTGGGGGGAAAGAAAGGAAAGTAACCTCTGTATCCTGCACGAGAAGCACAGAGGGAAGAGATGCTTCACCTTCACACGGGGCAGGGGGGGCAGGAGGATGTTTAACCCAGGGCATGTTCAATGCAAACTGAGGGGCACCGAGAAACAGCACTGCCACACACAGGGCATGTCTGCCTGCCTTTGGCATCACTCACCCAGCTTCTGCCTGGAGTGAGCCCTCTCCAGCCAGGGGTGACTCCAGAGCCACCCGTGGGAGCGACAATCGAAGTCCCTGCTCGCAGTTGTCCTCTGGGCTAGGGATTTACACGTCCCAGCTCCTCTGAAGGGCAGCAAGGGGGGCATTCTATGCCGCGCTGCTTTATCCCACACGTGGTCCTGAGTCACTCCAGAGGGTACCAGAGCTGGGCAGAGGATGAACAGACCACGGGATCTGCCCTCTGCCTGTCCTACAGCGTTCACTCAGGGAGCACTGCCTGGGCCAAGACCACAGGGCAGTTTCAGACCAGGCATTGAGCAGCTAAGAAGGGAGAATTTTCATTTCCCAAGGCCGCTGGAAGGAGATTGTTCATTATTTAGGGAAGAATGAAAGGCCCCGAGGGGCAGATTTTGCGCTGCAGAGCCCCCAGGACCGTTCCAGGTTCAGACACTGGGACCAGAACTGAGCTCCTGGGACTGGGCATCCCGAAGCTCCAACGGGAATGAGAAAGCAACAAGACAAAGATGCACCTCCAGATCCAGCCTGCACAGCCAGGAAAGCGCTCTGGTTGCAGGAAAACTTGGGACAGCACTCCCCCAAGGAAGCAGGGACTGTCCCTTGAACTGAGAGGACCCTACAAGAGGCTGGGTGGAGTCTGTTGTTCCACCTGCAGCTGTGTGGGTGGACAAGAGCGCTGCTGGTTCAGTCCCTGAGGGCACAATTAGAGCAACAGAAACAAACCCACAAAGGTTTCCCCCACCAAGGGGTTTCAGCCACTGAGGGGCGAGCAGGGCAGCAGCCAGGTTGCCAAAACGTGAAGTCAAACGTGCAATGGATGAAAAAGAAGATGATTTTGTACCACTGCTGATGGAATGCAGGAGGATGGGGAAAGTCTGCCTGGGATTCTTGCTTTTCTTGCAAGCTCTCGATCCCCTCAAAATCCCAGGACAATCCATAAGGCACTATGGCCTGACCCCAGAGCCAGCAGCCTCGGTGCCCAGGCAGGGGACTGTCACCCACAAGTCCTCTGATGCCAATTGCAGTTGGGGACGTTGGGAAGAGGCTCTTCCAGAAGCACAGCTCAGCTCAGCACCCAGGCTCCCAGCCAGAGGATACCAGTGGTACCTGTGCTCTGCCAGCCCTCCCAAGACAGGATGACACAGCTCCAGCAGCTCTGCAGAGACACAGACCATCAACACAGCAACAAAGTGCTCTGAGCAGATCCACAGTCCCTCACTCCAGCTGGGAATAACACGAGGAAAAGGAAAGAAACACCAAGAAGATTCTGCTGGTCCCTGGAACCGGGGAACTCCAGAGCCCCCGGGCCAGCAGCTGAGATGCTCCGGCATGCAGGGGGTGAGCACAGAGGGAACACATGCAAGTGGAATTCTCCTTCACAGAGGTGCTGCCAGATATCTGAGGTGACCAGGACACAAACTGAGCTGAAGTCCAACTGCAGGTGCAGCCGTGGTGGGGGCAGGAGCTGGACGTGGCTTCTCTTCCCTGACACAAAGCCCATCGCCAGCGACAAGCTTCTCCCGGCCTCCTAAAATCAGCACTGCTGCTTCCACAACACTTTGTGCACTTTGCATCGTGGCCCAGGAAGCAGGAGCTATGGCTTTGACCAGCTAAACCACCGAGGGCAAAAAAGAAAAGGGGAGGGTGGCTGGTTTAGTCCTGAGAGCAGTGAAGGTGAGGAGCCGTCGCTCTCAAGCCTACCCCCTCTGTGCCTTCTGCAGCAAAACGTCTCTGCCCCACAGAGCAGCCTGTTCCTGACTGAGAGGTCATCTCTGAAGTTTTCTAAGCTGCTGGTCACGCTGCCAGGACCCAGGGCTCCACGCCAGGATCCCTCCCAAGCCAACTGCTCAGACGAGAACTTGGCGCAGAGTGGCTGCACTGAGGCAGAGACAGCTTCGTCTGATCGTGTTCTTGGTGGGTTTCTCCTGGTGAGAGAGGGTTTCCTTTCCTCTTTTCTTCTCTTTTTTTGTTTTTCCTCCTTTTTTTTTGTTTTTTTTTTTTGTTTTGTTTTTTTCTCCTTTTATTTTTAATGCTAAACTCGCCTCCCACACTTCTCACACACTCAGGTCCACGTGCCATGGTCTGTGGTTATGCCCTGGGAGTCTCCCTACACAAAAGCAACCATCCAGTAGTCAAGCATGAGAACTTAATGCTAACAAGGAAAGACCCCCTTGTCCTTCCTGTGTGCAGCTCAACCTAATATGTGCAGGCATCAAAAACAGACCAATCTGCAAGGAACACCAATATACCAAGGATGGGGCTTCTCAGGGCTTCTGGAAACTTCAGCCCAGCTTCAAGACAGCAGAGGGGACGCGGGGGAGTTGTCACTAACACTCGTCTATATTAAGGCTGATGAACTCCTGTATACACTTCCTGTACTGCAGCTCAGTGGGGCTGTTGCTGGGATATTGCCCTGGTTGCCCAAAGGGCCCCTCTGCTTCCCGCATTTCCTCGTTCATCCGAGCCAGACGCAGCCTGGAGTGGGACAGAGAGAGCACAAGCAGAGAGAGGTTTGGTTATTCCTTCCCTGGCGGCAGTTTCCAGGCGGTGTTCCCGATCCAAGCTCAGCCATTACCTCTTCTCGAGGTGAATGGGAAATAACCTAAAGCAGGGAACTGAAATACTGCAATTTTTTTGAAGGCCCAGTGCTGTGTCCTTTGCACACCCAATTGGGAGCATGTAAGATAATTTAACTAAGTAGATGCGCTGAAGCTAAAAAGATTAACGCATCCAGGAGCTTCAGTTCCAAAAAAATACCAAAATCCACACGTGGGGCGTGATTAATTCTAGTGTGTTCCTCTCAAGGAAAGATTATGCTCTAGCATATTCTTTCGCACTGTGCATGGAAATGTATCCCAGTGACCCTGGGATCTCTGGCAGACTCATTTCTCTCGCAGCCAGAGGTCAAAATGAACTAAAGGCTCGGCAGAGAGCAGTGCTGTGTATTGGGAGAAACAGCAAACAGAAACAGCAGCACTTCTGGGGCCACTCTGAAGCTTCAGCTAGCAGTGAAAAAGCCCTGCAGCGCCAAAGTTATCCCAACCTGAGGGTCACGCTCCAGAGGGGCCGCAGGGGAGCGACACAAGGCTCCGAAGGCAGCACGTTTGGCCCTTTAAACTCGCTGTACAGCGGCATGCTTGCACCCTAAAGGCTCCAAAGGAGAAACAGGGACGGGTGAGCGGTGCCTTGGTGTTTCGAGTTGCCAGACTGGCTGACTCTGCGAGCAGTTGGAGCCCCCGGCAGCACTCACAGGGTGACGATGTCTGCGTTGGCCGCCTGCACCGCGATGCTCAGCGGGTCCTGCCCGTCGCCGTCCACCGCGTGCTGGTTGGCCCCTCTCTTCAGGAACAGGCACACCTGGCTGCAGGAGGGACAGCAAGGACCATCAGAGCAGAAATTCCAGCTCCCCCACCCCCTCAAAGACGCGGGCAGAGCGTGCTGCCCTCGCACAGGCAGGCTCAGCTTCGCCCGGGCTGGTCTGAATCGGGAAACGCTGCTGTGGCACGGAGAGAGGAGTGGGTGTGCAGGGACACAGTCACCCCCCATCCATCGTCATGGAGGCAATTATCCATCGGACAAGCAAGTTCACAGAATCATGGAATGGTTTGGGTTCATCCCGTTCCACCCCCTGCCATGGGCAGGGACACCTTCCCCCAGCCCAGGTTGCTCCAAGCCCCGTCCAACCTGGCCTGGGACACTCCCAGGGATGGGGCAGCCACAGTTTCTCTGGGCAACCTGTGCCAGGGCCTCCCCACCCTCCCAGGGAAGGATTTCTTCCTGATATATCTCATCTAACCCTCCCCTCTGTCAGGGTTCACGTTGCTGATATGACATAAAAGGCACGCTTTGCGAACCACCAATTCCCCAAAAAGCAGCTCCTGCGCCCACCTGACCCCTGACTCTGGGTGTTAATGCTGGATCCTGACCCCAGGGGGCTGGAGCACGTCCCAGGAAGGTGCAGAGCACTCACCCAGTGTGCCCCAGGTACGTGGCGTGGTGCAGGGGGGCCCGGCCTCGGCTGTCTCTTTGGTTCACATCTGCCCCGTTCTGCAGCAGGAATTCACAGGCTATCAAGGAGCCCTGGCAAGGGGAAGAGGAGTTTTTGCACATACCCATCCAGGGTGGATGCACAAGGACATACCAGGCTGTGGTCAGTGCTCTCCAAACTACAGTCAGGACCTCACGCTCCCCAGTGTGCCCCCACAACGTACCCCCTTGACAGCTTGGATCAGAGGAGTTTTGTTCTCGTCCTCGTCGTTCACCCAGTTGATCTCAGCACCGTGTGCGAGGGCTTCTGCCATGAGGGGCAGATTTCGGGCTTGTGCTGCCTTGTAGATCAACAAGCCGGGGTGCAGCTCCCTCAGGTCCTCCAGGTCTGATGCCTCCTGTTCAATCTCTGCTTCCCCGCTGGACTCCTCGGACACCTCGCACTCTGAGAGGCACAAAAGGATGGAGAGAGATGAGCCAAAAGCTTCCCACTTCCCATTTCTCACGTTCCCTGTTGTTCCTGACACCAGACAGCCCCGACATCCATCCTGCCTTAGCTGCCACCCCAGTTCCCTCCGTGACACCCGATGCCCAAAAGCAGAGAAATAATTCTCAAAACTATTTTTGAGTATTAAAAGGCAAAAAGCACTTCTTAGCTGCAACACCGAAGGGTGCACAAAAATACTTTGCACACACTGATTGCATAGAAGACACACTTTCACAATTTTATACCACTGTCTGATTACAACATTCAGAATCTGATTATCACAGTTGGACTTCACCTCATCTGTTACAACCCAGTTCTAAAACTGTCCCTCCCACAGCACCAACCTTGCCACGCCTCTCAAATTTGAGCCGCTGGTCGCAAAGAGACCACCTCTTCATCTTCCCCTGACCCTTCTGGAAACGGTTTCAAGGCTCCTGCTCAGCTTTGACTACCCACCTCAAGCGTTCTGCCTCATCACACCCACCTTCCTCCGTCACGCTGTCCACCACGGAGCCAAACACCAGGATGTCGGTGCTGCCGTCGGTGCTCCCTCCGAGCCCGCTGTCGCTGCTCAGACCTGCGGGGCCAACAGGACACAAACCAAGCCCATTTTAATACCCAGGCCCCGCAGAACCAGGCCCAGCTGAGACCACGGGGGGGGAACGGGGCTGCACAGGCCGTCACACACACACTGCCGCTGGCAGGGGACAGGGGACTGCTCTCCCACTTCGCCCCACTCGGAAAAACTGCCCGAGGAAAAACTGCAAAGCCTTATGGTGTCCGTGTCCCCACGCTGCCCTTCATGCAGGGGTGCTCCGACACTGCCATGGCACTTTGGACTGCTGAGGGCTGCAATCCATGAGGGACACCGTGACGGAGGCTGGAGCAGAGCAGCAGCAGAGACAGCTTTGCTTTTGCAGCAGCTTGGGGGGGGTGTCAGCAGCAAACAAAGACACCCCTCTGCTTTCACCACTGGTCATCTCCGTTTCCACCCTATCCCTGCTCTCCCCAGAGCTTTGCACTTGTCACTGGGGCACTCCCTTTCCTTTAACGTGGCCGGGCCAAACCGCATCAGCCTCGTGATGTGTATCCTGGGCCAAGCTCTTAAAGCACCGGCCACTGGTTCTTCCACCTTCCCTTTGCCCGCAGTGCTTCCCAAATTCCCTGCTTAGCCGGAGAATGTCACAAGACAGCTGACTGCATCCAAGAAATGGGAGTCAGGAATCACTGAATTATGGAATGGTTTGGGTCGGAAGGGACCTTAAAGCTCATCCGGTGCTACCCTCTGCCATGGGCAGGGACACCTTCCACTATCCCAAGTTGCTCCAAGCCCCATCCAGCCTGGCCTTGGACACTCCCAGGGATGGCAGTGAAGAGATGAAGCCACTCGTCCAAGGACACACAATGTGTCAGTGGCAGAGAAACTTTCTCCCTCTCCCAGCTCACACCCAAAAGCAAGACAGGAAGGAAGAAAGAAGCACATGCAGGAATTGCTCCTGCAGGAAAAGGGATGGCACATCACCTTTGTCCTGAGGGATGCCTGGCCAACTTTGGGAATTCTGCCTGGGTTCACCTTCTTGCTGCTTTTAACTTCCTGGGCTGGGAGTGTCTGTCCTCCAAAAACTCCACAGGTTAAGTTCCCACGACCTACCCCAAGACCTACCACTGCGATCAGGAAGGAAAACAAGCCAGGATTGTAGCTGGCAAAGTGCTTCTCCAACAGCTGAGTGCTCCGTGCAAAGAGTAAGAGCAGGAAAGGCTGCGAGAACTACGGATCTGAGCCTTGAAAGCCACAGCAGAACAAGGCACCTGAACCTTAAAGGGCTGTTCAACTCCCCAGAGCAGCTACAGCAAGGCCCCAGATAAAGAAAGCGGTCCGGAAACCGTGGCTCCCGAGGAATCCTTCGGCTCTGCCCAACAGCCAAAGGAGATAAGGAAGCCACAACAGCAAAGGTTTAAAATGGTACATATCACACATTTCTTTTTTTGGATTTGCTGTCAGAAAAGCGATGGCAGTTTTTAGCAGGAAAAGCAAACAGTGCCTGGTGAGACTGTGCTCTCCCGCTGGCGCTGCAAGGGAAGTGTGACTCCAGCAGGGCCACGTGGCTCCAGATTTGCAGCAAGGCAAGAAAGGAGGATCTGGCTCATCTCATGTGGATATTAATACACCAAATTCCCACTGAATCAGGGATAAAATTGCTATTTTTTTCTACAACAGCAAGCTAAGGCTGTTGAGACTTAACTCTGGAGTTAACTCTGGAGTCCTGCATCTCCCAAGTACTGCTTCTGTTGACTAATTCCTTGAAACTGGAATAGCCCAGGCCCTGCTTCAGACAAGCTCCAAAGCACTTTCTTCACTGATTTCAAGAGAGAAGGTGGACTTGGAGGAAAGCCTGTGAGTTCCTGCTGTGCTGACTCAGGACTGCAAATACTTGTTGTAAATTCATACAACAACGAGCAAGTGAGAGCCAGGAAGTCCTGAGAAGTCACCGCTCCCGAGCTGAGTACAACGGACCAGCCTGCGACAGGTGGGGAACACTAAATTAACACTTCACAGGGTCAAAGAGGTCGGAAAAGGTCACCGAGTCCAACCCAACACCACCCCATCAACCAGAATCATAGAATCATGGAGTCAGACGGGTTGGAAAGGACCTCTGAGATCATCCAGTCCAACCCTCGATCCAACACCACCGCGGTTCCCAGACTATGGCACTCAGTGCCACGTCCAGCCTCATCTTGAAAACCTCCAGGGATGGAGAATCCACCACTTCCCTGGGCAGCCCATTCCAGTGGCTGATTACCCTCTCTGGTAAGGATTTCTTTCTAATATCCAACCTCAGCCTCCCCTGGCACAGCTTAAGGCCGAGCCCTCTTTTCCTGCTGCTGGTTCCTGGGAGAAGAGACCAACCCCCACCGGGCTACACCCTCCTGTCAGGGAGTTGTAGAGAGCTGTAGAGAGTTGTAGAGTTGTCAGACCTTGGCACTCAGTGCCACCTCCAGTCTCTCCTTAACACATCCAGGGACGGTGACTCCCTGGGCAGCCCCTTCCAGTGCCCAGTCACTGCTTCTGTGTAGAACTTCTGCCCAAGGTCCAGCCTAAACCTCCCCGGGCGCGTTTTTTTAAGACCGTGTCCTTCTTGCTTCCTATCTGAGACCCCACCTGTGCAGGACAGCGCCCGAGGAACAGTCATTCCTTCAAGGAAATAAAACTGCCTTTCCTCCAGCAGGGCCACGAGGCTCCAGATTTGCAGCAAGGCAAGGAAGGAGGATCTGGCTCGTCTCACATGGATGTTAACACACCAAATTCCCACCGAACCAGGGGTAAAATCGCTGCCTTTCGGAAAGCCTGCCCCAGGCGACAGGAGGAACTCCAGCCACCCGGCCGAGGGAAAAATCCCACAACGAGCGCTTCGGAGTGCCGGTGTGGAAGCAGTGGAATTTGGAGGGGGGGCGTCTTTCGCCGGGTCCCGGCGTGGAAGCAGTGAAATTTTGGGAGTCTCTTTTGCTGCTGGCTGCCAGAGCGTCACCTTACCTCCGTCCAGGAGGAACGGCGAACCGCTCCCACCGGGACCGGTGCCACCGCCACTCCAGGGGCCACCTGCGAGCGGGTGCTGCTCAGGGATGTGGCTGGCACCTAGAGGAAGGTGGACGGAACGTGAGGGGAGGTCATCGGCACCAACACACGAAAAAAGAAAAATAAATGGGAAGAAAAAAAGGAAAGGAGAAAAAAAAAATTGTACGTGGTAAGGTTCGCTAAAAACAAAACAAAAAAAAAATGGGGGGGGAATGGGAAAAAAGGGGGAGGAAGGGGAAAGAAAATGGAAGAAAAATGGGAAAAGTGGGGAAGAAGGGGGAAAAATGGAAAAGGGGAAAAAGGGGAAAAAGGGGAAAAAGG
>VXAY01005116.1:482403-493548 GCA_013399855.1 Oxyruncus cristatus | reverse complement strand
AAAAAAATGGGGAAAAAAAGGGGAGAAAATGGGGAGAAAATGGGGAGAAAATGGGGAGAAAATGGGGAGAAAATGGGGAAAAGTAAAAAATGGAAAAAAGTGGAAAATGAAAAAATGGGAAAAAATGGCAAATGAAAAAAATGGAAAAAAAGGACTGTGAAAAAATGGAAAAATGGAAAAGGGAAAGTAAGGAGAGGAAGGACAGCAAGGAGAGGAAAAACGAAAAAAACTTAAAAAATCATAAAAAATGAAAAAAAAAAACCCTAAAAAAGGAAAAAATGGAAAAAAATTTTTTTAAAAAAATGAAAACTAGAAACATAAAAGCCAACGGAACGCACACACAGCCTGGGAGTAAAAGATGTCGGGAACGAGGAAAAAAAAAAAAAAATCCCATCCACCAGAACGCAAACATCAGGGACTGACTGGAGAGCGGATTAAATTCGGTGCAATTAAAGAGCAGCGGGTGGGAGTTTGTGCAAGTAACTCCTCCTCACTGCCAAAATGTTCACCCTCTGCTCTGAGGGCACGCCCTGGCCTGGGGCGTGGGCAGTGCCCAGGCCCTGGGAGAGCTGCCAGAGCAGGGACACTTGGTGTGCACTTACTGCGAGGGCCGGAGCCGGCGCCGGTGTCGAAGTAGGAGAAGAGGGAATCCAGCTCGTCGGGGCAGAACAGGGAATCCCGGCGGAACTTCCTCTCCAGGGTGGCTGCTGCTGCGCACAGAGACGTTTTGGGGTTTATAGTTATTTGCATGCAAAGGAGAGCCAGTTCTCCAGCTTAGGGTCCTGCGCCACACTCGTGGCCCCTCACACCAACACACAACGCGCTGCTGGCCAAATGTGGTGACCCACTGCAAACCAACCACCCCCAGGGTGGTGATCCACTGCAAAGCTCCTCATCCCAGAGCACGCCCAGCAGCCAGAACCCTCCCTGAGCACGGCCTCCCTTACGGACCAGGCAGGTGAGAACAGAAGGATTCGAGACTTATTAAAAAGCAGGAACGCAAAAGAAAACGCACGAAGTGGGACAACCTCCTCCTTTAGCCGTCCTTAAAGAGGTGGAAAACCTGGGAAAGGGGTCTGAAGACCTGCGCCAACCATGTGCAAAAGCATTTTTGATCACAGCCAGGGCAGGTTTGCGGGTCCCAGGGAGAGCCGGGGCCACAGGCTGTTACTGGGGACAGAGCGGGGGGCACAGGGATGTTCCCACCTGAGGACAGCATGGCTGGGGAGGCATTCCCTGCCTCGTGCCGGTACTTCCTCCGAGCTGCGGGTGCTTTCGTGGTGCTGTTGTGCCTCTGGCACTTCTTGACACACCAGCGCCGCGGCTTCCGCTCATTCTCCGTCAGAGTCTCCCCACTCGGCAGCTTCTTCAGGAATTTCTTCTCCACGTACTTCACCTTGATCCAGGCCTCCTTGTCCTGCCTAAGGGAAGGGCAGCATCAGAAGGACTGTGCACAGAGCCATAGAATCATAGAATCATAGAATCAGACGGGTTGGAAAGGACCTCTGAGATATCTCCTGTTTCAAGGCACAGCTAAGAAGTGCAGGGTGCAGCGCTGGGAGTGGAGTGGGATGTTCAGCCCTAGGCACCACCACGTGCTTCAGGTCTCAGAGCAGGTGAAACCCAGGTGTAAACCCAGCCAGTCCTGGTTTCCAGCACGTTTCACCAGGGCTGGTAATGCCCCCGCTGACCTTTGTGAGGGTCAGGCTCAGGTGAGCTCCAGAGGGACTGAGCTGAGGCAGGTATTTGGAGCCCTCCTAATCTGACCTTCCGGGTAGTTTGGGGTACTGGGTTTGCAGTGTGGATGGATGGATGGATGGATGGATGGATGGATGGATGGATGGATGGCTTCCCACAGGACAGAGAGGACCAGTGTGTGCCCCCACACTCACCTGGAGCTCCCCGCTGTTGGTTTCTTGAGTCCCAGCTCTTCACACTGTGCCTCGTAAATCTGATTCATGGTGCTGTTCCCCAGCTCACACATCAGCTGCAATTCAACAGGGAATGAATTAAATCCCCAGGTGAGGAGTTACCTCCCTTCTAGTCTATCCTGCCACCAAATAACACTCCCTTCGTGCCCACCATTTATCCATCCCTTGCTGTTAAATTCCAGAACTCACCTTCAGTAACTCTGGCTCCCAGGAATCCAGCGTGAGGGATCTGACCTTGGAGCAGTGAACACCCAGACTCCTGTTTATCCAAGGGGAAGAAAACCGAAGTGGTTACATGCCTCAAAACAGAACTTCTCATGCATGTTCAGATGAGCAAGATTGGTCCAGTTCTTACTTATCTTCTACGCAGATGCAGCTACAGCAGAGTGCTGTGCATATGCCAGCCCAGATGCACCTGCACACACAGGTACCTCAGCAAGCAATGACTTTTGAATTTACCTGTGCAAGCATTTTAGTCAGTGGCAATTCCAGCTCCCCCCTTTTCCCCAGGAGCCTGCAATCCATGCCTGGCTCACACAGAGCACACACACACACAGACACACACACACACAGAGTACCTGTGGATCCCCGAGCACTCGATGCACAGCAGAATGCCCAGGTTGATACTGGCCCAGCGAGGGTCTGGCTGCCCACAGTCACAGCACTGGTCATTCCCAGGGATGCTCTGCACTCTCTGCAGGATGGTCTCCCCTTTCCCGCTGCGCTCCCGGGAGTCGGTGGCGGAGTCGATGCTGCTCGTGGAGGGGGAGGCAGTTCGGTCCAGTCTCTGCAGGGAAAGAGGGGTCAAGGGCTCTGCAAAGCTCTGTGGAACGACCCAGGCTTAGCACAGCAGAGGCACTGACAGGAGAAGAATGAACTGGTGCTAATTCAAGAAGGGAAGGGGGAAGTGAGGGATGTTTCCTCCCTCACCTCGATGTAGTAGCTGTCCGGACTCTCCCGGTAGGCAGAGGCAATGCTGGCCTGCACAGCCTGGATCCAGGCCTGGCGCAGCTTCTCCGAGTCAGCCTGCAGCATGCAGCTCCTGAAAAGACAGGGAAGCAGTTGGGAAGAGCAAGAGGACAGTTTGGTCAGAACTGTTCCCCTTCTTCCTCAGCCCGGACATTCCAGCGCAGGCAGCAAAGGGGCAAAAATTAATCCTACAAGTTTGCACTGTCAGGACTGTTCCCTCTACAAACACTGACAGCTGTTTTTACAGGCTGGCCATTGCCAGCTGCACTGTCTAGATGTATATTAGGTATAATATATAATATAATTTGGCTTATATAATGCATCAGCCTGGATTCAGCTTACGCTGGTGTCTGACAAACTCCACAGGGACCCCGGGGCACAGGCAATGGCATCTCCCAGCCACAATTTAACAGCCCAGGGCAGCATCTGCTCCAGTCCCCATCTCTTGCAGCTCCATGCACAGCCCGGCTCCCAGGAGGATGGCCTGGGGAAGCCACCAAACTCACTTGGTAGGTGAGACCACCTCAAAGCAGAACCTCCTCTCTATGTCTTCACAGGGCTTGACAGTGCAGAGCCGCAGGTCCTCCACCACCACTGTGAGCACATCCTGGAAGGGGCAGAACAGGGGGCCTTGAGGGCTCCTGAATCTGTGTCACAGCTCAGAAAACTCCTTCCCAAACCCTGCTGTGGGCACATAGTCCAGAGAGGGCAGCGCCAGCCCACCCCAGCGCCCCAGGGCAAAATGGGAAGGGGTTATATGGGATTAAAGCACAGGGCCACATGCACATGACATGGCAGGTTTGCTGGGGACCTCACCGACTTCCTCAGCTGAACGGGAATGTTTAATCTGAATAAACATTTATTTAACAAACACCACCTGCTGACACCTCACTCTCAGAACGGTCTAACCTTGGAGCACAATAATGGCCTTGCTGTCCCCTCTGATCCAAATCCCCTCCCTGCTCCTTCCACCCCACTCCCCACCACGGTGCAGGAGGCCCCACAGAAGCAGCTGGTTAATCCTCTGGTGTCACCTCGGGCAGCCTCACTGACCTTTAGCTTCTTCTGGTACACCAGCTGGCTGTTCTGTATGGAGAACCACCTCCTGAGGGAAGACAGACAGACAGACAGACAGACATCAGGACAGGCAAACAGCAGAGCTCCAGGGAGGCAGCTCGTGGCAGAGTGGGGTATTTCCATTTATATCTCCCTTTAAAAGGAGTATAATTTATTTAGCAACCCGATCACCTTCGTGGAGGGCAAAGGAAGCCATGACCACCACTAAGTTTTCAGGAAGAAGGAGAGAGAGTCCGAGGGTGGCAGCAGGGGGTTACTGAGAGCATGTCTTACATACTCTACTGGCAAAAGAACGAAGGGGAAAATGAGATGAGACAGGATTCCCTTCCTTTTGTCACGGCTGAAACATCAAACTGATAAAAGAAGACAAAAGGACTTGACACATCTGTGGAGAAATGGAGAAAATACAGGTAACCTGGATGAGCTGAGCTGGTTCAGCATCACCCTGAGCTGCTGTGAGAGCTGCAGGCTCTGCTCAGCTCCTCAGTATGATCCTCGTGGGTCCATTCCAGCTCAGGATATTCTGTGATTCCACGTGGATTTTGCTGCTCCCTCCCCGCTCCCGCGAGGGGGAGGCTCTGCCAGAGGGGCTGAGCTCAGCGAGGAGGTGATGAGTGGGCTCCAGGAGCTGGGAATAGCTGAGCTGTGGGCAGAAGTGGCTGAGGGTGGGTGGGATTGAAGAGATGGATATAGCTGTGGGGAGGCTGCTGCCTCTGTGTGACTGGGGTGTAGGAGGATAACCGGGATTTGGGGGCACGGAAAACTTGGAGCCCCTGATGTTACTTCAGATACCAGGAAAAACCAAGTTCCAGAGGGGCATTTTTCCCTCCAGGGTGAGTGCCCTTTGGGGTGACCCATGAATTCACAGCCAGGGGAGCTGCAAGGAGAAGGGAGTTGCCTGGAATTGTTCCTCTCCATCCCAACAGCCAAGCACAGGTCTTGGCATTAACCTGACAGGCTTTGGAGCCACCTTCTGCTGCACAGAAACACGCGGGGTCAGTGAGAGCAGCCATGCTATGGATCAAGGCTGGACTTTGCTCAGGGAACACCAAGCAGGGAATCCTAAAAAGGTGATAAAAATTCAGCCAAGACCCCTCCCCAGGGCACTGAACTCAAACACTGCTGCACTGGTTCCTCCAAGTGCCAACTCAGTCCTTGACTGTCAGGGGACCAGGGAGCCTGAGGGTTAAGAAATTACACTAAATTTGTCTGGAATCTCCTCAGCACTCAGGGAGGCTTCAAAGAGAAGGAGCTGCTTATCTAACCAGTACAGAAACCTTTAATAATTCCAAGTCTTTTTTCCCATGCAAATACAGGCAGGTTTCTGTGCATCCCACAAACTGTTCACTGAGGCATTTACTGCTTATTTCTTCCAAAGCCTAACAGCAGCCCATTCCAGTATCCTCTGCATGTATCCCATAGCCAAGTAAGAGATCTCTTAATATTCCATCATTTCCCTGTTCTGTGAGAGGAGGAAATGTAGGTCAGGCCAGCATTGATCTCATGCATTAGAAACCCACTGGAAAGGTTTGAATCCTTTTGTACAACCCCCCCCGTGAAACCCAGTGACTGTCTCAAGGGAAACCAAACACAGAAATATCGAGCAGGGGCAGAATATGAAACCTTTGCTTCCACTTTCCAAGGTCTCTGGCAGCTGCAGGGGCTCCTGGCTGGTGCAGGAGGCAGATGAGCCAGGCATTCCCAGTGAGCTATCAGATGAAACGTGGATAAATTATTAAGAGCGGGGGTCAGGGGCACTGAAAGCCACTTCTCAAGCTCCTGGCAGCGCAGTTGATATTTCCACTCTCACATATGCCCCTGTCCCAAAATAGGCAGGTTTGACACTCCTGGCACGTCCTGCTGTGTGATGGTGTATCTCTTAATTGTTAAAAAATGGGCAGCTTTCCCAAGGGCAAGGCTTGATCTGCACTGGGCCCTCTCCTCCCTGAAAGGAACCTGGTCCTTCTCCCATCGTGGAAGGCACTAAAACTGCAGAAACTCTCAAGCCAACCTTACTTGAACTATTTTAACTACTCAGCTTTTAACTATTTAGCTCAGAATCCTTGCAGTGATGGTAATGGTCAGTAAGAGCTCACTAAGAGGGAGGTGTGTTCCTGTGCAGAGTCTCAGCCCAAATACCAAATGGAATATGGGTTCCTGCTCACCTATTCCATGTTTTGAAAGCATTGCTGGCTCTCTTGAAGAGGTAACCTTCCATCACCACTCCATTTGGGGCATCCACATTGAACTCCACCTTCGAGTCATCGTAGGAGAAGTCCTGCAAACAGAGAGAGCCTGAGCCTCTGGCATGGCTGCATTTCCAGGGCCATCTGGGTCATCTCGAGGTGGAGATGAGTCTGATCAAACCCTCGGGAAGAGAAACACATCTGTCAGAACCCCACGGTTCAGGCAGAGCTGCCTGTCACAGCACATCCTCTGCCTTAGTGGGCTGCAGCCGTGGAGAGCAGTCAGGAATTATCCCCATTCCAGTAAGTTTCTCTGTCCCTGCCGTCTGCAGGAAGGCTCTGGACATGCTGGCTTCCCTCCTCTGGTAGCTGGTAAGGAGAAAGGCAGGCGAGGGCTAAAAACTCCCAATCTTTGGCTCAGCCTGCAGTGGCAGATAAAGCACAAGGTGCTTTGCACTGGCCAAGTGAGGCAGCAAAGCTGCTGCCCCCACTCTGTGCTGCAAGGGGCCAAGAAGAGAGCAAACCCCAGCCTTTTCACACATGGAGAAACGTGATGATTCCTGGAGGGGCAGAGTTATCAGTGCCATGATGCTCATTAGCTATCCTCAGATGCCATCTCCAGTCTGCACCCGCTCCCCGCTCTGTGCTGTGCTACCAGTCAGAGCTGATTTGTCAGCTTGGCACTGATTCACCAGGGAGAGCTCATGGCTTCTGACAGCTGACACAGAGCAGAGGGAATAGCAGCTGCTCTCCAGAACGTGGGATCTGCCTCCCTGGGCAATGGGCTGCCTCCTTCCCAGGAGAAACTGGGTCATGGAACGGCGACAACCTCCCCTCTAACCTGGGCAACCAAGGCACATTGTCTCCCTGCTCACTGACTGCTCTCTAATCATCCATCCCACCCACGCCTCCCTCTCTGCAGAGCAAATATTTCCCCCTCTACACCTCGGTTCAAAGCCACAGCAGTGAGAACAGCCCCATCAGATGCCTTTCCCGGCTCAGCAGACCCTGGCGATGCTGTGTTGCCAGGCAACGTGCACTTGGCTCTCATTAAGATGAGTTATTTCCATGCTCGGAGATGTAAACGTGCCTGGGAGGTGTCAGGACAGGAATAACACTGATCCAGAAGGAGGAGATACAATGGGACAGGACGCAGTGACTCCTTGGAAAGGCAGCATGATGCCCAATTAGACACTGGAAACTGCTGCAAGGCACCCAATTAAGAGGGCTCTGCTCAGCCCCAAATTTTCTTGCCCTAAGAGGGTGAATCCCAGGGGGCTCCTCTTCTGCAGATGTCTTTCATGTCCACGTTGCAAACAAAGGCTGGAGGGGAATTTTCCTCCAACTCGTAGTTATTTCAACGTGTGGTTTTTTCAGAGCTGCTCCAAAGTGACAATTCTGCGTATTTGATGAGAATCTGCACTGATTTATAATAAATAATGCAAACATCCCAAAACCTGGACCTTGCTGAAGAGTGCACAGCAAGGGTAGGGCGAAATGCTTCCAAAAGACAGCTTAAAAAAATGACCATTTAGCTGTGGCTCACCTTGTGGAATTGGGCAAAAAATCAGGGGGAGGGTCTAAACCGAATCTCCTGACTTCTTCAGCTGCCCTTATCAAGCAGAGTGATGGCAAGGAGGATCTACTGCTGGGGAGAGCAGGAGGGACAGATGGGCCACCTACGCCACTGGGGTAAATCCACTGAAAACCAGTGGAGTCAAGCCAGGTGTGAATTTAGCCTCATTTAGGCTGGATTGTGTTACACCCCTGCAAATTCCATGGCTGGAGCTGCCCAGCTGAGGGCACATGGAGCTGTTCCCTGCCTTTGAAGGAACTCTGACCCGCGCCAGGCCCAGTTTTGGAAGATTACACCCAAACCCACCAAGGGTACCTACAGCCCACACGACTCAGCCGAGGTCCCCGGGCCAAATTCTGCTCCTGTTTCTGCTGCTGTAAGTCCTCAGCAACCCCAGTGCTACCAGCAGGACTCCTGAAGGGCAGCTGAGGGCAGAACAGTCACCAGAGCTGGAGGCTGGATTTGTAAAGCAGGCCCAAATCAAGGGAGAGATCTGAGGGAGAAGGACCAGTCTGTCCATCACCACCCCGAGCACGAGGCAGTCGGAGCCCCAGGGCCACTTTGTTCCATTCCATTGCACTGGGCTTAAAGGAACTTGAAGTCTCTGCTACAAAGTCATTGGGAGTGTTGAAAGACAGATGGAGGGAAGGCAGAGGGTGAGGAAAATCCAGAATTTATGCCCGTGATCAATATGATTTCTCCTTTCTCAGCCAGGCAAAGGGCAAAAGGGAGACGGGCAGAAATGGCTCAGAAAGGCAACTTGGGAAACCTCCAGCACACCAGAGTGAGCTTAAGGTACGGCTTAACCCGTGGATTCCTGCACGCAGCAGACTTCTGCTGCAGCCCATCCAAGCAACTTTCTTACCACAGCCGTCAGAAAAGAGGACAGACCTCTGGAAAAGGGAGTTACAAGAACATCTGTTGAGCCCTGACTCCAGGTCAGAGCCGGCTCAGGCTCTGCCCGAGGAGATCATCGCGGCGAAGGTGCTGAAACCCCGTGGTGGATGCACAGATGTGTGACAAGCAATCCCCGCCCTTAACGTGCCCCTGGATCTGTTCCACTCATTGGCACCAAGAGATTTTGATCCTCGTTAGTTCTGGGGAATCAGTGGAAGGGTCCTGGCTGAGACGCCGCCCCTGCCCAGCACAGCACCAGCTCTGCCTCCCCAAGGGATGCAGGGGAGAGCACATCCCCTTCTCTTGTCCCCTCCTCTTCCTTCTCCTCGAGGTTTTTATTCGTGATTTTACCAAACAACCTCCCGCTGAATTCCTGCCCTCACTGCAGCGCACAGGGCGAGCAGGCACGTCTGTCCTAAACGAGCCTGGACTGATGTATCGAGCCTGCATTTAGCACCTCATTGTCTCTGCAACGTGAACAAACGCTCGACACAGAAAAAGCCTTCCCCGGACAGGGATCCGAGTGGCTTTGGCTCCAGCAGCGTGTGCAGCCACGATGGGAACAGCAGTGACATGTTGGATCACACTCCGCTGCAATAAATGGCACGTCTTCCAAAATAAGACACCAGATCTCTGCCGTCATCTGCTTCCCTTTCCCTCCCCGACTCCCAGTGAATCGCAGCGACCCGGTTAAACGTCCCCTCCTCAGCCCTGTCACTCCCAGTTCACACACGAGGCTGCCTGGGAACCGAAATTCTTTTTGAGAGGACACCACAATGGTTTCCATGGGAGCTGCTGGAGCAACGATGAAGTAAACACGAATTCCGAGAGACGCGTCCGGAGCCGGGGAGGGGGGAACATTAAAATGTGGATGCTTTCGAACCCAGCAAATGGAAATGAAAAACCCAGCCCAGGCACAGACAGAGCCAGGAAAGGATTAAAAAAATAAAAAAAAAAAATAAAAAAAGAAAAGAAGGGGGGAAAAAGAAAAGAGAAAACCTAATTTGAAGGTGGCCTTGTGGCCCACCCTGCAGGGGCTCCCCAGTCCAGCTCCACTTGCTTCCTCCGACTCCTCCTCAGAAATGAGCATTTCATGCAGAGAAAATGGCTGATTAAATTAAACAGCCCTCCAGCACCAGTGAGCAGATTTAATATGAAGAGTGAAGCTGCCCCTCAACAGCCTGGAATCTCTGGGGGAGGGAGCCTTCCAAGGAAGGAGCCCTGCCTAAGAGCATCCCCACTGAAGGAGGAAGGTCTCACTAATAGGTTCATTCCTATCCCAAAAAAGCACAACCCCTGGCTGAAAACAGATAGAACCTTTTTTTTTTTTTTTTCCAAAATACCAAGACTTCCTTAAAAGTCTTTAAAATAAATACAACCACTATGGCCACAGCTCTGGCTGGAAAAGTCACAGCATTATTCCCTCAGCTATCAACTCAGCACGGAAATAACATCACTCTCCTTTCTTTCTACCATATTTTGACTTTCACTGATAGAAAACACTTTCAAACCTAAGCAAGCACGAGCAGGGACTCCTTTCAGTTCTTAGATGTTCAAAGAAATGTCTCTTACTACCAAACCTCAGTATTGTTTTCTTCCCAATCAACACCATTTAGGATAAGCAACAACACATGCAACACACGCTTTCCCTCTTTTATCCAAAAGCGCCTTCCTGGGCATCCCAATAATGCTCAGTATTCACAATAACATCGGGCTCGTCAACAACATCCGTGCACTGAACACAACTTCTGGAGGCCAGTTGGAAATTGTGCCTAGTTTGGCTGTTTGATTGCAAAGAAAACCCAGTTCACTGGAGTATTCCCATTCCCTAAAGATGCACACACCCCCCTCCACACGCACACACACCGGTGCCTGCACTTGCTGTTCTCTCCTGGTGCCTGTCTGGATCTCAGGCTTTGCTCTCTCTGGCTCTTTCCACCTCTCTGTCTGTGCCACATCCAGCCCCAGTCCCTCGGAGCAGATGGAATTTGGAGGAGGGTTTCCCCCACCTACGATCCCGTTCTGCTCGGGCAGCTTTTCACCTATTCTGGCCAGATCCCGATGGCAGACCTCTGGGTTCTTGAGTTTTCCCAACGCCAAATGCTCTCTCCCTGCCAGCAGGTGATGCCCAGGGCCCCGTGCCCTGCCCCGGAGCCCTCCCAGCCCGCAGACACAACCCGGTAACTCGCAGCAGCAAAATGCGGTTTGGGGTCACGCCAGCCAGCGAGGTCCTACAGGCACAGCTCCCGTGGGAAAAGGGAGCCCTAAACCCGCTCCCCCAAGCCCGGCCATCCCTGCAGGAGTGTCCTTACCAGGAGATACTCGAGCCTGCCGAAAATCTTCATGCTGCTGCAAGCTGCGAGGGAGGCTTTGCCGCTCCCGCCCCGCAGATCCGAGCTCTCCGTGTCCTCCCTCTAGAGCAGCATCTCTGCTCAGCACCGGGGGCTGGCAGGGAAGGAGGGATTTCTTTCACAGCCCCTTCTCCTTTACCCCTCCCCCTCCTTTTTTT
>VXAY01005116.1:439010-482286 GCA_013399855.1 Oxyruncus cristatus | reverse complement strand
CCCCTCTCCTTTTCCCCCCCCCCCCCTTTTTTTTTTTTTTTTTTTGGGAAGCTCCAAGCTCTGCCTTCGGCCCCTGTCAGAGCGAGGGGCGCTGGGAGGCTGCAGGGCCCTGGGGACCACCTGCTGCCCCCCTCCCCGAGCCTCCTATTCAGGGGCAATCAGCTTAGAGCAGGGGCTAATTACCATACAGCTGGCAGGGGAAGCCAGGCAGCACAGAGCCGAGCTGCCAGCAGGATGCTCACCCGGCGGCCTCCCTGACCTCAACAGAGCCAGGCTTGTGTGCCTTGCCCGGGATCTGCCGCCCCAGCTCCTGGAGCAGGGCCACCCTTCGGCCAGCGATCCCAGCCGCAGGAATCGGGGGGCTGAGGTGCCATATGGCCCCCGGTTTGTCACCCACCAGCCGGGCTAAATGAGGCAGAGAGCTCTGCCTTGGCTCTCCAGACGGGCAGCAGAGCCACAACTGCCTCCCAGACTGCTCCGGGCTGGGAAGGGCTGTGAGGCTGGAGAGGAGCTTTTCTCCAGCCCTGCGTTCTTGGAATCACGGGATCATTAAAGCTGGAAAAAGGTCCCCTAGAAATCACCAAGCCCGACTCTTAACCCAACACAGGGTTCACCAGCAAACCACGTCCCCAAGGGGCACATCCACACGGATCTGAGCACTTCCAGGGAATGTGGTGATTCCACCGCTGCTCCAATGCCTGACCACCTTTCAGTGAAGCAATTTTCCCCAATATCCCACTTCTAGAGCCCCCCTCTCAGCTTTGGTGCAGTGGAAGGATTCGGGAAGGTCTGCGAGGAAGGACTGGTTCAAACATTACCCTTTCCCTGCTCATTTCCCACTGGGAAAAATTCCCAGGTCTGTGTTTTCCAGATTACCTAAATTACAGCAGCAAACAAAACAGTCCAGATTTGCGATGAGCTTTCCTTTCCCACCAGACTCATTTTAATTAAAACAATAACGAAACAAAATGCCACAGACCATTTCCTTATGAACTTGGTTTTCAGAAGGCTTCCCCCACACCTCACAAAGCTGCCCAAGGACAACTCCCTGCCTTCAGCATCTGCACAGCTCCCACCCCCCAAAAACACTTCAAAATGTACTATTTAACCCAAATTTCCTGGGGTAAAGGAAGTCTGTCGTGCCGTAGCAGGCTGTTTGGGAAGACACCAGTCAGGAAGAAATGATATTTGTGCCACCACCCTAATCAAGCACAACTAAATCTCCACATTTTTCAAGGGACCAGAGGGTTCTGTGGGCTCAGCAGGAAGGTATATTTTCAATTAAATGCTGTGGGGAATGAGGGGAATTGGGGACTGTGCTGCATCACAAAGGGAGGAGCAGCACTGACTCAGAGCGGCTGAAAAGCAGCTCATAACAGTCCCAGGCAGGAAGCTGGAAATCCTAAATTGCAGTGAGGATGCTCAGCTCTCTGACAAGCTTCTGAGCCACAGCTCTGAGCCTGTGTGTGTCCCGAGGGAGAGGAATTGCTCACCCTCCCTCCTGGATCCCGACCTCTGCTTCCCTCCCTGCTGGTCCAGCCAGCAAAGCCCCGGGAAGGGACTGAAGTGAAAGGCCCTGCACTGGGGAGATTTTCCACGTCCCCTTGGATGAAGTCATCCCTGCAGCAGAGTCCCCAAGGGGACCTGAGGGTTCACAAATGGGCTGCCCCCCCTCCCTCAGAACACTTAAGCAGAGGCAGCACATGGCCAGGCCATTCCCAGGGCACGTCAGTCAGTGGCTTTCAAAGCTGGTCACGTTCCCATTTCACGGGTTATGTCATTCTTGACAGAGAGAGAGAGAGGAAACAACAGCCACTTCAAATTCCTTCTGTGCAGAAGTATTGATCCACACAAGTGCCTGCCAGACATGCACTCCTCCCACCAGAGCCATCAACCAGGCACCAAACAGGCACCAGGGGCCAGCCAGGGACTGCTGCCACTGCAACACGGAGCCCTGAGCCACAGCTGGGCATCACACGGAGTACAGGCAACCCAAACCTTCTTTTAGCACAGGACTGAAAACCAATTCGATGAGGGTGAAACCCAACTCACTTAAAACTGGGCTTTAAAATCACCTTGGCAGCAAGGGTGACACCACTGATGCCACACACACCGAGGCTTCCTTGTGTTGCTTCCAAAGGCAGGACTTAAATACCCAGAGCAGCAAACTCTGAGAAATAAAGATGCCAGAAGAAGGAAATACACTTGGGTACTCACCTGCAGGAGGGTCTGCAGGGCCAGGTCAGCAGTGCAGGAAGAAGAGAGGCAAAAGAAAAACAAGTAATTAGCTGATATTTCTGCAAGCCCCAGATTTGAAATCATTCCCAGGTCTGAAAAATCAGAGCCCACGTTAGCTAAAGATGCCTCCTTACTGAAAGGTCAGGCTCGTTTGACAATAAATCCCATTATCCTGCCACTTTGTGGTGGTTCCTCCCAATCCCAGCAGGGGAAAAGACACACCCAGCGGGTCACCAGAACAAGCAGCTCGCTCAGCCACGGCAGCTCCATTGCTGGGGTCCCCAGGGACCTTCCCAAAGTCCTGCTGCTCCAGGCTCCAGCAGTGTCACGTCCTGGGAGCTAAGCAGGAATCAGCTGAGAGCAGCGTGGAGCAGAGAGAAGGCCTCTGCAGCTCCCTCCTCCTCTCTCCCCATGGCCCACTGACACCCCTCCGGGGCAGTGGGAGCTCCCTGTGCCCGAAGAAAAGGCCCTGCAGCGAGTCCTGCCTGTGGGTACCACAGGAGCATCCACCCGTCCATCCGCTGGATGATTTCACAGGGACTCTGCCCATCTGGGTGGGTTGGGCACCTTGGGAATGCTGCCACACTGCTGCCTCACCATGGGCAAGGCAGGGGGAGGTGGCAGAGGCACACCAGTCCTGGCTGGAGATCACAGAGCTAAAAGCTGGCTTGCTCAGCCAGGGGAAGGACGTGAGGCTGGAGGAGAGGAGAGGAGAGGGAAAGAAAGGGTGGGATAAAACGCTCTGATCTCTCCCCAGAAAGCAGCTCTGCCCTGCAGTCCTTTCCACAGGCGATTCCAAACCACCACATCCACTCCTCTACCTCAGAGACATTCACGGAGCAACACCTGAAGAACATTTAAAGAACGACTCCCACGCCCTCGGCAGCAAAGAGGGAGATGAAGTGAGCAGGAAGGTTTGCTCAGAGGAACAGCAGTTCAGGGGCAGGGCTGGGAAAACCCCCCTGGTGCCCTGTCCCTGGAAGGTCCTACCTGTGCCCCTCTCCCTTCCATACTCGGACGAGTCAGCGGCTGAACATCCCGCATCTGATCCCAGCATCCACAGGGTTGTCACTCCTCTCCAGGCTGGGAAGGCCTAACCCAGCAAGGCCCCTCCCCAGCTGGCAGCTCCCACCGTGATGCAGATGGACACAAGTGCTGCTGGCACCCCAGGACTCACCCTTTGCTGGATCAGGGCGTGTTTGTGCTCCATCTCCCTCTTCTCCACGGCAGAATCAATCACCAGCTGGTCCAGCTAAAGGCAGGGAGAAGGACAGCAGGTGTTAAGAGTCAGGAAGGAGGTTTATGAGCCATGGTCCCTTCCTAACATCCCAAGTCCCCACAAGGAGGGAACAGGCTGTGTCTGGGTGTGCGCTGAGTAACCACAGCTCTTGGCTGTCACCCCACAAGTGTCACCCCATCCAGCCTCCACCAGGCTTGGTGCTCCAGCCACTCCCCGATGACCAAGCGTGTGAAGAGGAAGAAGGGATGTGCTTTCAGCCCCTCAGACAGACTGAGGCAGCCACGTTCCCTGTCCCCTCACCTCTGTGGCCAGTTTCTTCATGTAGGGATCCAGCTCGTGGAGCAGACTGTAGCCCTGCTGGAAGAAGGTGTACTGGGCGTGCATGAAGGACAACATCTGGGGAGGGAACAACAGCAGGGTCAGAACAGGTTCTGGGACAAAATGGGTTGTGAAAAGCCCTAATCCCTTATTACCCACAAAACTGGGTCCAACTTTCCCTTCCCAAAGCAATCTCTCCATCAGATGCCTCTCCCTCTTCTCCTTTCTTCCTCTCACAATTCC
Source organism: Oxyruncus cristatus (assembly GCA_013399855.1). Taxonomy (NCBI): domain Eukaryota; kingdom Metazoa; phylum Chordata; class Aves; order Passeriformes; family Cotingidae; genus Oxyruncus; species Oxyruncus cristatus. The sequence continues at coordinate 478,247 of VXAY01005116.1, read as the reverse complement.
TTCCACCTGTTGTGAGCAGTGTCCTGCACCCCTGAAAATCCCCTCAGTGCTGGCCTGGGGAGGATCCTGCCGGCCCTCCAGCTCCCTTCTGTTGCCATACCTGCAGCCCCCAGAGCAGTCCCAACAGTATCTCCAGGGCAGGCAGCCGGTTTGTGGGCCCATGCAACCTGAAATGGAGAGGGCTGCCTTGCATGGGCTCACTGAGAGCAGCCCCAGGAAACACAGGGAGCCCTTACCGCGTCCAGGATCTCAAACTTCTTCTTGGCCTGCAGCACGTTGATCTGGGGAGGAACCAGGACACAAATCTCAGCACCGGCCCGGCTCGGAGAGCCACGAGTAGCCCGCTGTGATGCCCCTCTGGGCTGTGGCCTCTGCTGTGACACCCCCAACAGCACCCACAGAGTATCCCCGCGCAGCTCCGGAGGGTTAAGTTTCTGTGAAGGCAGTTCTGGGGAGTTCCAGCTGGAACCAAAATGCCTTTCGCTGATCTGGGCTGCTACAAGGCCACCGGTGGATGGGTGTCTTGTCCACAGGCTGGAACAAACAGTGACCTCAGGGTGCCATTTGGTGTCGGGTGAAGGAAATGCTCCATTTATCAGGTCACTGATAAATCGATAAATCAGGTCACTGATAAATTTCTTCGAGCAGGCGCCACGTTACGGACGTAAAAGGATGAAATAACTCCCCTCGTTACAGCCTGAATTAAATGCCAAAGGACACCTGGACAAGCTCGTGGCTGCACATTTCCACACTGATGGGTTTAAGGCGGTACCTTGAAGCGGACCAAGAGGGAAACCTCGCCAGTGATGGATCAGCAAAACCAAGGAATTCTCCCTCTTTGTCAGTGGGAGGAATGGAGGGAGCTTATTACGGCGTGACCCTGCCAGGAAATCAAGGTGCGTTCATGGCTGCATCCCAGATGTTAAAAAAACTGCAGCGCTGAAGCATCAACAGCATGCATGATTTATACTCTGAGGGGAAAGCACTGCCTTTGTGTCCAGAGGACGGGACACCAGAGACTGTCTCCTGGTCAGCCAGAACTGTCAGCAGATGGTCGGAGCTGATGCTGCAGCAGTGACAGCTCGTGGGGACACACAGGCAGCAGCGGTAACACTGAATTTCTCTGCTTAATCCACCCACTGCCTGAGGGCACAGACCTGCCAGGAAAGCGATGAAGGATTCAAAGACAAAGCCCTGACCACTGTGGGAGCAGGGAGGGAGTGTTCCTGCAGGAAATCCCCGCTGGGATCGGAAATTCAGTCTAAGCCACTTTATTTCTCCTACTGAAAAATAAAAGCAGTATTTTCCTTCTCAGGTACATTAGAGCATTTTTAGGACTGAAAACACACCCTAAGGACCCCCTGCCTCAGGGGTCAGAGGGCAGAATGGATTAGCAATCCAGTAACCTGTTGAATGCAGTGGTGAGACCCGACCTGTCCCTTGGTCTCTTGTTCTGCACTGGGAGGCCCAGTGGGAACTGGGAGAGGGGGGCACTGACACCAACCTGCAACACGTAGTCCAGGGCCAGGTGCCTGAAACACTTCCTGGTGATGGTCAAGGTGCCCGTGGCCTCCTCCACCTCGTGGGGTTTGTGCCGGGGGGCCTGGGCGTTCTTCACCAGGGAGATCTCCATGTCCTCCCGCACCTTGTCGAACTGCTTCTTGGTCTCCTTGAACTTCCGGACATCACTGGAACCCAGAGGAGAAGAGATGGGGAGAAATCACCATCACAAAGCAGCCAGAACACCCCTGACACCAGAGCATGGGAGAGGTGAAACCAGGCACGCTGCGATCACTCCAAGATCCTGCTTCGGACGCCACAGGGATTCTAAACTACCCCTCCAAGCAGCCCCACGTCCAGGTTAAACCAAGCCTTTCTTCAGAGGCAGTTGGTAAGGAAACCCAATGATCTCAGGGGTCTTTTCCAACCTAGTTGAAAAAACTGCTCCTGGGTAGCAGGACAGTTGAGAACCCACCTGCACACACACACGTTTCACCCTGTGAAAAGAGTAAAATCAGCTATTTTCAAATTCAGCTCCGGGCATTCAGGGCAGCCAGGCCATCCATTTGAGTCTCCAGCTGATTCTGCCTTGTCTGACTGTGAAATCCAGGTATTTTTGGACTATTCCTTTCCCCTTGTACGACAGGCACATTCATTAACATTTGCACTCAGAAAGACACGGTCCCGCTGTTGCTTTGTTCCCAGCATCAGCCAGGAAGCTGCAGATTGCTCCTAAAAACGGTCCCAAGCCTGGAGCTTGTTTTTCCACCCAGGGCAGGAGCACTGCAAATGTCAGAGCTCCAGGGCCTGCGAGCGCAGAGGCTGAGCAGCACAAAAGAACGAGCTGGAAAAATGGTGAGAGGACCCAAACCCAAGGTGAAATTCCCCCTTTCCCACCGCCAGCCTTAAGCAGATTAAATCTGTGAAGACAGTGAGGGTAGGGGGAGTGCTGGGCAAGAAGATGGGGCTGGAGAATGTGGAGGGGGGTGGGGGGTCAGCCAGGGACCCCCTCCCTCCATCAGAGCACCCAGCTGTGAGGGATTCAGCCCGTTCCCATGGCAACCAGCTCCTGCTTAGTGAAGACCTCGGTTGCCTCTCTGACCTATATTCGGCTGCCGTGGGATCCCTGCCCCAGGGACCTGCCCCGGGGGAAAAGAGGCACTCAGGAAACGTGGGAATGCAGCCGGGGGACAGCCTTGATCCCAGGGACGCGCTGTCCCCCCCCAGTTAACTCGCTGGGCCCAGCTGTGCAGCACCCGTGGAGTGAACTGCCTTAATGGGCCCCGTTCTGCTCGCAGCAGGGCACTGCAGAGCTGCTTCCCATCAGCAAATGGCTCTGAAGCGCTGGTCAAGCTCCAGGCTGAGGGCACAGCGATGGGCAGCTGCTCCCTGTGCACAGAGAAGGGCTCCCACACCTGTCCCCTCCCACAGAGGTGCTCAGGTTACTCCACGTGCTCCGATTCCCTGTGGCTTTGAGGGCAGCTAAACCACACCGGTTCTGCTGCACCCCAAAGGCCAGCTGGCGGCACAGTCCCTCCCTTCTGCTCTGGTCTAAACCACTGCATCAAGTCTGAGATAACACAAGGTACAGAGCTGGCAGGGATCTGAACTCTGGGATGGGTTTGGCCTGGAGGGTCAGCTCTCAGATGGACTTTGGGATGATGCCCTGATCTGGAAGTTTGCCTCGTGCCCAGCTTTGACCCAAGAGCTGGGAACGGGACGGAGAGATCCGGTTGACAACAGAGCAACCAAGTGACAGTGCACCAAAATCACACCAACCAGAGCCTTCCCCCTGCCCTCCAGGGTCCTTCAGCAGCTGTGCAGAGGTTGGTTCTGCTCCCAGCACGCACAGGACACGTGCAGTGGAAGTTCAAGTAGCTGAAGGCTAAACAGACAGGACAAGTACTCACTCTTTCACAAAATTGTGCAGCTGCTGCCGGACTGACCTCTGAGCCTGGTCAAACAGGATCTGAAAGAAAGGAGGGGAAAGAAATTCCAATGTTTTGCAACACGGAAACACTGAGGAGTCAGAAAATCCGTAACCACTCTTGAGGAGCTTCGGTGTGAGGGCCTCAGCATCACTCCAGGGCTCGGTTGTGCCCAATTCCTGCTGCCTGTCACAATGGGCAACATCTTTTCCCACAGCTGCAGCACTCCCTTACCCCGGCAGCATTCCACAGCCTGTGCCAGGGCTGGGAATCTCACAGGGAGACCTATGCCCCCGACATACTCCCGTAAGAGGAGTTGGTGCTCTTCCCTAAGAAGAGTTTATAGGAGCAGTTGCCTTTATATCCCTGTTTTGCACAATCCCGAGTCTCGAATTCCTTGTTTTGCCGGAGGAGGGCACTGGTACCTCAACTCAACATCCAGGGAAGGAGACAGAACAACCAGGAACATCCCAGCAGCCACACGCTGGTGAGAGGTCCGAGCACACGGTAAAATGAGAGACTTAGTTCTTACAAATCTTTTAAATTTTAGTCTCCTTTACAAAGTAAATTATCCCAAGCCTGTTACCCTACACCCTCTGCCCACCTTTGTCCCTCACTCCCCCTCCTCAGCCAGGCAGGGGAGAAAATAAGATGGAAAAGCTCACGGAGCGAGACAAGTACAGGGAGGTCACCCACCAGCTGCCACCACAGGCCAAACAGACTCGATGGGGGGAAATAGTGATTAAATTGATGGCCAAATAAAAATAGACAGGGAGATACACGACCAAAACCAAAACCATGACCCCCAGCCTCAGCAGTTCTCTGTCCTCATGCACAGGTCTCGGCAGGCACTGCAGAGATCCAGCAAGTGACACACCCTGAGGGGGTCACAGGCTTTAACCCACCAGAGAACTCCTGGGGATGGTCCTGGGAAGGGCTGAGGGTTGGACTCGATGATCCTCGTGGGTCCCAAAGCACCCCGAGCAGGCACAGCAGAGCCCCACCACGTTCATCGCGGGCTTTGCTGCAGCCAAGGACGAGGCCAGGAACATGCCAGGACTGGCTGAGCCTAAACAGCCTCTAAATATGAACAGATGCAAAGCAAGGGGGAAAGAAAGACAACCCCAAGACCACCCAGCTTTGTGTTTTTACCCATGTAAATTATTTACTGCTCTTGGCATCCGCTCACTCTCTCCAGCAGCACTCCAAGAGGCACTGGCCTGGCCTGCAACTTTTCCCATGGAGCTGCTTCCCTCGAGTGATTTTGGGCTTCCCTCCACTCAGGACACCATCCAGGGATGGGAAAGCAGCAAGAAACCATCTGGTTCCCACCTGCACCTACACCTGGAGAGCTTCCAGCACTGGTTTGTGCCAGGGTGACCTGTTTGCTCCGGATCAGGGAAAGGAAGGGACTGCAGACAAGTGCCCTGGGATATTCCAGGGAATAAAAGTCAAACCACACAGCTAAGGGGAAGGAACAGGGCTTTCCTCAGCTTGAGAAGCAGCAAATCCAGGCTACACAAACTCCGATGTGGCAGGACCAGTGTGACTGAGGCCACAGAAACACGTGTGATGACGAGCATGTCCCACGCCGGGCAGTGCTACACCCACCCGGCCATTCCCGCCTGGAAAAATCAGCTCCAGGCTGGTGCCTGCCTGGGAAGGCTCTGCACACCGGTGTGTGTGGCTGGGAAGAGGACACACGCTTGGAACAGCACAGCAAAGCACCTGCAGAGGGACAGAACTTCCCTCGAACGGTGCCAGCAGGACGCTCCAGGTCTATGTGCAACGCTCCTCTCCCGCCACGCCAAGGGCTTGTTCTCCCACTGCCTCGGGAGGAGAACTCACTAAGGGTTCAGCCCAAGCCTCAAAATCAGAGCCCATAAAGCTGCTCCTTCCTGAAGCCCTTTGACTGAGAGGGAGCTGAACTCGTGGTGATCACATAAGCGGCACTGCTGTGGCCCAGGGACACGGCTGCGAGCACTTTTAATTTAAATATCTTGGTATCAGGGCAGGAAAATCTCACAGAAAAGTCAGGCCATATATATATACGTATATATATACATATTTATCCATCTCCTGCTCTCCCCTGCTCCTGAGCTCCACACCCCTGTGATGGGATTCATCCAGTGAGAGCCAGGAGCAGGGATTGCCAAGTGGTTTCTGAGGGAATCCCAGGTAATGAACATGCCTTTCCTGCCAGCAGCATCTCTGCTGAGAAGCATCCTGATACCTGCATTACTTTGCTTGCTCCAACATTCATTTTGCCAGGCAGGATCACCAGGGGGACATTTTCAAGCGGGTCCCCCATACAATTTTCAGCTCAGAATTAAGAGAGTTTTAAGAGCTGGAGTTTCAAATATACATATATATATATTTAAAAGAAAAAAAAAATAAAAATCAACCCTTGGCTTTTTCTCCTTTCCCAGACATACTTGGAACAAATCACTTGTTTTAAGATTTTCCAGACCAAATATCACCCCACCCTCTCCGCCTTTGCTTGCACCGAGACAGGAGAGGTCCAGCCCATGACTCACACACATCTATCTGGGAGGGGGGTCGCTGTGGAACGGGGAATTAACGTCCCTCTCACCCAGCAGCAGCGAGATCCTACATTTCACTTTCCCACCCCGGGTTTCTGAGGCACCGGGAGAAACCCCAAACCTGCGCTTTAGGAATTTCAGGAGCCCAAGGAACAAAAGCAAGCCCGGCAGCCCGGGATGTTGTTCTTGGACCTGAAGGCTATAATCGGGACAGAAGACACCAGAGATCCAAAGGGAGGCCGTTCCTACAGCTCCCCGTGGAGCCTGCGGGAGGAGGGGACATCCCAGCAGGCTCCAAAGCAAAGCAGGAGCCTAAAAGAAGTGGGATCGCCTGGTTGTGAACTGCTTCCTTCAGCACTGACTGGAATAGAGCTCGGAAACAGGACATCCCAGCTGCACGTGGGAATAGTGCCTGAGGAGGGAGTGATGGCCACAAAACCCCACTGGTGGTGGGAATTTCTCAGGGAGCAGCAGAGGCCACAGGAGCAGGAGCTGAAGGATAACAGAGGGGGCAGGGGTCTCACCACTCCAAGGATCACAGGCTGAGCAGGACCCTGGAGCTCTGGGGATGACGCAGGTCTGAAGCCAGGCTGGGAAGCTGCTCCATGGATCGGGGTCAGGGACCCCCAGGCAGACCCAGGGTGAGCAGGCAGAGCCGGCACCAAGCTGGAAAAATCAGTCCTTGGAGCTTAAATGGATGTGGGTGAGGGTGAGGTGGGGTGGGGTGTGGGTGCAGTCCCAGCTGAAGCTGGGCAGGGCCATTACAGCCTGCTGGTGCCCTGAGAGCCCCAGTCAGGGATGAGATGGGGATCATGAAGGGAATCAGCCCTTCTCCCTCCCCAGCTGAGCAAAGGGAGGGTGTGGAGCTTCCTCTGCAGCTGTGGGACACATGGACGAAGGAGGCTCTCCCCTCCCCTCCCCACAGTGGCCATGAGTCACATCCCAGCTCTGACCTCCCTCATGGCCAGTCTGGAGACCTCCTTCCCCCCAGAACTGTCTGGGATCTGGTTTATGCTGCATTTAAATGAGAGCTGGCTGCCTGGTGGCCTGGGAATGGGAGCCTGACCCTTTTATCTGGAAAACAAGCCCAAACACTACTTCTGTTATACATGTTGGGTGTCTGCACAGTCTAAGTCTAACTTCTGACCCAGGGTGAGGTCTAGTCACTCACAAAAGGCTCAAGAGCTCCAGTCTGGGCTTAGGTTTGTGCTTTTCCCGCCCTTTCCCTATTCCTGAAGCTGATTCTTTCCCCTCATCAGAAGGCAGACAGCCCAAGGAATTCTAGGAACCACCACGAACCGAAACTTCTTCCTGAAGTGCAGAATTCAGCACCGAGCTGGGACTAACTGCACACACCGGCACCAAACTTCAAGGGCAGCAGCTCACTGAAGCTTTTTGGACCAGTGTGATGCCACTGCCCCAGGGCACAGTGGCAGAACCTGTGAAGGCAGGAGGTCAGATGGCAGTCCTGCATCCACAAATGCTCCCCCCGCTTCCTTGGGGCACCTGGACCCTTCCCAAGCGCTGCCAGGAAAGGCAGACGGTCCTCCCAACCCTGTGGAGAACCTGGAAGCCCTTCCCACTTTCCCTTCCTTCTCCTTCCCCCTGAACTGCAGCAGTGCCCAGTGACATCTGCCATCTGCCTCCCTGACTCATCACAGCTTGGGTGGCTTTTCTTCTTGTCAGCAGGAAACGCTTCCCAGCTCGCTGAGCAGAGCTGAACCTCCCCTGCAAGCTGCTCCTGCTCCCGCTGGAGGATCCCTGTGACGTAGCCACGGTGATTTACGGCAGAGGGGAAGGTTCAGGGCTTAATGAAGCTCAGCACAGCACTGGTGAGGGCAGTGCTCGGGGTACATCTGCTGGGGTGGAAAGTACCTGGTGCTGCTGAGGGTGGTACTTAACCCCAGCAGAGCAGCGCTTTCACGGGCATCCTCTCCCCTCTCCTTCTCTTTGTGATCACGCAGAGAAAGGAACTGCGAGGGAGAGAGAGCTGATGTGTAAATGGGACAGGCTTGTGCTGCAGGTCTTGGGATTGCCTTCCAAGGCACGTGCAGGGCTGGTGGGAAAACTGCCTTCCCACCTTCTGGCGGAGCCAGGGATTACTGCACCCCCCCCGCATTCACTGCCTCTGGTCCTTGGATAAACTGGAGCCTTCTCTTCCCTACTTCCTGGGAAGTGGCTGCTGACAGCTTTGGACTATCCCTTAACCAGGACAGTGTCAGTGCCACGGGGTTGGCACAGAGCAGAGCCAGCCGTGTTTGCTTTAAAACCCCATGGAAAGCATCACCCTGCCCTCCCAAGTGCTGATTAGGAACACCACTGCACGAACTGAAATTCCGGGTCTGGGATGCCCGAGACTGGGAATCCTCATCCCTCCAACATCCAGCGCCCACCGGAGGATCAGACGCCGACTCGCTGCTGGAAGAGCTGAGTACAGCACATCTCCCTCACTTGTCAGCAGAGGGAAGGGACGGCCCCCTAGAGCAAAATGCTGCACCTACAGCACAGCCCCCGAAAGAAACACACGCTCAGCATCCTGCCTGGAAGGTGGCTGGAGGTGACGGGGCCTGGGATGTGACTGGGGGTGACAGGGCAGCCAGCGGGACCTTTGGCTTTTCTGCTCCCAACATCTGCAGTGCAGGGAGGCCTCAAGAGGTCAGCATCGCATCAGCAGGAAACTCCCTTTTTTCCAGGCACTGCTCTGAACAGAACATCCTTGGAAGTCAATTGTCCAAGGCTTTCTGAGGCCGTTTTCCCCAGAGCAGCAAGGAAACTCAGCTGGGATGTTACAGAAGCACACCCTCAGGGGCTCCAGGGCAGTGCCACTGCCCAGCCCATGGTCAAATCACACGCACAACCAGCTGGAGAAATTCATTCCTTGACTTCTCACTCATCCTCACGACCCACCTCGGTCTGTCTGAGCCCTCTGACCTTCCCAGAGAAAGCCATTCCCAGGGAAAACAGGGTCAGGCAGGTTAACACAGCCAGGAGCCCAAACTTCTGAAACCCCTCACAGGGAGAGGGCAGCCACTTCCAGAGGACAGCTCAGGGAGTCCTGGACCATGACTTCCAGGGCCTCATCAGCCAGCACTGCAGCCAGGACTTCACTGGGTTTGTTTGGTTTGCTTTGGAAATGGCTTTAACTGGCCCAAAATCCAGCTGGTGCAGGCACAGAGCAGTGCCCTCTTCAATCCCTGGAGCCAGCACGAGGGAGGGATGAGCAGGGTGCCGGAAGAAGTTAAAAATGGACAGAAGGCACGTGGCTGAGAGGACAAAAAAAGGCAGAGGACACTGGCTCCAGCTCTAAATCAACTCTTGTCATCTCTCCCCTAAGGTTGCTTTGATGTTTACTCCTCCCTGTGCATCAAGAGGTGGGAATTCTCCAGAACTCAGTGTGTTCACCTTCCACACCCAAGCAGTGTTAAGCTTGGATCTCGCTCAGCCTGAATCAGGACATGTCCAGGCCCCGTGTTATGGCAATAAAAGTACAGAACAACTGATTTTTTTTTTTTTTTGGGGGGGGGGGAGGAGGGGGAGATACTTTCCCTTCTTTTTAACTTGTTCCAGTTGTACAGACTGTCCTGGCCACATTCCTGGAGTAAGCACTGACAACTGTTTCCTAGCTGAGATCCTCAGACGTGGATAAGCCAAGACACACACACACACACACAAAGAGCACAAGGCACTAAAAATAACCCAGCTAATTGAGCCCCTGTCGGAAAGGACTGAGGATGCAGCAGTCATTCCAAAGCCATTTCCTGGACAGGGACTCACTCTGCTGCACACCAGGAGAGGAGGATGCTCTCCCAAGGCTGGGGGGAGGGAGGGTTTAAGCACAATTCCCTGTGTAGGGAAACGCTGGCTTGGAGAGCCCCTGAGGGAAGGGTGATCCCACATCAGCCGGGATGTGACGGCTCTGGGAAGGGTCCTTCTGCTGCTTGGCTGGCTGAGGGAAGAGCAGTCCCAGCAGTGCCACTGCTGGCAGAGAGCAGGGGGCTGGGGGAAGCTGCACAGCTGGTGCAGCAGAGCCTGCAGACACAGCTCTGCAGCCAGAGCTTTCTGGCTGGGACTGCTTCCTCCGGGCTGGGCTGCACCACTCCTCCAGCTGTGGGGCTGCACCACTCATCCAGCTGTGCTGTGATCCCTGGAAGCAAGGGGGGAGCTTCTCAGGGCTTCAGATGCTCCTTGGCAGAGAGGCTTCAACATCAAATCTAAGTAGCATCAGGGAATCAGGGTGTGACTGTCTCTGCTTCGACACAAGCACAGCTCTCCCCTGATACTCCCACTGATTTATTCCCTCTCTCCTCACCAACAGCACTGCTGTACAGCTGTTTGTTCCCAAATATTCACAGTCCCAGGAGACCTGCACGTGCAGCACCTTTTCCCTGCCATTTTTTCACCAGGAAGCAGCCCTTCCACCCACTTCATGAAATCATTAAACGGACTTGCTGCAGCTTCTCCCCCAGCTGCATGTGGTTATCTTGCATCCCAAAAGCAAGAACTGTGCCTAACGTGCTTTGACAGGGACATCCTGGATGAAAGTGGGTCAGTCCAGGGGCTGACACCCTGAAGCTCCTTCACTTTATTAAAGCACTCGTGCTTCGAGCTCTTACGGACTTAGAGACTTCAAACTGCAGGTTTGGCGAGGAGCCACCCGTGAAGCACCTTCCTCTTCTAGGAGGTTTGGGATGTTTGGGATGGAGGAAGGGCAGATTTTAACTCCTCGGGCTCTGCTAGGGGGATGCAGCTGGTTCAGGAGAGCCATTGTGTGGGCACTGCCCTCCTTCGGTCTCGGTGTGGCATTAATGTGTCCTAGGTGTTAAAACCCTTCACCACAGAGCTGCCCAGAACTGATGCTGCTCCCAGAACCATGGACTGACCCATCCACAGCCTCGCCGGTGTCCTAATGCCATGGGTTTGAGCCCCTGGCTTTGGGGGTCTATTCCAAATCTGAAGTTAACCAGGTTAAACGTGCAGGCTGTTCACAGCCAGAGCCCGGTGTGTCCTCACAGAATCCTCTGTGTGTCCTCACAGAATCCTCTGCCACCCAAAAAGAAGAACAAAGCAGCTGGAGTGGGACCTCTGTGAGTTCTCCTCTTCCTCTGAGGAAAGGGTTTCTAACCTCACCCTCCTTTGCGCAGCATCAGGTAAACCAAACACAGGAGACCACCAGCCAGTGCCCTGAGGAAGAGGGTGCCAGCAGCACCCAAAGGCACAGGAGGAAGCAGCACCTTACCATGTGGTAGTTGATCATCTCCTGTAGGCTGTCTCCGAATTTGTCGAGGCACTCCTGCAGAAAAAAGGGAAAAAAAAGGTGAAGAGAACTGGCAGTGAACAGAAGCAGCTGCTCTTCATTCCCAGGGGTTCAGGGGCTGAGAGGGGACTCTCATGAAGCCTCTGAAGAGCCACTCTGAGTTTGGCAAGGAGGCATTTCATGATGCTGGAGCCACAGGCTGCCTGTCCTTTCCAGTTTAGTGCTGGAATCAACGTGCCGGTTGTCGCCTGCCGGGCTGGTTCCCCACGTTTCCTCCACCACTGATGCTTACTGACCTAGATTCCAACAACCTTGCCAGCACTGTGCTTCTTGAAAGCCCAGATCCGCCTGCAAACAACGAAACCTCCCTCTGACCTTTCAGCTTTGCCCTACCAGACAGTCTCTACATCCCTCCAGAATTAAAAACCTCCCCCACGAACGGCCGCCTCGAACGGCGTAAGGGCCTTGGGCGGGTGATCCATTCCCAGCAGCAGGAAGCTGGGCACTGCCCAGCCCTCCTGGTGTCCCGTGCTCCCTCCCAGGGGTGGGATGCTCCATCCCAGGGCGGGGACTGACTTACCGAAATCATCTCATCCTTCTTGCACTGCTGCGACAAGTCCCGGACGCCGCTGACGAAGTGCTTGTTGGTGGTGATGTAGGCCTTGCCTGCTTCGATCATCCCACTGCAGAGCTTCACCAGCTGCACAGGGACACGCCACCACATGGAATTACAACCAGCTTGGGTTTAAGGACCAGCCCCACAACCCCAGACCTTTGGGGCAGACGCCCTTCACGTTCCTGCACTGACGAGCCCTCGCTGCACGTGGCTCAAACAGGGGTGCAAAATGCCCCCTCGCTCTGACCACATCTCCCTCGTAACTTAAGGGCAGCAGTTCCAGGCTCTCCCCTGAGGACATGAATCGGGGCAGCCCGTTTTTTCCGGTGGGTTTCTCCTGCTCATTCTATGCTGAGGCATCGGGAGTGCAGTGAAAGGAACCTGATCCCACAGGCTGGTCGGGGAGGATCAAGGATTGACCCCTTAGTGCTCAGGGCAAGTGATAAACTGTGTAAAACACGGTGGGAGCATGCTGTTCTTTGGGATTGGTGAGCCTCAGAGCCCAGCTGACTGTTCTGTGTGCTGGTGTATACTGGTGGAGACTTGTTCTTCCCTGGGAATGAGGGGAAGCCCAAATTCAGCAGGTGAGCAGCCAAGGGAAAATCTGTGTTCCCTCCCATGCAGGTTAAACCATCAAGGCTGTGGATAACTCCCATAGTTCTGCAGCCCTGGAAAGCTTTGCTGGCGCCCTGGGAGGGATCACAGGATATAATTCTGGACCACCTGTGACTTGGTACAGACTGATGGACCTGGAAAGGGCCTTTGTTGCAGTGATGTTATCAGCGAAGTTACCTGGAACTTGCAGCAAAACAGGGTGTCTTCCCGCTTTGGAATTTGCTACAGCACAGGCACACGTTCTCCAGACAGCCTTTCTTAACTTTTGATAGTTCAACAGCTGCAGGGAACATTCCCAGACTTCCCAAGCCACAGCAAAGTGCCTCAGCACGCCTGGAACTGGCTCTAAAGCCGTGAGGCTTAGTTTAGCCAGAATTCCTGGCCATTAGCCTATCTCCTTTCAGCCAAAGCTCCTTGTAAGAGGCTATGTTAAACAACTTGAGATAAACCCATAAACCAAAGGCCCAAGAGATTTGCAGCAGTAAAGGCTGGGCCACTGAGCAAAAACCTTGGAAAATCTGGTTTTGTTTGCTTGCTTTTTGCTTGTTTTACCTCATTCTGGGCTTCTAAATTGAGCGAAAAACTCGATGAAGAGCAACACCTGGAAAGCAAGTTTTCCAGCGGCTTTTTGGGGATAGTAATTTTACTAAATGGAAAAAACGGCTTTAGGAATCTTTGCCTGTCAACCAGCCCCAGGCACGGGCTGGGAATGAGGAGCTCTCAAGTCCGGTTTGATGGCAAAGCCCCGTGTGCTGTTCTGGGGCTTGATGCTTGTTCTGTTCACGCAGCCCCGGGGCTCTGGGGTCTGTTCTTGGTGTAGAATTGCAGAACTGCCCCTGCAGTTCTGCAAAAGTACAGCTGAGGATATCAGCGTATATGCAGCCACACGTGGTGTATCTGTGCATGCATCACACGTGCAGCCCTCCCTCTCCCACCCTCTCCTGCCCCTGCGATCTGGCTGTGAGCAGACTCGCACATCCCACCCAAACCCAGAGAAGAACAGCAAACAGATGCAGCTCCTGTCCCATCTGGAGCCCAGACGTGCACCAGGGCTTTGGGCAGATCCCAGGGAAAGGGAAATCCAGCCCCTTCTGCAAACGTGGCGCTTTGCAGCGTAACCTCTGAGCAAACACCCGTGGCCAAGGCTGTGTCACCGGGAGCTGAGGGCCAAGGCAGCACAACCCCTGCCCCAAGGAGGGCAGGGGACATGGAGCACGGGATAAAATTAAGGGAGTCTCTCTAAAAACCCAAATCTCCGGGTGAATGATTTGCACTGCCCTTCACTTCCCTTTAAACAGGTGTTAAAGACTAATAATTTATAAACCAAGTGCTCGGGGGCACAGCAGAAGGCAGAGGAGCAGTCAGGCCTTGGCACTTTGCTGCTCTGTAAGGACTAGCCCTGCCAGCTGTTTGGGCACCCCTGACCAACGTGCCCCCCGAGCCCTTGGAAAGGCTGCCCTGGGCATCCACCCAGGGCAGGAGCTGGGCCACGCAAGGCTGATTTGTTGGGAAAGGGGGTGAGTGAATCAGGCCCAAAAGTTACCCTCAGAGAATCTGGCCTGAAGTTCAGTGGCTCTTGAGACGCAAACTCCAGCCTGCCCTGCCCTGCCCTGCACCCAGGCCTGACAAGCCTGTTCCTGACCGTGACCGACCTCCTGCACTTCCACCCTTACCCTCCTCCCTCCAGGACTGTTCCTGGCACACCAAGTCATCCACCTGGCAGCAGCAGTGCCAGAACCAGAGCAGTTTTCGCCCCGTGCTCTGTCTTTAGGGCCTCAGCTTGGAGGGGAACAGATAACCTCAACCCCCGTGCAGCCCTCCCCGGTGACACCAGTCAGCTCATGCACACAACCATTTCAAGCAGCTTGATCAGTAAATAGGTTTTGTAGGACACAGCTTTGCCTGGGGCTTGTGGCTTCAACAGAGCCCATTTCTCCATCAGACACAGGAGTTTTATGCCTTGCTAGCTCTGGGGGGGTGGATCTCACAGATAAAAAGCAAACAGCTCTTCTGGCTCATCTTCGACATTTCTCTCTGTTCTCCTTCAGAAACAACTCGGCTGATGTCTCTGGCACGGGGAGGAGTGGGGGTGGGAAAGGCACTTTCCAGCACAAACTTAGATCCAAACCACCAGCTGGACACAAAGAATCCCCAGCATCAACGCAGAAGGGCCAAACTGGTCCCCAAGAGGGGATTTCCAGGGTCAGATTCCAAGGGCGGTCTGAAGGCTCTTGGTTACCCACAATGTATCCCCACCCCACCCTGAGCTGGCACAGTGCTGTGAGGGCACTAAACACCTCCTACCCCACTGACATCACAGGCCTTCAAGAAGGTGGAGAGGAACAAGAAGCCCCTCATTCACCACCAGGAGCCTGTCTGCTCCTCGTCTCATCCCCTTGGCAGTCACAGAGAGGCCCTGCCAGGTACCTGTCAGCAGAGGGAGACCTGGTCCTGGTGACAAGCCCAGTGTGTTAAACATTAGTTCCCTGGCAGCTGGAGACGGGCTCAGGTTTTAGAGGAGGCTGGAAGGGCTATATTCCTGATCTGGGACTCCTTAGCCCCTCTTCAGACGCTGCTCTGAACTGCCCCACCTCACCTTGTCAAGCTTGGCCTCGATCTCCACCACATCTGTCTCCACTTCATCGATGGTTGCCCTGCAGTCAAACAGCAAAAAGGGATCATTAATTAACCTTGTGATGATTGGGAAAGCACCAGGAAGTCGTAGGTGAGTCAGGATCAGAGGGACTGAGGTGGGAGTGCTGGAGGGGACAGGAGGAGGGATCACTCTCCCCACTGTGGAGTGTCCTGCTGATGCATAAACTCGGGACTGAACTAGGAGAAGAAGGATCACACCTCCCCAGCAATGAATTCCACAGGGCTGGGGAAAGAGAGGGAGAGCATTGTATCTCCTGCCAGTGCCGTGGAGAAATTCGGGTGGGCTGTGGCAGCCACCCCCAGCAAACTCATTTGGTGTTCTGACTCTGCAGGCAACGCTGCTAATTGGTAGCAATGCTAATTAACACAGAAACAACCACTGTTCCACCTCACCATCCATCCCCACCAGGCACAAGTTCCTTGTTCCGGCACCACCAGCCCCCACTTCCAGGCTGTAAGGACACCTGAAGTGCAGCCACACGGCAAATTAATGCCCTCTGGACCTCGGGAACCATCACTCGAGCAGAGACACATCTTGGCCTTTTAGTCACCACAGGACTCTTCCACGCACGTGGGGCTTTTCCTTGGATACGGAGAAATCTGCTCCACGATTACTGGGGCTGTTCCCTCTCCACGTCACCGGCCAGATGCGACAGCGAGAGGCCACCAGAATCCAGCTGCAGACGTTCCACCAGGCCTCCCTCGCCAAGTGGAACATGACCGTGACATCAGGCACTCGCAAGAGCCATTCCCAGACCGAGGAATGTGCCGTGGGAATGACTTTTTGGAGGCCCGAGTCCCAACAGGGAGCACTGCAAACCTGTGAGCGAGTGCTCCCTGGCAGAGCTGCTCCGCTGGGACAGTGGTTTCTGCAACCACACACCTGGAAGTGTGGTCAGACCTCACACCACCACCCACCCCCGAGCACCCCGGGGCGTGCAATCCCAAATTTTTTTCCCCGCGAGGAGCTCTGGGAAGTTTGCGGGCTCGTCATGGAGAAGGTTGGTTCCCGAAATGTTTGCACTCAGGCTTAAAAAAAATAAACAACCCAGTCCTGAACTAGTGCCAGCTGCAAGAGCCACGTGAATCCATCCTGCTCCCAGCAAAGGGACAGGGCACCCCCAAAGCAGAGGGAACAGTGAGGGGATGCACCCACTGTGCCCCCGGGGCCCCTGGTGTCTCCAGTGACAGCCTGGGAATATTCTCCATCAGACTGATCATAGAATCACAGAATCATAGAATCAGACAGGTTGGAAAGGACCTCTGAGATCATCAAGTCCAACCCTCGATCCAACACCACCGCGGTTCCCAGACTATGGCACTCAGTGCCACGTCCAGCCTCATCTTGAAAACCTCCAGGGATGGAGAATCCACCACTTCCCTGGGCAGCCCATTCCAATGGCTGATTACCCTCTCTGGAAAGGATTTCTTTCTAATATCCAACCCAAACCTCCCCTGGCACAGCTTAAGGCCGAGCCCTCTTGTCCCACTGCTGGTTCCTGGGAGAAGAGACCAACCCCCACCTGGCTACACCCTCCTGTCAGGGAGTTGTAGAGAGCGATGAGGTCTCCCCTGAGCCTTCTCTTCTCCAGGCTGAACAACCCCAGCTCCCTCAGCCTCTCCTCACAGCACTTGTGCTCCAGTCCCTTCCCCAGCCTGGTTGCTCTTCTCTGCACCTGCTCCAGCACCTCCATGTCCTTCCTGAGCTGAGGGCCCAGAACTGGACACAGCACTCCAGGGGTGGCCTCACCAGCGCTGAGTCCAGGGGCAGAATCACTTCCCTGCTCCTGCTGCCACACTGTTCCTGATCCAGGCCAGGATCCATTGGCCTTCTTGGCCACCTGGGCACACTCTGGCTCATGTTCAGCTTCCTGTCAACCCCACCCCCCAGATCCCTTCCTGCCTGGCTGCTCTCCAGCCACTCTGTCCCCAGCCTGTAGCACTGCCGGGGGTTGTTGTGGCCGAAGTGCAGGACCCGGCCCTTATCCCACCCTCTGGGAGCAGAATCCAAGCAGAAACCTAAACCCCTCCCCGTCATCCAGGCTGGAAACGAAATCCCGGTGCCTCACAACGGGGAGCACAGCCTGCCTCGTGCCCAGGGCTCTGGCCACGATCGATCTGCCTCTGGCTCTTCGAAAACTCGGCCAAAACAAAAACCAGAAGCCTCTCCCTCCCGAATAATGCCGCTCTCTCCAGCCTTCCCGCCCCCCACACAAATGGCAGCGTGGCCGTGCCGGGGGGCAAAGCTTTGGAGAGGAAAGGAATAATTAAAGAGCTTCTTTCAGGCTATTTTTTTTTTTTATTATTTTTTTTTTCCTCTCTCTGTCTCTCTCTCTCTCTCTCTGTCTCTCTCTCTCTCTCTCGCAGCTATTTTTGTTCTCTGGGTTTTTGGGAGTCGTGTGCCTTCGTGCATCGCGCTCTTACTGCCAGATTCAATTTTTCCACTCGGTTTCTCTGCGCTTCTGATAGCCGGACGCAAAAACCAGTTAAAAAATAATAATAATAAAAAAAAAAAAACACCAAAACCCAGAGAGCTGGGATTTCTGGGGACGATTTTCTTTTCAGGAAAGCAGGAGCAGCCATTGTTTAATCTGCAGAGGCGAGTCTGGCAGCATATTTCCTGCCAGAAGGTGGAGAGAGTATAATTTACTCCCCATTTTTATCATAACACATGAAAAGGAGTTGATATATTTGGACTTTGTGGAGGAGGAAGGCATTTTGGGTCTGGTATCTGCTAAGGGAGGAATACGACTGCCTGTGGCTGGGCGAGCATGAAATTTGAACTTTATATTTGGTGCGTGGACTTGATGTGAGAGGTTCCAAGTGTTTGATTTCAAGGACGGTGATCTCAGGGACTGATTCGGCTCCAGGACTGTGATGGAGTTCCAGCTTCCCCACAGGAAGCAAAACTGAACCTTTATCCATCCTTTCCAGATCCGTGGTGCTGTTATATCCCAAAGAAGTCCTTGGGGAGATGAACTATGAGGCTGAGATGTTGCTGGGGGTAGTGCAGCCATACATTCATTTTGGACAAGCTGGAAGACAAAAGGACCCCAGTCCTTGATCCTAACTCCTCCCATGTGCCTTTTCCCACACTCCTGGTCTTGTTGGCCCGAGATTTTCATTTCTGCAGCCTGGCCCTTTGCATCCCAGGCCCTGATTAACACCTGATTTCCCATCCTTCAAGGGTGCGACGTGCCTAAGTCCTGTGGAGTTCAAAATCATAGAATCACAGAATCAGAGAATCAGACGGGTTGGAAAGGAACTCTGAGATCATCCAGTCCAACCCTCGATCCAACCCCACCGCGGTTCCCAGACTATGGCACTCAGTGCCACGTCCAGCCTCAGCCTGAAAACCTCCAGGGATGGAGAATCCACCACTTCCCTGGGCAGCCCATTCCAATGGCTAATTACTCTCTCTGGAAAGAATTTCTTTCTAATATCCAACCTAAACCTCTCCTGGCACAGCTCAAGGCCGAGCCCTCTTGTCCTACTGCTGGTTCCTGGGAGAAGAGACCAACCCCCACCTGGCTACACCCTCCTGTCAGGGAGTTGTAGAGAGCGATGAGGTCTCCCCTGAGCCTTCTCTTCTCCAGGCTGAACAACCCCAGCTCCCTCAGCCTCTCCTCATAGGGCTTGTGCTCAAATGTCCTTATCCTGCTCCCTGACGCAGTTCCAGAGCCCACTGATCCTGCTTCCCTAGAAAAATAACAGCTTCCAGTGCAACTCTCTGCAGAACACGAGCACCGGGCTAAAGCCTCTGCCAAGCCCAGTCCCAAATTTAAATCCTCCCACTGTTCCACCAGCGTGTCACAGATAAAAGGCAAAGCCCTCTTGGTTACACAACCGAGCTGGGGACCTGGAATGACTCCCTGGGGATGAGTAATGCCGCCTCAGCAGCGCCGAGCTGCACTGCTCCATCCCAAGGGAACGCAGCAGGGAGACGAGCGGGAGCGGGAAGCGGCGCCCAGGATCCCCAGCCATCCCACACTCCACGTCCACAGCGCTCGTGCCTTCGGACACAGACAGGGAGCCCCAGGCATGGGAGGAGGCAGCTGCACTCTGCTCGGGGGGGGGATGCTCGGCACAGGCTCTCCCAGCTGCAGGAATCCGGCCGGGAAACCGAGGGATTCTCACGGGAGGGGATTGAATCCCTCCACCGGAAAAATAAATAGATAAATAAATAAAGCCAAGTCTCAGTGGCTGGGCAGCTCAGAGCAGTTGTAGTCATGCCCTGGCTGGGTGCCCTCCGTGTTTCCTGGTGCTCTTCCTGCTCATGCTCTGCCAGGCCTTGGGCCGTTTCCGTCGGGAGGGGGAGAGAAAACAATCCCCGGCCTCATCTGCTCGAGTGGAGCCCTTCCAACTAAATACAGGAGGCTTGAGTTTCCCTGCCCAGAGAAAGCAGCAGTTCCCCACAGCCCACAGGGCTCTGCATTGTGCCTTTTTCTTTTGTCCTTCAAAGACGCCGCTCGGAAGTGGGATTTTTATGTGGCCAAAATCTCACTGGAAGCATTTTTACATCCCGAGGCAGGGCAGGAACAATGAGCTGTGCTGCTGTCAGAGACACACGTCTGCCTTGCACCTCCCCTGACTTGCCCTGCTCACAGTACCAGCCAAGCAGCAGCGAAAGAATCCCTCGCATCCAAAAAGTGACCCGTGCAAAGTCCACTGGAAAACTGATGCAGAAATCAAGCTGAGGCTGAGCGGGATAACGTGGGAGCCTGAAACTGGAGTTTATGTAAGCCGTGCTTGGAGGGCAGTTGGAAGGACAGGGCTGGCAGAGGAGGATGGACAAAACCAGAGGGAAATGCCGCCCTGACTGAGGGCAGTGGCTGGGATGGGTCTCTTTTTAGCTGGATTATCATTAACCACCATTTGCTCCGGTAACAGGAGAGATGGGTGATGACCGGAGCAATGAGAAGCCCAACACGGAAATCATCTCTGAGCCTCGACTTCCCCATTGCTGAACTGCTAAACGCTGGCTTCCCAGTGAGGCTGTGAGCACCCGGGGATGAATCCACGCCTGGCAAGTGCTGGGGATCCCCAGGTGACGAGCTGACTGCAGCAAAGCACAGTCATGTACCCAATTCATGAACCTCAGCATTAAATAATCTCATGTTACCACAGCTGGGGCGTGGAGTGATCAGCAGACATTGCTCAGAGAGGCCTGGCTGCATTTTTCCCACTGCTTTTTCTCCCTGCTGGAACAGTAGTCGTGGGGGTTTTTTGGCATTTCTTTGTGAGCTGAGGGGGCTTCGACACCAACACACACGTGTGCTACATGAAGGCAGAAATCCAACCCCGAGCTGGGTATTAAAAAGTAATAAAATGACCTAAAATTGCTTGGTTACCTCTGGCAACCATACGAAGAAGAGAAGCAAAGGCACACAAAGTGTAATTCTGAACTATTGGCTGCTATAATAGCGACTACTTATCCCTGCAGCTGTCAAAGCAGCTCACAAAGCTGCCTTAATTAACCATGCCCTTCTTTTTCCTTGAGAAGTGCATTTGGCTTTCCTCCCCTTTTCTGGCAGAGAAACTGAGGCACGATAATACAAAGACCAAGGGTTTGGGTTTTTGTCAGTGTTGATGTTCAGAAAAACACAGAGGTGCTTTCTGTCCTCAGTCCCCAGCTTGCTAAGCTGGTCCAGTAAGGGCTCCTTTGTCCCTAAAGCACATTTACACACAAAACCTCTCTCTCCACCACACACAAACCAGCTGCAACTTCACAGTCCAGCACCTAAAAGGCACCTTGGCTTCCCACAGTGGCCCCCAGTGCAGGCACACCTTGGGGCCACGCAGCTCTGCCCTGCGTGAGCTGATCCCGCATCGGTGGCATCAGCGGGACGTGTGGGATCCAGGCCAGCTCCCAACCCCAGTCAGTGGGATGATATCCCTGCAGCAGGAACTTCTGGAGAGCCTGCTTCCCTCCCTCTCCCCTCCCCTGGTGCTGACTCCAGCTCGGGCTGATTTGTGACTCTCACATCCACGATGCAGCTACTACATCGTGTTACCGCTCCCTGACAAGCACCCGTATTTCTGGCCATAAAAAATTCCCAGGGGAGGGAATTTGGAGCCCTTGAGGTGCCACCTGTGAGCCAGCTGTTCCCAGCTGCTGCTCCGGGCACTCACGGGCTCCCTCAGACTCAAAACCCCCCCTTGCCTGGGATGAACCCCACACAAACCGGGAGCGCCCCACGTTCGGAGCGGTGCTTTCACCCCTTGCACCTGGTGGATGTGTTCAGAGGGCTGGGCAACTCCTAAAAAATCCCCCTTGCGCCCCGGGAATGCCTGCGAGGCCAGGTGCATAAACCCACTCTGCTCTCAGCAGCAGGACCGACTGTCAAACACCCAGGGGAAGGGCTGATCCACGCCCCGCTCGGACACCTCCTCCAGAGAAACATCTTCTGGGGGCTGGGAAAGGGCTGCTGCCTGAGCCTGATGTGTTTGGAAGTGAGCCCCCGGCACATGCACAGCCCAGACAGCGTTCTTCAGGCCCCCAGAGCGCTCAGATCCCTGTTCAATCCAAATCAGGCTGCTGCAGGCCCTACACTACCTGTCACTGCAGGGATGTTCAGGCTCTCCCTCAGTTAATGCCGTGGGACAGGGCGAAACCTGGGATTTCCAGGGCTCAGGACAGGAAACAGCAGCTCCTGGATCCTGCTGCTGGTGGCCACAGCATCCATGGGAGCCTTTAGCACAGTCTCTGTGCCCCGTTATTGCTATTAAAAGACTGAGGAAAATCAATCCCTCCCACTCTCACAGGAGTGTTTGGAGGGTTTCGTAAATAATAACAGGGGCAAAACGCTCAGAGAGTCAGGAGCTGCAGGTGTGCAAAGCAGAATAGTTGTTATTATGATGATTACGATTACAATTACTATTATTATTATTATTAAATCTGAACGAGTTCCATTTGAAATGGAGCAGAACCAGCGTTCGCCTTGGTGTGATGAGCTTTGCCCTGAACTAAACAGGGATATTTGGCCCAAACACAAGTCATTTCTCACTCAGCTCCTTCTTCCAGAGCCACCAGCAGCCTGACAAGGTCACTGAGAGCTGGCAACTACACCAGCTTTCTCTAGGAATTGAAATAAATGTGTTCCTTTAAAGGAGTGTTGGGATTTTAAGTTCCACATCCTCGCTGTCTGCAAGATTTCTGGAGGTTTTGACTGAGCCAAGCACTGATTGTTGGTGCTCACCCTTTGGATTTTCAGGTAGTTTTGAGTGATTTATTTCGTATTAGTTACTAAACTCCCTAAATATCGATCTGAAAGCCTCTGTTGCCCTGTAGCACCCAGTGTTCCTCCTCCTTTTCTCCCGGAGAATAAGTACACTTTGCATGTCTGTCAACGGGAGCAGGCAGCACCATGGCAACAGCTCCATGGTGACAGTATCCATGACAACCAGACCCTGCAATTGCCCGGCTCCCCATTCCCAGGGAATTGCATGGCTTTTGGCATTTGCTCGTGGAAAACTGCACGGGACTGGTTGAGGGGACAGTTCAGCGCAGCCAAAGGTCTCCGAGGATGAGGAGCACAGGACACAGGATAGTGCTGGAGATGGGAATTCTAAGGAGTAATGGAACTGGACATGAAATTCCAGCTCAGCATCCCACCTCAGCTGGAAGGAGGATTTGAGGAGGGACTGAGGAGCTGCCCTGGGTGAGGATTCCTTCTGTTAATGCCAGCCAGTCCTGGAACAAATCTCCCTAGAACACGGACAGAGCCTGGGGGCTCACGTCTCACACACATCCCACAGCTTAGGGGGGGAAATTAAGGCACAAAAATGGGACTCGTCTTGTGGAACTTCAAAAAGCAAATAAGCACAAAGTCCCCTGAGCTCTGGGCTGGACTCCTGCTGGAAGAGTCAACCCAGAACTGGGAAGAGGGATGGTGGAGAGTAAAACCAACCAGAGGTCAGGAAGAATACGTGGAAAACAGACTGCACTGACAGGAAACCTACCCATCCCCAGCCCTGACGTGGCTCATACCCAGTACTAATCCCTGCCACGCACACCAGACCTCCCCCAATTACACCCAGAGCTAAAGAGTGTTAATTTAGGATTAAGTCGCACCTGAGGCTTTAGGGGCTCCCTGGGTGATGGTCAGGATGCTCCTGCCATCTGTTTCACCTTTGCTTCTTCCCTATTCCCTCTCCCAGCCAGCTCTTCACCCCAAGCACCCACTCCTGGTCCAGGCACAGCCCTGTCACCTGCTTATTTAAAAATCAGGAGCCACCTCTTTCAAGCTCAACCAGACTCTGCCATCACATTCCCACCAATCCCAGTCCTTAACCCTTGCTCTTCAGAAACTGCCTCTCCTTCTGGCTGGGGGAGCACAAAAAAACCCCCCCACAAGCCAAGGAACAGCCTGGATAGATGAAAACTCTGGACACAGCTGAGGAAAGCCAGATCCAATGTATTCCTGCTGGTGCCTGGGTTTAAGTTGGCTGAAGGGAGCTGGTTGCATGGGCTTGAGCCTCATGTGCACAAATTAGTCACGGCACAGGAGCATCACTGTCCTCACTTGTCTCTCACTGTCCCTCTTTCCTTCCAGAGCTGGTGTTGACTCCCCTGGGCCTCGGGGACTACTGCTCCTTCATCAGCCCCAGGATCAGGATAAACTGGATTAAAACTCAGTTGGGTTTAAACTTCAGGAACGCTGACATCCCATTTCAGAGCAGCAAGTTCACAGAACTACAGAATACCCCAAGTTGGAAGGAACGCACAAGGATCAGCAAGTTCTCACAGTGCAAGCTTCACTTCTCTTTCCGTGGATCAGCAGGAAAACCCTGCACTCAACACCAGGAGGATGAAATCCTGCCTTTCTCATCCTTGGAAGGGCTCCTGGTTTTACTGACAGCCGTCTGGATCAGGAGACACCAGGGAAAAAGCCCCTCCATCAGCCCCTGCTGCTACCGGCTCTCACCCATCCTTACCAAGCTCCTCGGCCAGGTTCATTTGCTCCCTTCAGGTTCTTGGGAAAGGCAGCCTGTTCCCTCGTCCCCTCGCTATTTTATCCCCTTTTATCCCTCCCTCAGCTCCCAGCCTTCTGCCTGGCTGCAGTGGGGGAGGGAGCTCCCGCAGTCCCTGCTGGCTGCAGCGCTCTCACAAAGGAAAAGTCAATGTTTATCTGCTTCTTTGGTATGTATATCGCTGCCCTGCTTCCAGCTCGGCCCAGGAGTCTTGCTGGAGCTGGAATGAACGCCCTGGAACACCGTATTCCAAGGGTGGGTGTGACCAGGCTGGGGAGAGTGCTGTCTGGTGGCTGGGAGCAAGAGTCCGGGAGCCAGCGCTGCGTCCTCACCTCTGACAACGGCTCGGCCGTGTCATCCAAACGAACCCCGTCGCTCCCTGCCTTGGCTTTCCCCGCCTGGGAAGTGGAGCCACTTCCACGGAGCTGTGCCGAGAACTCCACTCAGTGACAGCTGTGACACCCTTCAGACGGGAGACACGGCGAGGAGATCACCCCCAGCGCTGCCGGGGATTTATTAACGCAGCCCCCGGCGCTGACAAGTCCCCGGCGCAAACGCTGCGCTCGGTGCAAACGCTGACCTAGATTTCCAGGAGTTCTGCTGGAAACCGGCACATGTGATGCTCTTGCTCGCTGCCTCTCGAGTCAGCAGCATCCACGTGGGCAGGGAATGCACAGCTACCCCCGGAGCTGGCCCTCTGCTGCTGCCACTCGGGGTTTCACAGAGCAGGCCAAAGATTATTTTCTCCTTTTCCACCCCCAGACTGAAGGCTCTGCTGCTGGAGTGGAAGCAGAATGTCCGCCAGGTGTGGAATACCTCTTGACGCTCCAGCTCCCACCCGGGACGGGGCAGTGCTGCTTGTGAGTGCCTGTGCTACAGGGTGGTACAGACCAGCCTTGTGATGCCAACAGTGACCTGGCTGGGAGGGAAATTCCCACCACACACCAGTTCAGTTCCCAGTGGAGAGGAGGAGGACAGAGCTCCTTCCTGAGCCCTGCAGGGAGCGGGTGTCACACTCACACACGACTAATGATCTTGCTTCATCAGGTTAAGGAGAAAGGTCCAGTTGTACTGGAAAACACTGGTTTCCTTCCCGATTTCTGTCTGTGTGAGGGATTGGCTCCTGGTGCTGGAATCTCACAGTACTGGTCCTCACAGAACTGCCCCTCTGCCTGTCCTGCCTGCAGGGCTCCCATCGAGCATCCACGGGGCTCTTGCCCCAGCCCTCGCCTGGCTCTGGCAGGGCCACAGCCACAGGAATCCTTGGCTGGGATCCCTGACAGCACCCACAGCACCACGAAGCCAGCAGGAGAGACTTCCTGAGGAGGAAGTTTGCTTAGAGGCTCGAGGTCTCTCGGCAGGTCAGCAAAGGGCCAACAGCCTCCTGCTTCCAGGTGGGAAGGCCGAGGCAGGGAGAATGAACGGTCCCACATGCTCACGCTGCAAGGGCTGAGAGCAGCTGCTGTGTTTCGGGGCACTGCTTGGTGCTCCCAAAGCAAAACCCAGTGGGAAAGCAACCAAAGGGGTGTTAACAGCACAGTCACCACCGGCAAAGGCTTTATGGGGACAGTCCTGGAGCCAGCCCTGCCTCGCAGGGCACGAGACACGAAACCCTCCAGCAGACACGGGGCTGTAAACCTTCCCCTCGCCCCAGATCCCCCGGGATCTGACACGTGTGCCCAGTGCCGAGCACGTGCTTCACCCAGCTCACTAAGCTGGACCGGGAAGCAGAGCGAGGAAAGAGATGTCTCTGCAAAACCAGTCGCACTGGTACGGCCAGTAAATGAACCAGACCCAGAGATGTGCCCAGTCAGGAATAAACTCAGGAGTTAATGTCACACACTGCTGCCCTTAAAGCCCCAGGTGCCAAGGCTGAGCTGGCACACACAGATGCCTCTTGCTGAACCAGAAGCGACCCTGGTTTGTTGTGGCCTTGCTCCACCTGCACTACCTGGCATTAAGAAGCTCACTAATAACCTGGAGCCCCACAAAAATGCCACCCACAAAGCCAGTGTTTCCGCACCGTGGCTGAGCATCCCAAGCCAGCCCAAATAAACTGAGGAAGAGGGAGGTCACCCCCAAGGCCTCTGGAGGGCAAACTGCGGGCTGCTAAATTTCTCTGAGCAAATAAAAATATTTTCACTGTGCCGTTACGCAAACAAAAGAAGGGTAAAGCCAGGCACAAGAGGGAGGAGGAGGAGGAGGTGTTTTGGAGGCATTGTCCAGATATCCCTGCCCATGGAACTGCACTGCTCTGCAGACACTTCCAAACACGTGCCGTGCCTAAAAATAAGAAGTACGAAATCCTTCTTATTTGCCTGTGGGCTTTTCTCTGGCACCACCAACTCTTTGATTCCCCCGTGCCCCACGTGATCGCTCGTCGGCAGAAGCTGCGACTCGGGGGGAAAAAAAAAAAAAAAAAAAAAAAGATCAAATATCACAAATTAATTATCAACTCCTCATTTGGCCGGCAAGTGAAAGCAGACAGGCTGGATCTGCTGGCACGAGACACTGAGCACACATTCCCCCCCAACTCCTGCCACAAATATCATCCTTAACACTAAGCCAGAAGGGCAGGACATACGCAGAGTCAGGGTGCAGTGGCTGTAGGTGGGTGATGAATTGCAGAATTGACTGTTAGATGTCGACATGTTGAATGGAGGCATTAAATCACACCCTAAACGTTTACCTGCACACGGGATGAATTGGACCCCGCAGCCCGAAGGCTGCAGAGCTTGTCACTGATCTGCATCAAATTAGAGGACATCAGTTGGGATTAAACAGGCTTTTAATTCGAAAACAGATCTGTTCCATGCAAAATCCTGCAGGCTTCCACCCTGCCCATAACAGCGTGGGCTGGCAGGTAAAGTCAGGGCCTACAACTCCCGGGAATTCCAGAGAAAAAAAAGGAAAAAAAAGCCCCGCTGGCAGATGTCGTGTGGACTCTGCTACGCTGCAAAGCCTCCTGCCTCGAACCAGAAAGAGCTGGACCGTGGATCTTGTTTAGTCTATGATGGTTATTGCTGTGGGGAGAGCTTCGTTTTACTCCTAAATACTCCTTCTCCCACACACAGGCAGGACCACAGTGCACACGCAGAGTTTGGCAGCGGGCGCAGAGCTGCACGTTCGGAACCTGGAGCTGGAACGCAAAGGGATTTCGGGGATCGACGGGAGCCAGGGGACAGGCAGGGGAAAGACACGTGGGCAACAACAGGAGCTGCTGCAAATCCAGGAGGGGGGCCAGGGAAACCACGCAGGGAGGGTGGGTTAGCAAAGGGCAGTGGAGGAGAGCAAGGGGAAGGCGCTTCTCTGTCTCCCCAGGGCAGAGTTCCAGCTCACACAAAGCTGCTGGTTTGCCCCAGCCGAGAACGCAGCCCCCAGCTCCGGTTCCGCATCCTCCCAGCCCAGAGAGCCGCTCCACAAAGATCCACGGGGTCAGGCTCTGCTTCCTGTGCCCCTTGGTGTTCCAGAAGCCTTGGGCACCCACCTGGACTGGCCCTGGACCCTCCTCTGAAGAGCCAAAGGAGAGAGAGAAAGTGGGGGGGGCTGTGCTGAGAAAGCCCCATTCACCGAGGCAGGGCAGGGCCAAGGCTCCCGCTGCCAGTGGCAGGTGTCCCTGTGGCACAGATAAATGTCCCCCTGGCCGGGAACACCCCCCTACACACACACACGGACACACTCCGGCTCTTGTTCCCATTAGCTGCGGGAACAGGAGCCCATTCTGGGGCAGGGGATCATCTTGCACTGATTGCTGCTTGTCCCCTGCCTGGGCCGGGGCATTTTGAACTCGCTGAGCTGCACGTGGAGCGCTGGCACGCCCGGGGACGGGGACAATGCCCTCCCCTGTGGCCGCAGCCACAGGAACTCCATTGTGCGCCCCAACACTGGGGCTGTGTTCCCCTTGGCCGGCTCCCCGCGGTTCTCCCGGCTCTGTGAGAATTCCCGACCCTCTGCCAAGGCTGAGCCTCCCTGGCCTTTTCACGCCGGGGTTTTGCTTCCCCTTTCCCAGCACAGCGCTGGTGCCCGTCCAGCTCCGCTGGCGGGGGCCACGTTCCCAGCTCTCCCCCGGCACCTGAGCCCGCAGCCACCCCGTTCTGCTGGAAGCACAGGACCCTGGCCCTACAGAACACCCAGATTTCTCCCCTGTGACCCCCAGAAGTGCCTTGGTTTGCACGAGGAGTTTGGCACTTGGCGCTGCTTCCCCCGTGACGCTTGCGAGCAGCCTTTGGGAAGTGTTTTCCCTGCTCGCCGTGCTGGGCCCTTGGGAAAATCGACCTCCCAGAGGGGTTTTTTTCAATTGTTCTCCGAACTGGAGAAGTGCTGTGATACAGGTAAAACAGGGGGATCCTAGGAATGCTGCTGGGATAAACATAATCCTCCAAATCAGTGCCAAAGTGCCACGGGAACTCACAGATGTGCAGTCTGGAAGCAGCAGGGACAGTCAGGACCTGCAACACCCCGAAACATCTCACTGGTAACTCCCAAGACCTGATTCTACTTTGCCAGTACCTGTTTCCAGACAGAAGGAATTCTTTTACCCCTGAGAGCAGCGACATCCAGGACGAAACTCCCTGGGAAGAGGCACTGATGCCCTTTCCATGTGCACCCTACCCCGCCTCACCCTTCAACATCTTCTCTTCCTGACATCGAACCTAAACCTCCCCTGACACGGGGATCTCTCTCCCAGCCACAGAAGGAGCTGTGTCCCATTATCTGAGGCAGAGCGAGCATCTACCACTTTCCCTGGATAATCCCTTAATTAGTGTGGCCTCCAAAATAATCCTATTGAACGGTTTACACGCAGTACAGTTTAAAACAAGCCACAGACCCCAGGGAAATGGCCAGTCTGTCACTCCTGGGTGTCACTGTATTAGCTGACTAGTTCCCTTTTATATCTGCTAAAACAGGTTGTGCCCAACCCTCCCAATCCTTCCACAGCACTAATGGACCTTTGATTAATAAATCGCAGCTTGCTGGGCTTAAAGGCCAAAAGATATTTCCCAGACCCATTCCAAGCTGGCAGGCAGCACCCTCTGCAAGGAAAATCATTTCCATGCCAGCAGCTCCATCCTCCCCGTGGAGGCTGAAGGAGCAGGATGGGGATTAAGACGTTATTAGCTTGGCCTCCTGTAGGAGAGTGGGAAGAAATGTTGTTACTGATTCATGAAGACAGATAAGGAAACAATTGCTCTGCTTATCCGATGTGGTTGGGAGTCAGGGATATGTGTGTGCCCTAAAGCGCTGGGAAATGAGCTCTCATCACGTCCTGCATCCACAGAGGAATCAGGGCCACTTTGGGAATTACACAAGGAGGGGGTGGGTCTGGTGCTTCAGGCAGTTAAAGCCCTGAGGAGCAAGAAGTGCTCCCTGAAATCAAACCCCCGGGGCTGAGAAAAAAAAAATAAAAAAATTAAACCAACCTGTCCTTTGGGGCACAATAACAGTTATTCTTTCTCCTTTCTCCCTCTCAGTGCACACACATAAATATGTGCACTGCCCTTTTAACTGCAAATACTGAGCAAGCTCTCGGAGGAGGACAATGTCTGGAAAGGTTTCCTCCCATTGCCAGAAGAAACAAATGTCTTGTGTGAGAGATGCTGGCTGGGGGGAGAGAAAGGGGGCTGGGTTTGGATCGGGCTCTGAGCGCTTTTTCTCTCCCCTCTTCCCACTCCCTGTTTCTCCTCTGATTCACAAGGAAACCACAAAGCAAACTCAGGGCTGAATGAGACTTGGGTTTGTGAATGTTCTGGCTTTTTTTTTTTTTCCCCCCTTTGGACATTCACTTCCTCCCCCTCCAGCCTGACTCTCCTCCTTCTCCAGCAGCCCAACAAAACTCCGCAAACCTCCACCGGTGTGGCCACCACCACAACCTGGCCTCGAATTCCATTTCCTCTGCAGAAGCCGCTGGGAATTACACCGATGGACAAAGGCAAATTTTGACCGTCTCATTCGGTCCAATCCTATTTAATTTAAACTCTTCCAACACCTCCGGGTGAGGACAGACCGAGATGAGCGACAGCCCAGAGTCACTCAGTGCCCTGAGCTGCGCAGTCCGTGAGGTGAATCCCTCCGAGAGGCACCTTCCAAGGCACCTCTGTGACCCTCCACCTCAGTATCTTGCCCCCGCCACCTCACCAGGAGGGCTCTGCTCTGCTCTGCTCCACTGCAAAATCCAGCAGAACCGACTTAAATCACCTTTGTCGTTGCTTTTCTAACACACTTCATGTACTTCGGCCTCTGTCTACTCCATAATGGGCTTTAAGGCTTTTTTTTTTTTTTTTTCAAATTTCACAAGCCACCCACGTATTTCCACAGGCCTTTAAAACTCCAGCCTTGGATCATCAGCCCTGAAGTGAGATTAATCCCCTACCTAGCAAAGAACCGAGGGAAGAACTCTGTTAATGCTTATTTGCAAGGTCTGGATGATACAAGGATGGACTAATCCGAGTGGAGAGGCTAAAAAAATCCACAAAGCACTGGCTGGAATCGGTGTGTTTAAACCAAGGCTTCCTTTTCCTGGGAAACAGGTTCTCCTGCTCAGGGCTGAGTAGGAGTGATCACACATCAAAGGCTTTGCTGATGCAACCACAGGGACTCAGCCTGGGATGGCACAGAATCCTTGGGGTGTCACATCCCACGGAGACCCGCCTGGGAATTTTCTGGAGGGGAAAAAAAGTCTTTTCTGAGAGGGGAGAAAAAAAAAAGAAAAAGGTATTTCCTGCAAGAATTCTTTGGCACTGGGCAGCGCTGGTTTATCAGAGTGAAACGTTTCATGAGACAGGGGTGAGACGGGGAATATTCCATCCTGGAAGGAGAAGATGGGCCAAGATGTTGCGCCTCCATCACTCTGGAACTGACCTCTTCGAGTTCTAAGTTTCACAGTAAGATCCAAGCCCAGCTGGAAATGGAACGAACAGTTTTCGAGTGACAAATCCCTTCGGAACTTCACGGGATCACAGAATCATTAAAACAGGGAAGGACCTTTGGAGGTCATCAAGTCCAACCATCCAGCACCACCACCCTGCTCACCACTGAACCATGTCCTCAAGTGCCACGTCCACACGATTTCTGAACACTTCCAGGGATGGTGACTCCACCTGGGCAGCCTATTCCAATGCTTTCACAACCCTTTCCATGAAAAAAAAACCCCACTTCCTAATATCTAACCGAACCCCCTCCTGGCACAACTTGAGGCAGTTTCCTCTCCTTATTTTCACATCCCAGGAGTCCCTTGGACCAATTTTTAAGGACTGAAAATAAAAACTGGTGGGAGGTGGGGGAGTGGGGAACCAAAAACACAACACAGAAATTCCCTCCAAGCTGCACTCCCAGCTCCCAGAAAGCCCAGCCCTGCCCTGGGAAGTGGCTGCGCATTGCAGAGGACCAAGGAGGGGGGGAATGATCTGTGTAACAGGAGCTGGCAAGCGTAAGGAAGATTTCACACCCTTCCTGCCATGAATGGGAAGAGCCATTCACTCAGGAGCGCTGCCCGGTCCTCAATCATTCCCTTTGTGTCCAGGGCCATTAATATCTTTACTAGTCGAGCCACGGGCTAAGCTTTTGTGTCCTGGCTACTGCAAAACACACACACACAGGTCACACCCAGCAGAAAAGAAAGGGATGGTGTGGGGTTGCTCGCAGGAGTAACTGCCAATGTCACGGGAAGACTGTCACACCTCCTGTAGTGAGTTTAAGGAGATAAGGCAGTCAGAGAGTGAGAGAAACGGAGGCACGGGAGGGGAAATGTTGTCCAAGGAAATCTAGACAAGAATGGAATTTATCCACCTGATCCCTCAGCCAGTACTTAAAATCAGAGACTCACAGAAGGTCTGGGCTGGAAGGGACCTTAAGCTCATCTCATTCCACGGGCAGGGACACCTTCCACTAGCCCAGGTTGCTCCAAGCCCCGTCCAGCGTGGCCTTGGACACTTCAGGGGATGGGAAGTCACACTGTCCAAACCATGGCACCATCCAACAGGGATCCGTGGGATAACCACGTGCCAGGCCAAGGATGCTGTCCAGGCACAGCCCCCTGCCACACTTCTGGGTTCACTTACTGGTGAGTGGTGGCAAGAGAAGAGTTTGTGGCTCCAAGAGCAGGCAGGGTGTGTTCAGAGACCCCAACCCACGGACTGCTCATGGAGGAGTCTCTGAGCACCCCCGTTTTCCAGCCTCCTGCACAGCCCAACATCCTCTCCCTGCCCAGGGAGGAGGAGAAGGCAGAGCCCTGAATGAGATGTCCTGGAAAGGAACGGGCCAAGGAGACAAGAGTTCGTGTGGGGAGGAGCTGCCTGGGTTTGATTTGGGGCTGAGTCAAGGCCAAGCCACGGCCCTGGATTCTCCATCACTGAGATCACACCAGACTCGGAAAACAACTGACCAAAACTCCTCAGAACTGGTGACTGTGACACACCAAGCGACCCCAGAGGCACTAAACTCAGCCTTCCCCCCACCCAGCACCAGGGGGGCTTCGACCTGTCTGCATCCAGAACCACCTCAGGGGCTAATGCTCTAACAGGGCTCTGCCTCCATCCCAGCCACAGGAATGATCCAACAGCGCTCCAGAACCTGGCTGTGCAGGGCAAACACCCAGCAGCACCCTGCTTTCCATGTTGTCTCCACATTTCCAAGGCTCCCTGGAGTTCATCCCCATCCATGGACGAGTTCATCCCCAGAGCCGCCAAACCTCAGCCACGGCCTTCGCTCATTCCGGGGAGGATTTCTGCACGTCCAGGTGCAGATCCAAAATAAAGATCACCTGGAATTGGAGACAGATGGACGCTCCTTCTGTGTGACAGCACCCAAATCTCCGCCGCAGCTGAACAGAAATAGTGGCTGTGGTGGTTTCTGGCCGGCCTGGAGCTCAGTGTGCTCTCAGCAGATCCTTCAGCTCTGATCCTTCCCAAAGCTCTGCTATCGGCCTGAAAACATCCACAAAACCCCGGACCCGCTGCTGCTAATCTCTGTTTCCCTTTTCTGCTCAGAAGTGACAAAGCAGAAAGCAGCTCCTGCCTCACATTCCTCCAAGCCCACAGGAAACCATAAATCAGAAGGAAAACATAACACACAGGGAGAACTTGAGAAAGGCCAAACACCAGGACGGGCCCAGGGGCTGGGGAAAGGGAACAGGGAACCAGCAAAACCAGCCCACAAAGTGGGCACCAAACCCACCCCTCCACCTGGGCTGGGACAGGTCCTGCTCCAAAAAAAAAAACACAGGAGAAGTGAGGGTGAGGGCAGCTAAAAGTCTTCCCCTCTTTCAAGGGAGTACATATGGACACATATATCCACATTCTGCATTTCCTTCCACCACCCCATTGCCTATTCTGTAAAATAATAATAATAATAATAATAATAATAATAATAATAATAATAATAATAATAATAATAATAATAATAGTAATAATTTAAAACCTTTTAGGAGGAGGAGAGGGTTGAGCCTCCCCAAGTGCCAGCCGGGCAGGGGTCTCAGCTGGCTTCAGGGGCACCCAGTGACCCTGCCAGGGGACAGGCCACCAGCAGGAGGGGAGGGTGGTGGCTGTGGGGTGGGAGGAAGAGCTGAGCTGAGTTTGTGTTTGGAGGGGAGTTGAGTGAGTCTGTGACCTGCTTGCTCTGGGTCTTGAAGGCTTTTTGGAGTGTCCCAAAGGGATCCTGCAAGGCCAGTGGGACCTGCCTGGCCACACTGACCTCTGAGGAACCAAACTTGTCTCTCGGCACTCCTGGGAGCTCGGATGACACAGGGAAGGGGGGGTTGGCTCAGCTTTGCTGTGCAGAGCCTCTGAGAGCTCAGAACCCTCAGTGTGACCGTCCTGGTGCGGGTGGAAGTGAATCCCCTGGCACACCCCTGGTTTTGGGACGGGACCTGCTCCACGTGGCCCCGCCGGCCCCGAGGACGGTGCTTGAGGCTGAAGCTCTTTGTGTCTGAATGCAGCAAGGACCTGCTTCGTTTAGAGGTGACTTGTTCTGGTCAAAATGGCTGAGATTTGCTCTGGCCCAGATAAATCTATTTATAGCAAGTGTTATGCTAATTCCACACACAGGATCTGATCTGCTGGCACTCACTGCAGCATTAATTCCTCCTGCTACCTGTCCTTTTTAACCCCTTCTGGGCACCAGCAGCCTTTCCATCCTCAGATCACCAGCTCTAACAACACGCTAGATGGGTTCTTCCCCTTTCTTCCATTTCCAGAAAACCCCATTTCCAGGGCTCCCTTTCCTGCACCTCCTCCCTGTGGAAATTGCTGCTTCGATCTGTGTCTGGAACAAGTGGGAGAAAGCTTGGTAAAAACAGGTTAGAGGAGCAAATTTTAAAGCCACTCACATGTAAGTCACTTAAAAAAATAAATAAATAAATAAAAAACTGAATTGCTTTTATTGCCTTACCTGAGGTTCATGTCAGGTTCTGTAAAGACTAATTCACTTACTGCCCCTCTTGTGAACTAAGGAGTGTGGAGGGGATTGAACTCATCATTGAAATGAGTCTTTGGGATAAACTGGACCAATTGCTTAATGGAGAAATGGTAATAGAAGAGCTGTTTTTAGTGGCTGGAGTCTCCTGGTTTTGCTCCAGGATAATGGAATAAGCTGTATTTCTAATCTTGACTAAAATCTCTCTGCAGATGGCTGCAAGCATGATGCAGATGTGGAAGGCTGTGCCAGTGCTTTCGGATCCTGGGAGCAGCAGGGAGTTTTCCGCAGGAGAAAAATGAGGTAGAGCAGCAGAAGCGTGGACCATGTAAGTGACACTGAAATCATCTCCCTCCTCTTCACTGTTTAATTCTCGTTTGTGTTTTGGTTTTGGGGTTTTTGTTTTGGTTTTTTTTTTTTTTTTCCAAAAGGCTCAGTGAAAAATCACTTCCCCCTTTCAGTGCTTGATTTTCCCACATTTTTCATGGGGGGTGCAACCCCTAAAAGCCATGATGTTTTCTCAGGGGCGAAGACACTCTGCGCCTAAACTCAGCTCTGGCTTCGGGACCGGCGCTCGTAACATTTTGCACAGCTACACAAACCCCCCAAGTCTTCGTCTGGAACATGCTAAATGTCAGTTTACAGCTCCCACCCTTCCCCTGAGAGGCTGGAGGTGTCTGTTTAGACAAGGCTTTGAAGCAAGATGAGTAAGACTTGGGAAGGTTGCTTGGTGCGTTCCATTGACTTTCAATCTGCACATTTAATATCCAGCAAGAACTGGCACTGCCTTCAGGAGACACAGAATTACAGATATGGCTTTCATGCACTCTCCTATACGTACAAATACAGGATTTTGCCCTCTTGCTTCTCATTTATGCTCAAATTCCAGAAAGGCCTATTGGAATCTATTAAAGGATTTGAGTTTTCCGAGTACTTTGAATCCCCCATCACTATTTTCTGATAGCCAGGCAGCTCCTGCAGCATCAAGGAGCTACTTGGACCAATGCTTTGAGAAGGGTGTTGGATTAGGTGACCTCCAGAGGTCTCTTCCAACTTAAACTACTCCAGGCTTTAATGGCTTAAAGATGAAATCCTCCCTTAGCTCTTCTAATGCACTCCTTATGTAATGCATCTCATGATAACAGGTTTTCCCCAGCTTCTCCTTTGCAACTCAACAGCCAAATGCTCAAGGAGACCAGAGCAACTCGAGCATCTGGACGTCTCATGTCCAGCCCTGGCTGGTCACTGAGGCAGAGAGGAAAGGCCTGTGCACAGGGCAGTTTACTTTTCCTCACTCGTTGCAGTCCAGAGGGGAAATTCTGGCAGAAGTTGCAGCAAACTATTTCCCCCTTGTGCCCACGGCACTCGAGCAGCTTCCCAAACCCCTGAGAGAAAAGGGAAGCGGCCCAGCAATGTCACAGCACCGCCAATATTCCATTACCGGTGTTTCAGAGGGAGGGGAACCCCTTCAGAAAAGTGATCTGCCGGGGAGGGGTGGGTCAGGAAGCAGCACTGAAGCCGTTTGGTTCCCTTTTTGGGGGTTCAGATCAGCAGATGTCTGTGCAAGCTGTGGTCGAACCAGTCAGGACTGTGGGCCCCTCGGGGGTTCTGATGGTAAATCAGAGAGCTGACTGTCAAAAGGTACCATCCTGAGGGCAGAGGGGGTTCTCCACCCGCCAGAGCACTCAGGACCACCCATTTCTTGTTCAACACAGTTCTTTGGGCCTTTCAGTCCACTAAAAGCCATTCCTCAGCCAAGATGCTGAGCTGAGCAGCTCAAAGTGGTGGATTCTCCACGTGGACCATTCCACCACGGGTGCTAATGCTGATGGATCAGCAG
Source organism: Oxyruncus cristatus (assembly GCA_013399855.1). Lineage (NCBI taxonomy): Eukaryota > Metazoa > Chordata > Aves > Passeriformes > Cotingidae > Oxyruncus > Oxyruncus cristatus. Next base: position 441,916 of record VXAY01005116.1, on the reverse strand, counting down.
GGACCTGACAAAGGCCATCTGGTGACCACCACACAGCAGCTTCCACCTTCAGCTCATCAGAGCATTGCCCCTTTTCTGCTGAGAGCCACTAATTCCCCTGGTTATCAGACTCTGCCTTCCTTCCTGCTCTGAACTCTCATTCTGCAGGAGAATGACTGGAGCTCTGGTCCAAGGTGTCCCCGCCCAGGGCAGAGGATGGGATCAGGTGGCCTTCAGAGGTGCCTTCCAACCCAAACCCTTCCACAATTCCACGGGACACATGCCCAGAAACGGGCACCACCAACAACCAAATGTTCTCCCACCCTCGCAACTTCATCAGTCATTTGCCCTTTGACACGAGTGACACTTTTTCCTGCACGGTTTGATCCACCTTGGTGAGCAACTTCAGAGCAGAGCTGGCCTGTCTGCTCTTTTCCCTGGGCTGCAAGGACACAGGAGTATCCTTTCCTGAGCTGAAGAAAGAACCCTGATGTGGCACGAGGCTCCTCTAGATAACATTCATTTGCTTTTTTTCCCCTTTTCTTTCGGATTTATCAGAAAAGCTCGTATCACACCAGTTCTACCTTCTCCCCAGGCGACCCTGGAGACATGAGTTTACCAACAGGGCTGGAGGAGATCCAGGAGGCTTTGTTGAGACTTCCCCTAGTGCACAGCTGAGCCCAAGCCACCCTCCCCCAGCAGGGATCTCTTTCAGCACTAAATGCTCCTTGTTTCTTTTTTTTTTTTTTTTTCTCTCTCTCTCCCTCCCCTGGGTCTTGGCTCAGGGCTGGAGCTCCCCAACCTCTGTGTGCTCCTTTTGTCCCAGCCTGAAAGGCTTTTCCTGTGTCGTGTCCTGCCAAACACAGCAAAAGGTCCTGCCCTCCCTGGCAGCAGAAGTGCTGCTGACCCGGGGAAAGGGGAGGGAGAGCAATAAGGGAGGGTCTTGCCCCTTTCCTGTGCCCTGGGACAGTTGGGTGGCACTTGCACCCTCCCAACAGAGGTGCCAAATGTTTTTTTGCTGTGTCCCAGTGCCACGAAACAACTGGTGGTTTGTTGGGTTTTTTTTTGTTTTTTTTTGTTTGGTTTTTTTTGGGTTTTTTTTTGTTTTTGTTTTGTTTTGTTTTGTTTTTGTTTTTGTTTTTGTTTTTTGTCCCCCTGAAGTGATACCAGCAGCACAAGCCTTTCCTAAAGGGATCAGAGTTTATGGCACGGAAGCTTGCTAGGGGAACATCAATAAGTGTCCTAGACACCAAGCATCCCTTGCTTTCATTTTTAACTCTCAAGGGTTGGGTATGGTCCTGTTTTTCTAGGTCTGACTTCCCCCCCGACACCTCTCCAGAGGGAACAGAACTGTTGTGACACGGCTGGGATTGGCGAATTAATTCTCATCTGAAAAATAAAGTGTCTCAGTCATCAAGCTCTGAGAAAAAACACTTTTTGAGTGCAGCTAGAAGGATTTTCACCAGTTACCCATTGCTCTCTTGTGGCCATGGGAGTGACTGTCACACCCCTTTGAGCTCCTGAATCATCCCTGCAGGACGAACATCACTGTCCTGCTGCATTCCCAGTGCTGCCCTGGACCCTGCCCTGGAGATCATAGAATCACAGAATCACAGAATCAGACAGGTTGGAAAGGACCTCTGAGATCATCCAGTCCAATCCTTGATCCAACACCACCGCGGTTCCCAGACTATGGCACTCAGTGCCACGTCCAGCCTCATCTTGAAAACCTCCAGGGATGGAGAATCCACCACTTCCCTGGGCAGCCCATTCCAATGGCTGATTACCCTCTCTGGAAAGAATTTCTTTCTAATATCCAACCTAAACCTCCCCTGGCACAGCTTAAGGCCGAGCCCTCTTGTCCTACTGCTGGTTCCTGGGAGAAGAGACCAACCCCCACCTGGCTACACCCTCCTGTCAGGGAGTTGTAGAGAGCGATGAGGTCTCCCCTGAGCCTTCTCTTCTCCAGGCTCAACAACCTCAGCTCCCTCAGCCTCTCCTCACAGCACTTGTGCTCCAGTCCCTTCCCCAGCCTGGTTGCTCTTCTCTGGACCTGCTCCAGCACCTCAATATCCTTCCTGAATATCCTTCCTGAGATGGGCTGGTCAGGCTCATCCACAAGGAGGGAATTCCCCAGCTCACACAGAAGTCAAAATGTTGAAGGCAGGGGGAATAACTGGGCCCACTGGAGTAAAATTAATACACCCTCTGTGCTGAGTGAGGCAGCCAGGGCAAGGCAGAACAGAGCTGGGATTGTAGGAGCCGGGTCTGAGCAGAGAAAAAGAACTGGGGCACAAAGCCCAGGGTCACAACAGCAGGGGTCAGCCCCGCAGGACTCACAGATACTCCTCCTCTGTGCTGAAGGTCTGGCTAAAAACCTCCACTTCTTGATTTCCAGGCGTCTCACACAACTCATCTCCACCCACACAGCTCAGAACCGCAGGGAGAAGAACTAAACCGGGACTGGCTACGGGGAACACGAGCGAAGATGAAAGTCCCCAAGGCTGGAAGCGACAGCACCCTGACTTGTGAGAGAAGGCTCTTCCCATCCCAGCCACGCATGGATCAGCCTGGAGCCTTCCAGTGCCTCAGCCCTGTTTACTAGCTTGGCATTTTGTGCAGGATCTCTGAAATCAGATGAGTCAGTGGCGCATCAGGAGCTTGTGTTATTCCCGACTCCTAAACTCAATCTGGCGGGGCTGGGCTTTGTTCCACTCTTGGAACACCGAAGGCAGGAGTCTTTCCACAAATGTCACTTTGCTGCCTTCTCGTCCTCCAGCCTTCAGGTGGGCAGCAGCTGAAGCGCCAGCCTCCAGACAGTGCCAGCTGGGAATCTGGGAAGTGGGGGGGAAGGGAAAAGAGGGAAAAAATAGGAAAAATAGGAAGGGAAAGGAAAGGGAAAAAAAGGAAGGGGAAGGGGAAGGGGA
>VXAY01005116.1:423836-438800 GCA_013399855.1 Oxyruncus cristatus | reverse complement strand
AAGGGAAGGGAAGGGAAGGGAAGGGAAGGGGAAGTGGCCTCCTGCTCTATCAGTGGCCTCCTGCTCTATCAGTGCTTTCAGCCTGTGTTTCCTCCATCATGGGGCGAGGTCACGGAGCAGGGACAAATCCACACTTCCTGCCCAAAACTGGGTTTCTCAGAGAACAAAGGGGTGATATTCTGCAAAAGGGGCTGAGCTGTGGGAACCACCATTGTTTCCCCGAGCTAGGACGGGGCAGGAACAACGGACAGGCTTAAACAGCTGCCCTTCAGAACAGTCATGGGAGACTTCTGCACTGCCCCAACACTGCCAGGGTGGCAGGACCCTGGTGGTGCCTAAATAAAGCCTGGTACAACTGCCTGGACGCTGAGAAAGCACCACAAGCTCTCTGTCTCTCTCTGTCTCTCTCTCTCTCTACACGTGCAGGACATCCAGTTACATTTTACTCCCATCAAACATCCTTTGACCTCATCCCGGGCCGATGCATCCAAGCCTTGGAATCAGCCACGTATTCACACACGTGTTCTCACACACACACACGCTGTCTCTATTAGTGGTAGCGTTTCACAGAGGGAATGGGAATCTGTCAGCCCTGCTGCCGTGTGATGGAGCAGGCTGGCTACGCAGCGCGGGGATTATCTCACTCCCTGATATTACATAATCTGTTTAGACGGTGCCACTTGATGCTTGTTTAAGGAATGAACGAGCCCTTCGCTCCGGGATGCGCCACCCGGGAGCTGTGACATCGCCCCCCTGATCCACTGGAATGACTCCGGTGCTTTGCTTCCCAGCCCCTGCAGAGTCCTGAGCCGGGGTGGTCACACTCCCAGGGGGGTGTGAGTGTGCACGGGCGGGAGAGTTACCCCACAGCAACGTCACACACTTCCACAGTCACTTAGGTGGGGAAAAGACCTCTGAGACCACCGAGTCCACCCTGTGCCCCATCCCCACCTTGTGCCCCAGCCCAGAGCACTGAGTGCCACGTCCAGCCCTTCCTTGGACACCTCCAGGGGTGGGGGCTCCATCACCTCCCTGGGCAGCCCCTTCTAATGCCTGACCAACCCTTTCCATGAGGAAATTCCTCCTCATGTCCAACCTGAACCTCCCCTGGCACAGCTGGAGGATGTTTCCTCTCCTCCTGTCCCCTGTTCCCTGGGAGCAGAGCCCGACCCTCCCCCCGGCTCCAACCTCCTTTCAGGGAGCTGCAGAGAGCAGGAAAGCCCCCCCCTACCTCTCCTTTTCTCCAGGCAAGATAAATGACTGTTAACTACATCAGAATGTTCTCCACCTCCCTCAAGAGGGGCCCTGGCACGTAGGAAAAGTGAATTTCTGCAGATAAGGTGAAGCAGGACGGGCACCTGACGTGTGTGTGGCTCTCCAAACGCACCACACTGCATTTGTTTGGTTAACCCCACATTCAGGGGGTTGGTGTGGGCTGTTGAGAGCACACCTACAACCTTCCCATCTGGTTTTTTTTCCGGTCCTTTCTTCCTACAAATCAAAGCCTCCGAACTGAATTCCCTCCCTTAGGCCAGGGGAGACGGCAACGTGCAGAAACAGAACGAGCTGTGGAAGCGCTGCTTGAACCCCAAACCCTGTCCAGAAAGCACCCACCGAGGGCAGAGCGTGGAACCCTCTGCCAAGAGCCTGGGGAGGGACAATTATCCTGCCTCGCTGGCTCCTTTTGGGAGCAGTGGCTGGGAGGAGGGATCAGCTCCTGCAGCAACACGCGGGGTTCGTTCAGTGCCCCCCTGACCCCGGCGAAGGGGGGCTCTGCCCCCCCTGCAGGCCCAGGACGGGGGGCAAAGCCAGTTCCTCAGCACCCAGCAAGTGCAGGAGGAGACACAGGAGGCTCCTCAGAGGAGCAGAGAGTCTCCAGGATACCCCGTCCTCTTTCCTCATCTGTGGCAGTCGAGGTGGAAATGCTTCTCCCTCTCTCCCAGCAGCTCCCACAGCAGCAGGCAGAGCATTACCCAGGATGTTCCCCCTTGCTGGTGCCCAGCCAGCCCCAGTGGGTGCTGTGCCTGCTGCTGAGGGCAGCCCTGGCTGGGCTGAGGGCCAGCCTGGCTGCAGCTGGGCATGGATGCAGTGGAGCTGCAGGAAATCAGCCTCCACCCTCCTCGAAGTGCACAGGAATAACTGGCCATGAGCCCAGTCCTGCTGCCCCATCCTACGGGGTCCTACAGAGAGGGAGGCTGCCAGATACATTCTAGGGCTGTGTGCTGGGGAGTAGAGGCAGGATTCACCTCCAGTTCACCTCCAATTCACCTCAAATTCACCTCTGTGCAGCCTGGAAGAAGCCCCCCTCTGCCAGGGGCTGCAGCTAAGCCACCCCAGTGGCCTGGGACTGAGGCAAACAGCTCCCCAGTGCTCCATACAGGGAATTCTGCAGCTCCAATTCCTCCTCTAGCCCGCTCCACAATCTTAAAGCAAACTCTGCAGTGCCTCAAAGAAGGTAAAGCAGCAGCCCCAAAGCTGCTGGCAGGTAGAAATCTCAGCTCTCCACACGGGCCGTGCTGCTGCTTCCCCTCTCCCTTCCAAGTCTGGAATTGCTGGTCAGAGAGGGACCAAATTCTGCTCCTGGTTCCCCTTCCTTTCCCCGCAGGAACACAGCAGAGAACCAAATCTGCTTTCCTTTTTTTTTCCTCACTTCCTTTCCTCCACCCTCACTTTTGAAGCTTTACGCTGGATAGGAACCACGTTCACTCTTGGGGAGAGCTAACAACCCAGGCGTGGGGCAAACACTCGGGGAACAGCAGCCAGGAGTGCCTGGAAATGTCTGAAATCACAACACAGCCCCGAGACAGAGGAGAACTGCAAGCAAACAAGCAAGGAAGCGCTTGGCTCCGGGGAAACATTCTGTCCCGTCCTCAAAATTCAACCAGACTTGGACTGCAGGTCTGTTCTGAGGGCTCTTTTCTTCATCCCAGATAACCAAACTCGCACAGTTTGGGTGAGCACTAGCCCGGGGTTTCTTTTTAAGCAAAGCCAGTGCTCAGGAAGCCAGAAAAACTCATGGTTGCACTGGCCTTCCTGCTGAAAAGGATTCACACCATGGCTGAAATTTCACAGGGTTATGAAACCAGGTTTTAAAGGGGCCATCGCCGGCTCAGAACAGCCCGGGACTCCAAAGCTCCTGGGCTTGATTTTCACCCCTCCCTCCCGCCCTTGCTCTTCCACTGCCCCTCGAGAACGGCGGTTGAGGACGTTTGGAGTGGGCTTTGCAGTTTCAGGCCACTTCTGGGTGCAGAAAATGTGGCTGATTTCGCAAGGGCTGCAGGAAGCTGCGGTGGGGAAAAGGGCCCTGAGCAGGGGCCAGGGCTGTGAGCTCGCCCTGACAGCCCGGGTGAGACAGCCCAGAGACAGCTGCAGCCAGCCCCAGAGTCACTCCTGCAGCTCTGGTTACAGGTCCCAGCCTTCCCTGCTGTTCCCATCCCCAAATAATCCAGCGCACAGGCGCTTTCCACCCTGAGCTCAGCTGTCCCCCCCTGCTAAGCCCTGACACCGGCCTGGGAGCCTCCTGCCATCCACTGCGTGGCTCAAACAGGGACTCTCAGCTCCTGGATCCGTGCAGTAACCCCAGGGTGGGTGCCCTGTAAACCAGAAAACGCCGTTTAGCTGCAGGCAGGGGCTCGCAGGATCCCCCGGCGTGGATTTAACTAACTCCGGGGGCCGTAATGGAATTTCCAGCGCCCTGATCCGTGCGTTAGCAGATGAGACAGTGCTTTATTCCTCAGCCAGTGATTACAGGTCACAGCTGAACCGCCCTACTGACGGTGCAAAAAACTTTGCCAAAGCACCCAGATTAGCAGAGGCTGAGGATGTGCCACAAGCTGCCGCCTCGCAGCGCCCGGCACAGCAGGGGCCAGACGGAGGAAGCTGCCAGACACAGCCCCAGCTCCTCCAGGCAAAAGGATTCTCCTGCATCCCTCCTCCCTGAGCAGCCTGGGAGATGATGCTGTTGAGGCAAAAGAAAAAAAAAAAAACAAACAAAAAGCCCCAGCCCGACTGCAGGAGCCTGAGCTGCCTCCCTGTCTCTGGGAGGCTCAGCGGGGTGAGGGCAAACAGATGGCTGCTCTCCCTCGGGCTGGGAAGGTCCCTGGTGTGTGCACAGCACCCCTCTGCCCTCCTTTCCAGCCCTCCTTCCCACTGCTGGAATGCCAGGCCCTCCTATCTACAGGAACCAGCGGGAATGAATGATTAATCAATCAGTGCTGGTGGCACCACGTTAGGAAGGTGCTTTGTCATCACAAACGTGAATTATTTCACAGGCTCTTGACTCAGATCCACGGGGTGACCCACCTCTACCTAAGCTGAGGGAGGTGAAACAAAGGAGCTGCTGGAATGAATAAAAGGGACTTTCATCAGTCACACAGCCACTGAGTGCCAAAGCCCCTGCACTCCCCAGGCTCCACTCCAGCTACCAGAGACCCTGGATCCCTTCAGGTCCACACCATCGTTTCCCACCACCACCAAACTAGCTCTGTGGCACCTTTCCAGCTTCCAGAGCTTCGGCAGTGAGTGACAACAGGCCCTGACCTACCCCCAGCACGGGGAGCTCGCTGGCTTTGCAGGAACACACGTTTCCACAGGAGCCTGACAGAGCCCACATGAACGAGGCTGCTGCAAATGCTGTTCCCCCGAGCTCCCACCCTCCGGCTGACCTGGCCATGCTGAGGTCCTTCGAGGACCAGGGTTGGAATCCAGAGGCACCACCCGGTGCCAGGACAACCAGCAGAGCACGATTATCACGAAGAACAGACTCACACCCCCAGCAGGCGACAGCTCCGAGTGTAAAATCGTTCAGGTTGGACAACTTTCCCCTTACCCTTATGGGAAGCAGAAGAGCCAGCGAGAGGGAGGGATGGCCAAAGACTACCAGTGACAAAAAAAGAGGTGATTTTCATCTGTGTGTGCCAGCAGAGAGACAACAGAGAGGAACAGCTACTGAAAAAGAAAGACCTAAAAGTAAAAAGCGACTGAAAATAAAAGCCACTCAGAAATCGCTCTGTTAAGACAACTGGAAGCGTTTCAGAGTTTGCAAATGCTCTCACACCATTACAAACGAGAGCGTTGTTTTGGTAACAGAGTCGATCATCCGGTTACCAGGTACCAAAATTTCCCTTGTTCGTGTGGCACACGAGGAAACTCCCGAGCTGTAGCTCCCATGAGCAGCCTGAGAGATTGCTTTGCACTGCACACTCACAGCTTGTAAGTCAGGGCAGTTTTATTTCGGGGAGGGAAAAAAAAATGAATTAAAAAGTCCTTTTCTGATTTGGCGGGTTGGGACGGACCCCTGGGGTTCTACCTCCCGAATCTCGGCCCTTTGGGATACCCTGTTCACGCAGCTCACAATTCAAAGTTGTCAGGGAAACTGCTTGATAAAGAATTGGCATAAAGCACCATTTTGCCAAGCCAGAGGTTTCAAGGCAGAACTGCCAAGTCAGTTCTCTCATACCGGGGGGATTTTCCCTGACTACACACTGAATAAAGACCTTCAGCTCTGCCCACAGCACTGCAGCTTTTCCTAAGCACTTCAGGATTCCCATGGGAGTTTTGTTGACAGGGAACCTCAGATTAATGGATTTCTGCTTCCAAACACTCCTGTGCTACCACCTATGGAGGACAAACCCCTGTGCCACGTGAGGGTCGTGGTGTGATCTGCGTGAACAGGATTCACCTGACACAGGAGCAGCTGGAATGTCACACAGCCCCTCTGGGAGATGCTGGCACACCCCAGGCCGGGAATGGCACGTCAGGTACAAACTGCCCCAAACACACCTGTGCGGGGAGAGGAGACGACCAAATAAATGAGGGATGGGCCCCAGCCATCAGCCCTGTCCCAGCACAACCCCAGTAAAGGCCAGACTTGGTTCTGCTTTACTGACTTGGGGTCACTTCAAAGCGACGCTGGGAAAGGGAGGCTGGAAACCAGGAAAGGGAGCAAAGCCTCCCCCCCTGTGGGAAGCTTCACACAGAGGCATTCAGGGGCTGGATGGGCAGGATGGACAACTGCAACTGGGAGAGCATCTCATGGCACTGTGAGAGGAAGTAACTCCACGGTGACATTCTTGCTTTGACTTCTCCCTTCACACACCTCTCTTTGACTTCAGAAGCGCAATGACAGAGAGATAAGGAATAAAAGCAGCATGATTGATACAGAGAACACCAATCTGCTTTTATGATAACATCTTCCCTCTCGTGCAACTGAAGCAGCAGGTGCTGGCAACTGGGCTCATTAGTATGTGATTCAAGAAGCAGCAGCTCCGTGTGGGCGTCACTCGACTGCCACCGGGCTCGGGGATCCTGCTTACATAAGCCTTGTGTAACAAAAACCAATTCCAAATCAATGCCCGTGCTCTTTTCGCTAAACTGACCGAGTTCCTTCGGCCATTCCCTGTGTAATTTCAATTTGCTTTGAGCCAACCAGCTGATGAGCTCGGCTCACCTCAAACTGCACGTCCGTGGGGTGCGGGGTCAGCCGGCACAGATCACACGGAAGCCACTCGGGTTTTCCCTGTGCAGGCCTTTGCTACCACACGTTCACCCAGCCTGGGTGCATTGAAACTGGTTCTGCTGGCTTCAAACTTGTCTAATTCAATCTGTTATCAGACTCAGCAAGATCGGTTTGACTGAGGGCTTTAATTCTTCCCGTCCTGTTTGAAACGCCCCAGCCGGAGTTCGAAGATTGTTTTCTAAATCTACTCGTTTTTCCGCTTTCGTTTCCTCTGGCAAGTGGCTTTTTACTTTCTTGCATCCTTCGTGGTGCTGGAATCACAGCCCTGCACCTTTCCCTGCCTGATGAGAGCCACAACGGGGCGCAGGCAGCGCTGCACAGCACCAGAACAAAGGTCTCTGCCCATGTCCCCGGGTCACTGCCCGATGGCAGCGCTGCTCCAGGAGGCCCTGCGAGTGTCTGAGCCACCAGACAAGAGGTTGCGAGGCTTGGGGGAGGTGATGAAGCCACCAGCCCTCATATCTGGCCTTGGGAAACCTCAATTCCAGGTGTCCCGCTCCCGCCGAGCGGCACAGGGGTCCCCCGGTGGCCTGGAGCTGGAATGTCCATGGAGAGGTGCTGTTAGTGGTTCCCGTGGGTTGTGGTGGCTGTAAGGGCTCCTTGTGAGAAGATTCCAGAACCTGAGTCACCGTGCTGACAGCCAGGGCAGGGCAGGGCAGCTCTGGCTCACCCCACGGACACGGGGGAAGCCCGACCTCACAACAAGCCGATTAATCAGGTCCATTAAGAGCGACAAACACGACAATAGGAACGTTAGTTATGGAAATAACCACCCATCTCCTGCCCTCGTGGGAGTTACCACGGAGGCATTTGGGGTTTTCTGTGGCCTGCAGAGGGCTGCAGCCAGGCCCAGCCTCTGCAATTTGTTCCTACTCTTCCCTTACCCTTCGGAGTGTTCCTGGAGCGCATTTACACCCAGAGTGAGTAACAGTATCACAGAAGGGTTTGGGTGGGAAGGGACAGTAAAGATCATCCCATTCCACCCCCAGCCACGGGCAGGGACACCTTCCTGGTGTCCCTTGCTCCAGCCTTGGCCTTGGACACTTCCAGGGATGGATGGGGCAGCCACAGCTTCTCCGGGCTTCATTTTTGCAAGAATGAATCACAGCATGGTTTGGGTTGGAAGGGACCTCAAAGGTCACCTCGTCCCAACCCCCCCAAAACGAACCCAACTGACTCATCTGGCCCTGTCCCTTAAAGACCCGCAAGGGTTAGGGCAGCACTGGCTCCTCCTCTGCATCACCCCGGCCCACCAGCTTCCAGGAGCGAGTGGAACAAGCCAGAAACGTGTTCCTAGATTTCCCAGACTCCTCCCAGCCAACCAGCAGGCTCTGCACCACGGCAGGGAGATGAAAGCCACGATATCTATTGGGGTTGCATTCAAATGTGCAGGAACAGGTCTTTCAAGGTAATTATCCTTGTTTACTGGAACCGAACGCACGTCTCTACAAGATGCCTTGTGGAAATCAGGCTCCTCTGCCAATCTGAAGATTAGACAATACTCAAGCGTGTGAAATTTAAAAGAAAATACAAGTTTTCACTGTCTCTCTGAAGTAGGAAGCACTGAGGGATTGAGTGTGTTCTCAGTATCGATTTGGAGCATTTTGGCAGGTAATTGATTGCTAAAGCAGACCACTTTGGTAGCCTTATTATGAGATGTTCAATCCAGTGGTTGTTTATGCCTGTGTCACTTTTTTTTTGGAGCCTTCTGCCCTCCCTGTGTCTGACACGCAGAAGACAATTTTTGATCATCTCGAAGGCTCACGACTGAGGAGAATAAACCAGTTGTAAAACATGGCACAACCTTTGGCTGGGAAGTCCAGAGGGGTTCTGGGGGTGGCAGGAGGAAAGGGAGGGTAATTCCTACCTGAAGGACTGGCATGGGACACCTGGGTTAAATTTTCCCTCTTTCACAATGTTAAATTTTCCCTCTTTCACAATGTTTCCCATGGCACGGGACTTCAGCTATTGGTGTCTCAGCCACTGTTGAGAAAGTGGATTAAGTGCTACTTTCTGTCACCTCTTTTTTAATCTATATTTACATACATATTTTACTTTTTTGTAGTTGTAAAATTTTAGGGACATGTTAGCAAGCATCTCTGCCCCTTACACACATTCAAGGATTCTCTTGTATTACGAACCAATAATTCTAACAAGAACTAACTAAAGATTTGGAAGGAAGAAAAGTCCAGGAGGAGGCTGAAACCTGTACCTTTGAGAGATTCCATTTCATTCTTTTTTTATTTTATTTTTTTTTTATTTTCCCTAGGCCTGCTGAAGTCAGGATTTCTCACTCTTTAAGGCGTTCATAGCCTAAATATTCCCCTGCTACACATATTTCAGCCCTCTTGAAATACCCAGCCTTATTTCTCCAGCCTGATCCCTTGTTCTCCCTGTAGCGGGCAGACTGCGTCTGGCCATTTGGGAAATAGTTCATAATTCCACGCTTAAAGAGCTGCCTTTTGATAAAGGTCCAGCACAGCGCTCTGAGAGCTGTTTTGTTTTTATGGATGGAGCAGACAGAGCAGAATGATGTTGCCTGCATACTAAGAAACCTGGCCCAGAGCCCACACACACACACACACACACACACACAGAGCAACCAATGGCAAAATAAATAAATAACCGTATCAATCAATCTTGACGTCACCAGGGAAAGGGTCACTGCCATGTGGAACGAGACATCTGGCCAGTGAAGTCACAGCTCTGGAAGGATGCCACCGAGCAAGTTCACATGCTCTGCAGCACAATGGGACGGAATGACAGTCGAAAAGGGGGGGGGGAAAAAAGGAGGAGGGTCGATTCTAATTGATGCTAAGTGAGCAGGGGATTAAAGCAGGAGCTCCCTACCTACTGCCAACCTGCCTTTAACCTTCCCCTGTTGAAAAACTCGCGTGATTCCGGCCCCAGCCAGGGTAAGACCAGCCTGTCATCTCACATGACACCGTCCATTACCTTTTAGAACCAGCTTCGGAGCAAGACAGAGCAGACTCTTACCACACAATTAAAATTAAAACACGTGGAGGAGGACCCTTCCCGCAGCCCTACACATTCCCAGACGCAGGAATAAAGAAGGTGCGCTCGCCCAGGTGTTTGTGTTACCTGCAGCTGCACCACAACCACACACCAAATGACAATTTGTCAGAGAACCCACAGCCACAGACCACTGCAGCCTTTGGGATGCAGCCTCACATTCCAAGGGAAGATTTGTGAACGCACTCGAAAGCAAAATGCAAACTGTTTCACTCGTTAAACAAAAAGGTTTGGAGAAGGAGGAACATGGAATGTCTGCAGGAAGGAGGGAGACCCCCCCCGACAACTCTTCCCCACCCGCACACACGGCCAACTTGCTCCCGCAGGCTATTGTCTGTATTTCCCTCGGTCCCCATCCAGACACAGCATTGAAAGCAGCAGGAGATTGTTCCCTGTGGAAGCTCCGATATTCCCTTTATAGCGCCGGGACATCGGAGCACACATCCGGACGCGCGGCCAGGATGCTCCTGGCACAATGGAGCATCTGCCCCCGGAGCGTGGCGGCTCCTGCAGCCCTGGGCATTGCTGAGGCGGCCTGATTTGAATGCAGCGCAGCCGAGCCGGAGCCTTTGTTGTCATAGCCCAGATTCCTTCAAGACCGCTAAAAAAAAAAATTAAAAAAATCCACCCTCCAAGAGATGGGAATGTGACTGCATGGAAAATGACTGTATTCCTGAGCCCCCGGCTCTGCGGGCGGTTCCGATCAGCTCTGTCCGGCCGAGCCCCGTCGGGGTGATGCCCCGTCAGCTCTGTCCCAATCCCAACGGGATCCGGCGCTGGCTGCCCGGATCCTGGAATTCCTAATTTTTTTTATTATTATTATTATTATTATTTTCTTTCCAGCAATTACTTTGGATCCAGTAAGTTTTTCCCCAAAGGAAAATCACTCCTAAAATGCAACCTAAAAAGCCCCGGTCTTTCAATACATCAGATATCTCTGCAAAAGATAAATCAATTCTCAAAATTAAGGAACTAACCTAATTCTGCCTGAGAAGCCGGTGCTTCAAAGGGAGTTCAGCTTATGACTTACTATCTTTACACGGGAAAATATGATTATTCATTTGGATATTCACCTGTGTATAAGCAGTGTCCCCTTTTTTCTCTCTTTTTCAATGTTGTATACATATATTGACAAATGAAAAGCAGGCTTGATAGAATATTAACAGAAGCCCATGTTCTTTCAGCATCATACCACTGTTATAACAGTATTTTCTGGATACTGTGGATCATATATTAAATCTTAAAAACGAGGTAATATCTTTGTCTTCACTTAAAACCCTCATGGTAGNGCGCCCGCCCCCCGCCGCCGCTGCGGGGATGGAGCGAGCCCGGCACCCGCCTCCCTCGCACCGCACCGGGGCACGGCGGCCGCCGCCGGACACGCACCGCGCCGGGATGGAGCGCGGGGCACCCCTGTCCGCCACACCGCCCCTGCCCCGGGCGGAGGTGGGCGGGAGGCACCTTTGCCGTCCCCGTGGCTCGGGGTGACAGAGCTAATTAGGCTGGAGGCGACCTCTGGGGTCACGGGGTCATAAAAGCATCAAGGCTGGAGGAGGGCTGTTAGGGTCCAGTCCGACTGTCACCCACGGTAAGCACGGCGCCCAGCACCAGACCCGGATGCCTCTTGGACACCCCCAGGGATGGGGACTCCACCGCCTCCCGGGGCAGCCTGACCACCCTTCTTTTTCCCACCTTTTTATTCCAATGCCTTACTACCCTCACAGTGGAAAATTTTTCTAATGTCTGATCTGGCTCTCCCCTGTGTCATCTTGAACACCTCCAGGGGTGGTGGCTCCACCACCTGCCAGAGAGACCTATTCCAATGCCTGACCACCCTCNCGACTGTCACCCACGGTAAGCACGGCGCCCAGCACCAGACCCGGATGCCTCTTGGACACCCCCAGGGATGGGGACTCCACCGCCTCCCGGGGCAGCCTGACCACCCTTCTTTTTCCCACCTTTTTATTCCAATGCCTTACTACCCTCACAGTGGAAAATTTTTCTAATGTCTGATCTGGCTCTCCCCTGTGTCATCTTGAACACCTCCAGGGGTGGTGGCTCCACCACCTGCCAGAGAGACCTATTCCAATGCCTGACCACCCTCACAGTGAAAAAATGTTTTTAATATCTACTCTGAATCTCCCCTGTCTCATCTCAAGGTCGTTTCCTCTAGTCCTCCCTCTCAGTGGAAGCGTGGAAGGAAACCAGACTCCCCTTCCATACAACGTCCTTTCAGTGAGGTCCCACCCGAGCCTTGTCTTCTGGAGTCTAAACAAACCCAGCTCCCTCAGCTGTTCCTCATGAGACCCTTGACAGCCTTGTTGCCCTTCACTGGACAACCCCCAGCATTTCAATGTCCTATTTAAAGGGGGATCGAGTCCAAACTGTGACCCAACACCACCATATCAACTAGACCACTCAGTGCCGCATCCAGCCTTTCCTTAAACACCTCCAGGGATGGTGATTCCACCATCTCCCTGGGCAGCCCCTTCCAGTATGTGATCACCCCTTCTGTGAAGAAACTTCTGCCAGCCATGCCAGGAAGGAATTTTTGACAATGAGTGTGTTGAAACACTGGGGTGGGATGCCCCATCCCTGGAAACATCCAAGGTCAGACTGGACAAAGCTCTGAGCACCCTCACCTAGTGGAAGGCATCCTTGCCCATGGCAGAGGTTGGACTAAGGACCTTCACAGACCCCTTCGAACCTAAACCATTCCATGATTTGCAGGTAGGATTGCCACCAGGTTGTGTGCACTGGAGAAAAAAAAAAAAAAAACAACCAACCAAACTGTGCAATTCTGTATCAGCAGCAGCAAAAGGATTGACATCAATCCTGTTACTACCTAATCTAGTTTTTAATTTTCGATACACAGTGGATTTGCTGCTGCCATCAGCCATGTGATGAATCTGCAGTGTCTCCTCTGAAGCCGACATAATCACCCAGGGAAGGAAGGCATCTGGGCTTGGGGGTCCAGCTGGACAGATCACGTTTGCCACAGGACAAGCACCGTAATGTGGTGTAGATTAACGAGGCTAATTAGCATGGGCTTAGTCCTGAGCCTCCCCCCAACCCAGCACCACAGACACAACAGCATCAACCACCTCATTCACTGCAAGTTTTGTAGGAACTGAGAGACGATGAACTTTTATAGGAACTGAGAGAAGGGTCTGAAGTGCAAATCTCCACGTTTCAAGAAAATGCTGAGTACTATGACCATGAGTCAAGCACTGTCTGAATCCATGACACAACGTCACAAGGAGGCCTTACCTCTCACGGACAGCACCGTGATGGATTCAGATGAAAGGAGATGTTTCATGTCATTCCTACGCAAAAAGCACAGCCAAGATTCTCCTCTAGCCCCCTGTTTCTGTCTGGGTTCAGCCACAGCCGAGAGCACCTTTGTGTGAGCAACAGTGAGTCATCTCACAAAGTCACCAGGCTGCCGGAGGGTTCTGAGGAATCCGGGGAACTGAATTAGCCCTGCCAAACACCTCGGTCCAGAAGGGGCGAGGTGACCTCTTGTGGCCTCTGTTTTATGTGGTTCCACAAAGGTCAGCCCGATCCAGTGATTATTTCCTTTGGTGCTCCCAGTAGAGATGAAAGCGGGCGGCTGCTCCCGCCCGCCCGTGTGTGCCCAGGCTCGGGGATTAGAAATCACCGTCCTCTTTAAAGCTGAGATTCATCACTTTCATTATAATGGAGTCTGGATGCCATTGTGTGGGTTGAAAGCTGGTTGGATTTTTTTCCATTCAAAGCAGATCTCAGATTTGTATGAGGGGCCAGGGATTTTTCTACTGCTCTCTCCCTGCTTTTCTAATGAGCTGGGGGCTCGTTTATACTGGGTTTGAGGCTTCTGCACATGCAGACATTGCAGTTCAGTGTTTCAGAAAGACCCAAGATTTTTAAATACAGATCATAGTCATTAGGAACATCTGCAGCCTTTGTGTATTATCATTATCTTTGCCTATTTTTGTCCTCGTAGCTGTTCTTTACCCTCAGCCAGTGGCTGCCTGAACACATCTTTCCACAGGCAAGCTGAAATACATGAATGTGGGATTGCCTGAAATGCCTTTGCTGGCGG
This sequence comes from Oxyruncus cristatus, assembly GCA_013399855.1. Taxonomy (NCBI): domain Eukaryota; kingdom Metazoa; phylum Chordata; class Aves; order Passeriformes; family Cotingidae; genus Oxyruncus; species Oxyruncus cristatus. The sequence continues at coordinate 425,166 of VXAY01005116.1, read as the reverse complement.
GATTTGGGATGGAAGGCACCCTAAAAATCATCCAGTTCCCACCCCCTGCCATGGGCAGGGACACCTCCCACTAGCCCAGGTTGCTCCAAGCCCCGTCCAACCTGGCCTTGGACACTCCCAGGGCTGGGGCAGCCACAGCTTCTCTGGGCAACCTGTGCCAGGGCCTCCCCACCTTGACAGGGACGGATTTCTTCCCAATATCCCATCTGACCCTGCCCTCTGGCAGTGGGAAGCCATTCTCCCTTGTCCTGTCCCTCCATCCCTTGTCCCGTGTCCCTCTCCAGCTCTCCTGGACCTCTTCTGGCACTGGAAGAGGCTCTAAGGTGTTCCTGGAGCCTGCTCTTCTCCAGGTGAACCCCCTCAGCTCTCCCAGCCTGGCTCCAGAGCAGAGGAGCTCCAGCCCTTGGAGCAGCTCCCTGGCCTCCTCCAGACTCGCTCCAGCAGCTCCATGTTCTCCTCATGCTGGAGGCCCCAGGGCTGGACACAGAGCCGCATCCCCATAAACCACTTTTTTAATGTGGGAGTTACATTCCTGCCTTAACATTTTAACTTTTTGACATTCTCCTCTGCCTCAGGGGGGGTCTGACAGGTAACTGGTGCCCCCACGCTGTGCTGGGAATGGCCTGAGGGATCAAATCCCGTAAGGAATTGACAAAAAAGAACAAACAGTGAGTCCAGCTCCGGTGGTTTCCAATGGCAAACGCTGAGGCAACCAAAGCTGGGTCACATAGTTTAACATGGTTATCAACTGATCAGTTCTAGATAATAACCACAGCTATCAGGCCTGAGGAAGGCAGGGAAGGCAATGAGCCCTGCAGAACCCTTCCCGGGCCAGGAGAAGGGGCAAGGTGACCTCCTGTGGCCTCTGCGGAGTTTCACAGGTCAAATCAATACAATTATTATTTTCTCTGGTGCAACTAAGTTGCAGGCAGCACAACGGGAGAGCTGACGAGCAGCCAAGGCGAATCCCAGGGTTCCAGAGGGGTTTGCTCCCCGTGCTCACCGCCCGGGTCACCTTCAGCCACTTGGGTTTCTCCAGGCAGAAGGAAAACCCTGGGAGGGTCTGCACATCCCTGGTCCCATCAGCACATCCCCTGCCCCCATTAGCCCATCTCGGTCCCCATCAGCCCATCACCAGCCCCCATCAGCCCATCCTCGGTCCCCGTCATCCCATACCCATTCCCCTCTTCCCGCCCCCCTTCCCCTCCATCCTCGTCGCCATCATTCCATCTCCACTCCCCATTGTCCCATCCCTGTTCCCCTCCGCCCATCCTGGTCCCCATGAGCCCATCCCCACTCCCCATTATCTCATCCTGGTCCCCCCCGCCCA
>VXAY01005116.1:371332-423685 GCA_013399855.1 Oxyruncus cristatus | reverse complement strand
ATCCTCCCGTCCCGTTTCCCATCCTCCCGTCCCGTTTCCCATCCTCCCGTCCCGCTTCCCATCCTCCCGTCCCGCTCCCCACCATCCCATCCCATCCCATTTCCCACCCTCCCGTCCCGGTGCCCGCGGCCCCCCCGGCGCGGGCGGCGGCGGAAGCGGCGGTGCCGAGCGGGGGAAGGGGCGGTGCTGCCCGGCCGCTCGGAGCCGGGGAGGGTCCCGGGGGTGTCCCCCGGCAGAGATGGGCTGTGCCCCGGCCCGGTACCTGGTGTTCTTTCAGTACTTTGGCACCAGGTACAGGTACGTGCCCAGGTGGCCCCGCAGGGACGGGGGCGGCGCTGGGAGAGCCGGGGAGGGCGGAATTTGGGGAGAGCGGAGTTTGGGAGGAGCGGGGTTTGGGGAGAGCGGAGTTTAGGGCAAGCAGAGTTTGGGCGGGGCAGAATTTGGGGGGTGATGAGTGAGAACAGCGCTCAGGTGGGAGTGGGGAGGGCGGAGTTTGGGGAGGAGAGAGTTCGGGAAGGGGTGGGTGACAACAATGTTCAGATGAGAAGTGAGAGCAGAGTCTAGGGAAGAGAGAATTTGGGGAGAGCGGTGTTCAGGGCAGGAATAGGTGAGAACAGTGTCCAGGGGAGCGATGGACGGGAACGGGGTACAGGGGAGGGATGAATAGGAACAGGGTTCAGGGGAGGGATGGATGGGAACAGGGTTCAGGGGAGGGATGGGTAGGAACAGGGTTCAGGGGAGGGATGGATGGGAACAGGGTTCAGGGGAGGGATGGGTAGGAACAGGGTCCAGGGGAGGGATGATCCCTCCCTGAGCAGGTGGGAGCACGCAGGGAGCTGGACTCTGCTTCCTGCTGTGTACAGAAGTGTGAGGGAGGGGATGGTTCAGGCAGGAAAGGCATAAAATTAGCAAAGAGAGAAGGCCAAAGGAAAGAGAAGAAGGGAGACTTAGGCTGGGCAGGGAAGGGCACGTTGCTGCATTTCCTGCAGTGGTGCCTGACTGTGGCCAGTTCTCGGTGTTCAGGTACCTGGTGCTGCCCAGAGATGCAGGTGAAGTGATGCAGGGTTGTGATCCCTGCAGGCTGGGCTTGGATTTCCCCAGGCCTTGAACACCTCACGTGCGGAGTTGTGCCCGTTCACGTCTCAAAGCGTGTGGGAGAACTTGTGCAGCCCCAGCTCCTGGAATTGTTCCTGTCTTCGTGAGGATGTTGCAGAATAACAACATCCTGTGCCAGACTTGTCACGCTGTGTGGTCTGTGTGTCACTGTGGGCACTCACCTAAATTACTCTGAGCAGGTCCAGGTAGGGTGGGTTTAGCCTTGGGATGTATCTCTCAGCTCTTCAGTGTGAAGGGCAGTGACTTCTGCAGCAGAGAGGGAACCTCCTCACAAACTGCCTTCATGGTCTTTTAGTCCCTTTATGGCACTCAGAGAAAAGCACCTGCATTTGGCAACCAACTCCTGGCCCTGGAACAGTTTTATCTGCAAACTGGTGTCGTTTGTCTGCCCTATCTCCCAGCCAGCCTCCATCTGAAGGGCCAGTTCAGAGAGTGGTAATTTAAGGGTGATTTTAATTCCAGGCTCCTTTCTTGCACGTAGCCCCTGCATCACTTTTCCTGCCCTTTCACGAGTGTTCGTCCCCTGCAAGTTCTGTGGGAAGATCCAGGTGGTCCAAAAGCAAACCTTGAGTGTTGACACGTCTCAGTAACTGTTGTATTTGTTTTGCTCTGCAGTGGGGTTGTGGAGACTAAGAGTGATCAGGCACTGGTTGGAGTCCAGAATTATTTGGAGGTAGGTCCTTGCTAATCATGATGTCATTAGAGTGAAGCTCCTGGGGCCACATGGCTCAGCTGCAGATTTTGTCATGGGTAACTACTGTTCTGAGGCTTTAGAAATGACGTCACCGTGGAGATTCTGATCCTGGGAAAGATGTGAACCCTTCAGTGAGCCTCGGAATGGAGGCGTCTGAGTGCAGAACTGCGATTGTGAGAGCCCCTGCTCAGGTGCTGGCCCCCCTGAAGGTGCCTAAAAGCGTGTGAGGCTTCCTCAGGACTTGTGCCTTTGCCTCCCCTTGCTCCTAAAACTGCCTCAGTTCCAGTTCATGGCAAAATCCTTTATGGCTTTCGGAGCTCAATGCTGTGTCCTCCTGGGAGAGGATGCCTTCTGAAAATGGATGTTTTCAGAACAAAGCACAGCAGGATGTCCATTGTTCCTTGCTGTTTCCATTCTTTTGGAGTTCTGATATGCCAGGGGAAAGAAGTTATGATCCTGTTATCATGGTTGTTGCTGTGCTGCTCCCAGGGATCCCCCAGAATATGAGAACGGCTTTCAGGACCCGAGTGCTGTTGGGGCTTGGAGTGAGTGTGCAAAATGGAGTAGAAAAATGGGTCACTTTGCACGGGGTGAAAGCTCAGCACACCTGAGAATTGTAAATCCAGTTGTAATTCAATTACAAGCTGCTGGTGAGTCCCGTGTTCTGGTGCAGGGCAGGGATCAAGAGGAAGCTGCATTATTTGTCTTGGAAGCGTCGGGCAGTTCAAAATGAGGCTCGTGTGTTTTTAGAAGATAAGGCGTTGTTGAAGAGGTTCAGGCTGATGGCTGGGGGTCAGATCAGGCCTGTGGGTTAACAGCCAACCCTCTTTGCACCTCATTTTTGGTCACGAGTGCAGCAGTGTGCAGGTGGGGTGCCCACCAGGCTGGTTTGGGACAGCGTGTGCTCTGCCCTGGCTACAAGCCTGGTGGTGTGAAGGGCTGGGCTGTTGAAGGGCTGGTCCAGAAGGACTTGCTGTCCCACCCAGCCTCCCTCTGTGACCATTTCCACACCACTGAGGGTGGGAGTTCCTGTGTGCCCTCGCTCCCCAGCCTGCAGGGGGGAAAGTGTGAGGAATTATGGTTTGAATAAGAGTCCTCAGGGTGTATTTCTGTGGCTTCTTACCTGAGACCGTTGCAGTGAAAAGTGGATAAATATTGTGCAGGTCTTGAAAGAAGAGCCCAGAGGACTTTCATTTATCTCATCCTCTGAGCCATCCCGTGCCTCAGCCCCAGGACTTTGGGTGCAGTTGTTTTGCATTATCCCAGTAACTCTGTTTGAACGGGCAGATGGGCAGGATGGGTGATTAGGGGAGGAAAAGAGAAGGAGAAAAAAAAAAAGGAAAACACGAGGTTATTTGGTGTTGTCTTTTCACAGTATCAGCACTTTGCAGGCCAGTTCTGGGCTATGTGCTCTGCTTTCATGTGGTGGTATTGATGCTGGGCACCGCTGAGCGGGGCTGTGTCTATTGGAACCACATGGGAAGTCTTAAAACAGCCCTAATAGAAAACTTCTGGAGCCTGTAGGAATTTCTCTTCCTTCCTCCTTTTCTGTGCAGCCTTGAACTTCACTGCTTCCCAAAGCCAGGAAGGCAGCTGAAGGGAAGGGCAGAATCAAACCTGTAATGAGATCCTTATTGTATCCTAGAGATGTTCAGGCATTTGTTGGCAGTTGCAGGCAAGCAGCCTTTTGGGTTCCTCACATGAGAACCCTGCTGCTTTTGGGGGGCCTGTTCGTAGTGAAAGGGCAGGAAAAACCGGTCCTTATCCAAGCAATTGCTACGTGTAAATAATGCACCTTTTCTGAAATTCAGTGTGGGGGATAGTAACAGATTAAAGTACACAGGAACCAGAGCAGGAAACCTTCAGCTGCCTCTGGGCTCCAGGGACTTTGGATGGCACAGGTAGGAGACATTTTGCACAGGTGAAGGGTCACTTCTTAGTTGCCTGCAAAGGAGTTCAGCAGTTCAGGAGTTCTCTCTTTTTTAAGGAGATTATATCCCGTCCTAATTGAATGAAATATTAACATTGAAAATGAAATATTGAAATTGAAGCTGATAGTAGTGTATTATCAGCCGTGCACCTGCCAGGCTGGAGGAGGGACCCACATACAAAGATTTCAGCTTCACAGCTGAGCTTTGCTGTTGAGGGTGGTCACAGTCCTCCTGGGGTGCTCAGGAACGTGGTGCTGGACGAGGGCAGCCTCTTGTTGAAGGTGTTGCACCCTCTGTGGGTTTGGTGGCTGACCTGGGCAGGGCTCAAATAACCAGATCTGTCTCAGTCTGGTTTGCAGCAGTGCTGGAAGAGGAGCAGGGATTCAGTGTTCTCGTCGTCCAGGCTGAAAGGGGATGCAGCGTGGGATCCAAGGCGATGCTGCATCCAAACTTCTCCAAGCCTGTAGCAAAAAAAAAAAGGATGTTTTCTGTGTTCTCTCCTGTTTTCTCTCTCTGAACTCTTGTTTCCACTGGCTGGTTTTTGTCTGATGAGAGAGGAGGGGGAGAAGAGGGTGGAGGAAGGGAGGAGCCTGTGCAACCCAAACATCTCAGGCACTTTGCTCTTAAAATCAGCTTCTGCTTTAAGACAAATTGCTGAGGCACAAGCCAAGGTCTGCTGCAGAAAACTATTTAGTTTGTCTGCTTCTCTCTGCTTAAGGGTGATAAATAAAGATTTTCACTGTTAATTGTAACCACATGTGAACTCCAAATAGAAGGATTAGGAAGGGAAAAATCAGTTTTGTTCTGTTTCCCAGGCCTCCCCCTGCAGCTCGGGGACGATTTTTCCTGCCTTCCTCTGCATTTTAACTGTGCATTTCTGAGAGCCCGGAATCCTGACTGCTCCAGTTGGAGTCTGGAAGGTATTTGTGAGTCAGCAGTTCGAACTTTATTGGCTCTTGCACCAAATTAAAATCTAATAAAGACCCACCGCTGGCTTCGCTGCTCAGGAGCGGGGATGGGAAAGAGAAGGAAATTTCGAGTCATCCTTCTGGTTTTCTGCCGCCTTTTGTGGGTTTTCAGTCTTTCAAATGTTTCACTTAGTCCCTGTTAAGAGTTTTCACTGGGGTTTCTGGTCTCAGGGCCTGCCCTCACAAAGGAGGACTGTGTTTGCACCTCTCCTTCTCGCTCTTGTTTGAGCGTGAATCCTGATTAAGAGACACCTTATTAGTGACTCATTTAGCAGGGGTTTATTTACTTTCCCAGCAGGAACCCTCAGTAATTCCCCCAGCTGTTTTTGCAGTCAGCGGGCAGAAGGGCAAGGCAGAATAAAAAGGGGGGATAAAAACCAGCTGTGTGGAGAGGAACAGCTGGGGAAGGGAAACGACAATCAGAGCCACAGGTGGATCCTCCAGCAAATCCCTGCCAAAAGCCACGGGCAGGACCTTGAGGATCTTGTTGCAGTCAGCATTTTGCTGACTAATTTTTAAAGGGCATCTCAGCTGCAGTGTAATTTCAGGGCGTTTGGGGCTCTAATAAGCTTCAACTGGCTGATGTTGTAATTAAGTTTGCTGTTTTCTGCTTTAGCCCTGCTGTGCCAGAGCTCTTGGGGTGAGTGAGGCATGACCTGAATATTAAGGCAGCTCTTGGCTCCTGAAGAAAACTACTCTTGAGGAATATATAGGGAAAAATATGAGTAAAATCCGTGCTGTTTGTGCTGTGGTTGGTTGTAGCTGCTGGGACAGCTCCGTGTCAGCTCCTCACTGCTGGTGTGTTCTTAAGTCTTAGCTCTGTTTATATTTCTCAGTGGGGCCAATAAATGCATTACCTCAGTGCTGTGCTGCCCCTGCCCTGGTTCCCCTGGCTCCTCTGCTCTCCACAGCTAATGGAAGTGTGGTGTTCCCATTGTGGGAAAGAACTTCTGCCTGCAGCAACAACCACAGCATTTTGCACTGTCCTGGCCCGCAGTGCAAGCAAAGGCTGCAGCCTGAGCTCCTTCAAGCACCTTGGCTGGTTTCCATTCCTTTAAGGGCCTGGGTTTTCAACAGTAAGTTCAGGGATGCTTGGTTTGACTAGTTAATCCTCTGTCCTGTTTCTCACTCACCCGATGACACAAGGCAAAGGACAGGGAAATGAGTGTTTTTACTTTATTTTCTACATGAGGGGAAGCTCGTGTGGCCTTTTGGGTGTTCTGTTTGAGGTGATTTCAGGGCGCAGAGTGAAAAGCCACCAGTGCTGGGAGAAGTCCCCTGAACAGGCTCCTCTCCATCACCTCCTCTGCCCGCAGTAACTCCACACCACTTCTCTGTCCGAGCAATAGCACGTGCTGAGCAAGGAAGGGGATGGTTTTGTTTTCCCCAGCTGGCTCCAGGGGAGCTGAACCCATCTCCTGTTGGCTTTCAGAGGGCGGCTGAGAACCTCAAGGCCAGCGTTCCCATCAGGTTCCACATCTCCAGCCGGACGGACACGGGTGTCCACGCGCTCTGCAACGCCGCCCACCTGGACATCCAGAGGGGCCCAGGGAAGGCCCCTTTCAGTGAGGAACAGCTCCTCCTCAGCCTCAACTACCACCTCAGGCCTGAGCCCATCCGGTGAGTCGCTGCCAAGTCCAAAACCTGTTATTTTGCCTTTGCTGGGGACGGGAGGAGGCGCAGCGATGATCCCCCACCTTCACACACGGGATGTATTTCCCCCTGTCCTGGGTTGGTAAATCACCCCCTTGCACGTGTATTTCTGCTACAATTAAAGTGGTTAATTAACCCCCCAATATTTTATTAATTATATTAATTATAATTGGTTTATATATATCATCAGAGCACGAAGTGTGACAGCTTTCAGTTATTATTTCTTGCACACGAAGTGTGACGGCTTTCAGTTATTATTTCTGGCAGCATTTCAGAGTGAGCTTGCTCTGCATGAGACCTAGGAAATGATCATGGAATCAATGGTTTCTGTTAGGAATGTGCATCAATTACAGAATTAATTGCTTCACACCTTGTGAAGGTCTCAAAAGATGGATTGAATTTTGTGTTCATTGGTTTTCTTCCCAAGTTGTTGTGTGTTCCCTGTCAGGTGCCACTTCTGGTTCTTCCCCAGACGTGAAGAACTTAAACTTCTTGCGGTTAAAGTGTAAATTGAATGAAACTCTGGGATTTTTAGCCTAAGAGCCAAATCTGTGCTGTGTCATAGAATCAACGTGTCATTTGCCAGCAGCTGCTTCGCTCTGCTCTTTTCCTTCTTACGATATTTGCATAAGTGAAAACTCTTCAAGGCACAGGTAGAGAGGGTCAAAGCACTTCAGGGTGTTGTGCAAGAAGGGGGGAGTAGTTCATAGGAGGTGTTGAGGTGAGCAGAAGAATTTGGGTGCAGGATGCCAGCTGGTGACTGCTCAGAGGCCCCAGGTTCTCCATTTCACGTGGCTGTCACCCTTCTGGTGTCTGGTGACATGGACACAGAGGAAGATTACGGAAGCCAAGTCCCCGTGGCAGAGCAAGGGCCCAGGATGTAAAAGCACACCCTGCCCACCCCAGTGAGGGGATGGCTGTAAGAGCAGCACCTGGGAGCTCCATTCCCCCTGCCTGCTTCAACCCACTCTGCTTTGTTTCCTAATCTCTTCTTTGTGAAACAGGGCCTGCCCCAAACGCTGACGGAGCGGGGCCTGGGATTTGGGGCCTGACATCATTCTGGGTTTTGCAAAGGGCGGGTTCCGCTTCTCCAGGGCCACGAATCCAGCTCTGTCTGAGTGGGCAGGTGCTCAGACAGGTTGGGGTCTGAGGGAGGGGCAGGTGGGTGATGGTGTTGCTCTTCTCCCAGGAGGTTCTTTCATGGGGCCGAGTGCTGTGGGGTTCAGGAGCCCCTGGCACAGCTTGCTCCAGACTCAGGGGTCACCTGCTGGTCCAGTGGCCATTCCCAGGCCCCCGTGCTGTGTGATGCAGGGAGCAGTGTTAGGTGGAGGGACTCTGCTGTCGTGTCCAGAGGGCGCAGCGACTCCAGGGAACAAATTCCAGCCTGTGCCGACGGTCACGGGGCTGTGTGGGTGACACTGGGTGCCTTGGCACTTGCTGCTCTGGGAAGGGCTGTTGTGGCTGGGCTCCCACTTATGTAGGTCTTTACCAAAGAAGTGTTTGGTGCCTGTAGCTCTCCTGGCCTCGGGGCTGGGTTTTCCAGTGGGTCCTGCAGGGTTTCTGGAGCTGTGTGTCGGTGATGCTTTGAGTTTGTCGAAGTACAGTGGGACCTTTTCTCTTTGGGATCTCAGCTGGAGCAGAAGCTGCAGCTGCTGTCTCAGCCAGCTGCATTCTTTCACCTCTGAACGAGCACCAGGGGAGCCATCAGAGGGTGAAGGGGAAGAGGAAGTGAAATCCTTGGAATCTGAGCTCAGGAAAGAGGGCAGGAAGGCACTGTGAGCGCCTTGTGTCTACAGACACATAGTTCCTGTTAGTGGCTGTTTGTTATGCTGCTTTAGCTGACCTTTTCCCCCGATGTTTGCAGTTCCTCTGGCAGTCCCCAGACAGTTTTAGGAACAGCATAAGGCCACCCTGCCTTTTCCCTTTGATCCTAGCAGTGCCCTGACTGTCCACGTTAGCTCAGGTGTTGCTACCCCTCCATGGAACTCAGCCTGAGGGTTGGGGTTAGATGGCTGTTATACTCAGGCTAGAATGTCAGCCCCCCAGAAATCCATAAGGGAATTTTTCCCTCCCCCTGCACCTGATTTGCCAAAAATGTCTTTCGGCAGTTTGCAGGTTTGGTGGAGTCTTAGAGCAAAGGTTTCCCAGTGGGCACCTGAAGGAAGAGCAAATTCTGTTTCCACTGCTTTTACCCCACAGCCCAGGGACAGCCATCCAGGAACAAGTCAGGTCCTGCACCCCAAACCTGAGGTGGAATACTAGCATGGGAATAGAGGATTGACAGTTTTGCACTCGCAAATCCAGTTCCTCAGCAGTGAGAGGCCACAAGGCAAATCTCTCTCTCAAGCTGACTGGGAGTTCCTGTCCCTTGACAGCTTTCACCTTCCCTGACATATGTGCAAAGAGTCTGAAGCAGCTGCTCCGGGGTGGGGCTGGAGAGGGTTTCTTTCCAGAATTAAAAATAATATTCTGAAATAGAATTCGACTTGTGCAGGGGTTTGGGTTGCTAATTTTTGCTCAGCCTGAAAACTAGGTCAGAATCTGTACTCCCTGGAAGTCAAACCCTTTCTGGATGTTTTAGCAGTAACAGGGAACATGAAGTAGGTCATGGTTTTGGTTTCCTTCCTTAAAAGACTAAAGCAGTTTGGGAGCAAAACCTACTCCATTTTTACAACCAAGGAGTCTGTCTGTAATGATCAGCCTGTTCTGAGCATCCCCAGCCACTGAATCTCTGTCTCTCTTCCCCGAATTCGGGGCTGGAACTGCGAGTGGTGGTGTTGAGCTTGGATGGAATAAGTAGTCCTAGAGAGCTGAAAGTGCTGTTGTGACCCTGCTGCTTTCAGTGCTGGCAGTCACACAGACCCATAGTTACAGTTAGGCTTGTCCTAAGAGCAACCAGGGTTGCTGAAGAAGGTTTAAACTAGAGACCATCTCCAAAAGGATGCAGCAGCAGCGGGACCTCACAGAGGGGAGAAGTTCTTTGTCTCACCCCGAGATCTGACAGGTCTCAGGAGGTGATACCTTCTGATAGAATACGACCCAGCCCTGCTCAGTCAGTCTGAGTTTATCAGGAAGCTTTTCCTTCTCCCTGGGGCTCAGCCTGGCAAAAAGGGTTCATCTGCTTCCCATTAAGGAGCCGGTGCCGGGCATGAGCCCACGTGTGCTCAGCAACCACCCCCTCCCTCTGCAAGTATTGCTCTGCCAAGAAGAATTCTCTCCTAATGCTTTGGAGAGAGCTCCAAACTTTCATGTGGTTGCAAGCAGGGGGTGATGGAGAGAGGGATCTTTGTGAGAACACATTGTTGGTGGTGGAGCTTGGAAGGGAAGCAAGATTCCAAGCGGGCTGACTGTACCATCAGCCACAATAACCTCCTTTGTGGGGTGGTGGGTCTCCTCTGTCAACTGATCTGGCTTTTAAACTTGCAAAACATATGTGAAAGCATCTTGTCCTCGGAGATCAGAGTGTGTTTCAGAGATGGGGTAATTCTAGGAGGAACTTTGCTGTCCCTTGAGTAGGGATGGGAATGCCAGGAGTGGACTCCCACCTCCTGTTTCTGGTTTGGTTTTGTAGGCACACAGTGAAAGTTGTCTGAGTGACAAGACAGAGCTGAGGTTCCTCCCACCCTCCTGCCAACTGGCATTTGGGTTCTGCTGTCAGTGGGGAGAGCAGGATGTGCTTCTGGGGGACATCTTTGTCCAATACACTGTCACTTCTGCTTATGTGTCTTGGGGCTTTTTTTCCCTTCAACCTCCTCTGAAAATTCAGGCTCTGTTGGAAAGGTGAAGTATGCCACGAGTTTTTGTTTACCATTATTTATCCGTTTCAGAAAAATAGGATCTTAACAAGGCCTGAAATGTAGCTGCTGGAATATTCCTAGCTGGAAGGAATCTGTGGCAGCAATTGCGTCTGGTTGGAGAGGCAGGAAAGGATGCCTGACTTGAAGAATTATGTGAGCATAAATAGGTTTCTCCGAAAGAATCACCCTAAAAGGATGGTTATTTAATAAAAATCACAGAAGTGTTAACAAGAGAGGCTCAGGATAGATGATATGATTGTGGAGGCATGTAGGCAGAGGAAAATAAGTGTAATAATTTTATTATTGTGTTTAGAAGAGGCTGGAGGTCCTGGGTTCAGTCTTTGTTGCAAGCCTGGAGGATGTAGTTTGCATTTCTCCTGGTGGTTTATAGCAGTGAAGGAATCTCCTGGGCTTGTTATTGCAAATCTTTGTGGAGGCCTGTGGCTCAGCTTTAATTTCTTCTTCTGTGGCCTGAGCCTTTGCAGTGGAGGGCTGTGAGCCAGAGACACTTGAGCTGGCAAAAATCCCCCCAGCACCAACCTTTTTAAAGTAAATAAATAGATCTGACTGTTACGTGCTCCCAAATGGTATCCTATGGTTTGGGTCCCTTCTCCTCCCCCTCTGCCAAATTCTAAAGGCAGGAGGGCAAACAGCAGGGGAAAAAGTACCTTCTAAGGAGAGGCATCTTCTAAAGGAACACCTGCAGGGAGGTGGTGCTGCGTCACAGGGACTCTTTGCTCCCTGCGGAATGGGAAGCAGCCCCTGCTCGGGGATGGGGGAGAGTCAAATCCAGCGAAAGCTGCTGGGATAACACTCTGGGGGAGGTGCAGAGGCACGGGGCAGCTCTGTTTTCTCCCTTGCCTTTGCTCTGACAGCCCCCTGTGCCCTCCCTCCTGGCTGTGTGTGGTGGCATTGGCTCAGAGAAAGGCAATTTCTCCCTGCTGCTTGTGGAAGAAAACAGGGAAGTTCAGCTGCCTGGAAAGCTCCTTCTTGAGTCAACTGCCTGGGGCCAGCAGGAGACGAGTAGACACGAGCAGAACACGGCCTTTGGGGACATTCCTGTGAAGTGAGAGGGTTCATTCTGCTGCTTTCAGCCAGACTCGGCCTCGGGGATGGGGGGGATTCACCTTTTATTTTCATTGTTGCAGCCAAGTCCTGCGTGTCTTGGAGGTCGTGGGGGGAGGTGGCAGGGAGGTGACCTACTTTCAGCTGTCTCCATCTGCTCCAAGCTGCCCTTGGGAGGGAGCGCAGAGGTGCCTGCTGCTGGGAGGGGGTGTCATTCCCGCTCGGTTTGGGATCCCAGATCCGCAGACGCAGGAGGGGTGGAGTGTCGTGAGGTGAGCTCCTCATCTGGAGGGGAGGGGGTCAGAGTGTCAGTGCCTCTCGCCTCGAGCGTGGCCAGGAGCACGGGTGCCCTCAGCCAGGGGTGAGATGCAGTTTGGTGGGCCAGGGGAGGTGTTTGGTTCCACTCTGCAAACAGAGGTCACGCTCCGTTTGTTAGTTGTCGTCTCTCAACAGGTCAGTCTCAGCCTCCTGTGGCGGTGTGAACGTCCCCAAAACGTGCTGAGGGGCGGCCCAAAGTCAGTGTGTCCGATGCCAAAAGGCTCTTCTGCCTTCTTTTAGTGAAGAGGTGCCTGTGGCAGCCTCCAGGTGCGAGTCCTTGGTCGGTGCCTGTCAGGAGAATGAGACTTCACCAGGACTGTAGTGACAGCACAAGGGGGAGTGGGCTCAGAGGGGGTTCACAGACGGTAGGTTTAGGTTAGATATTGGGGAGAAATCCTTCCCTGGGAGGGTGGGGAGGCCCAGGCACAGGTTGCCCAGAGAAGCTGTGGCTGCCCCATCCCTGAAAGCGTCCAAGGCCAGGCTGGAGCGACCTGGGCTAGGGGAAGGTGTCCCTGCCCATGCCCATCCCAAAAAACCGGATGATTTTTAAGTTCCCTTCCAACCCAAACCACTCCGTGATCCCGTGATGTTTAAGGCATTGTAAGTGCAGTTTCTCCCAAGAATCCATTGCATGCTCCAGTTCCTGTTTATGTGGTGACCGCACAAAAGCTTTTGGATTAATACACGACATTTCTGTCCATCTCCCTCTGTCCCTGCAGCATCCTGAGTGCTCACCGAGTGCCCAGCAGCTTCCACGCCCGGTTCTCTGCCCTGTCCAGGACCTACATTTACAGGCTGTTGCTGGGCTGCTCCCACCATTCCCAAGTGCCCGTGTTTGAGCAGGATCTGTGCTGGGCTCCCGTGGGAGGGTGAGTGTCTGCCATCAAAACATCCCCGAGAGGCCACCTCGCAACCCCTCTGGAAAGAAAGGAGGAGTCCCATGAGGAGCAGCGGAGGGAGCTGGGGGGGCTCAGCCTGGAGAAGAGGAGGCTCAGGAGGGATTTTATGGCTTTCCACAACTCCCTGACAGGAGGGGGGAGCCAAGGGGGGTTGGGCTCTGCTCCCAGGGAAGAAGGGACAGGAGGAGAGGGAACGGCCTCCAGCTGGGCCAGGAGAGGGGCCAGGCTGGACATCAGGAAGAATTTCTTCACGGAAAGGGTGGTCAGGCACTGGAAGGGGCTGCCCAGGGAGGTGGTGGAGTCCCCACCCCTGGAGGTGTCCAAGGAAGGGCTGGACGTGGCACTCAGTGCTCTGGGCTCGGGGACAAGGCAGGGATCTCGTTGGACTCCGTGGGCTGGGAGGGCTTTTCCAACCCAAACGATTCTGTGATTCCCTGGAAGGCTTGGCTTTTGGGGGACAGTTTCCACGGGTGAGACGTCACTCCCCGTTTGTACTGACGGGATTTCAGCGAGGAAATGCCCCGAGTTGTGCTCCCTGAGCCCCGACACCCCCACCTCCTTTTTGGGTGGCCCTGTCAGCGTGCTGAGCACACCCAGCACTGCTGAAACACTCCCTGGCTCTGGGGAAGGTCCCCCGGGGACTCTGTGTGTCCCTGCCCGTGGAAGGGATGAGCATTCCCTCAGCTGACCTCCCCACTTCGCCCAACCAGCCCTGCCTGAAGGAGCAGGGCTCTGATGTGATGCAGAGTGGCAGAAGTGCTTCACCCGGCAGATCCCAGAGTTCGAGGTGTGACTTCAGGTGCAGGCCGAACATTCTTTGGTTATTTGTTTCTCCCCATTTCTCTAAACCTCCTCTCTCGTCCCCTGAGTGTTTGAACAGTGAGAGGCAATGGCTCTGAGCCACCCTACAATAATAAATTGGGGTATCAAGCTCAGTGTTCACTTGTGTTCTTGGAGCAACCACCGAGTCATAACGAATCGGTGCTTGTGTGTGCAGGGGAAGAAAAAACAAACTCAGTGCCATTAAAAAAAAAAACAAACCAAAACAACAAAATCTTAGGGCGTGATAAACAGTGGGTGAAGGGGGGAAAAAAACCCAAGCAAACAAAGCCCAGAAGATAATTTGTTATTGTTCCTTTAGTTTATGTTGTACTGAGATAAACACACATTCAAGAAACCTGGAGTTTTTTTCTAGGCATTGTAGAAAACCAGGTTTGTGGCCAGTTGGGGTCATTTCATCAACACCGTTGGGATAACAGTTGTGGGTGATGGTGTGTGGGGGGAAAATGTAATTCCAGCTGTCTTAGGAGAGGAATGAAGATGACGTTGCCCTAACATTAAAACTGCTGGCTTTCTGTTCTGCAGGCGGGGAAAAAACAAACAGGAAAGTGCAGAATTAGGTGTTGTGTGCACAATGTGCTTTATGGAACAGCGTTGAACCAGGTCCAGGCACCGCAATTAGTTTTCCCGAGTGGCAGCACCACGTAAAGGGAAGACTGAGCATATCAGAAATTCTGAATGGGAGCAAGTTCTTGCTGGACTTTTTGGGCTGCCAGTAAGTGGAGAAGCTCATGTGTGAGGGCTCTCCTGTGGAAGACGCATAATGCACATAATTAAACTTCTGGGGGGGATCTGAACTGGCAATGAGGAGCCCATCAGCGCTCTGGGGTGGGAGCAGCATTCTGTAAATGCTGGTTGTTCTTCCTGAACACCGTGAAAAAAAGTTCGATGATGCTGGAAAAATCTCATCTTGATTTTTTGTTGTTATTGTTTTGTTTTTGTTTGGTTGGTTGGTTTGGTTTGGTTTTGTTTTTTTTTTTTTTGTTTTGGTTTGGGGTTTTTTGTGTTTTTTGTTTGTTTTGTTTTTTTGTTTTTGTGGTTTTGTTTTGGTTTGGTTTTGTTTCATTTTTGTTCAGAAACATTTTGACTTCTGGTTAAGAGCTGGAAAACCTAAGCCAGGCTCACGTGTACCCGCTGAGGCTTTTCTCAGGAGAAATTCACCAAAAATACAATAAAAATAAGCATCTGGTCAGCAAACACAGCAGGAAATCTGTCCAAATTCCTTTGCTTGAGGCCATTTTGAACAGGCCTAAACGCTCCAGGTGAAGAAATCCGAGTGACACTTGAGATTCTGAGTTTTAGCCTTGGCCTTTCCCTCTGCATCCCCCACCTTGGTTTCGTCTCTGCCCCGTTTGCTCCCTCATTCCGTTTCTGTCGCTTCCTAATTTCATCTCCCGGCCGTTGCAAATATAAGGTTTGGCAAACCTTAAAACCTTGATTTTCCTTTTTTTTTTTTCCTTTTTTTTTTTACCCAGCAGCATCTTTTCCAGTTTACAAGATCCAGATACTGACCCAAAAGCGTCTCGGTCCACAGAATCACAGAATATTCCGGGTTGGAAGGGTTCTCTTGCCCTGCCTTGTCTCCAGCAATATTTGGACGGAGCTACTTGAGTTGAACCGTTCCAAGAAGCAGAGCGGGATAAAGACCTGGGTGGAAGCCTGTGCCTGCCAGCCCTCCGAGCCTGGGGGCTCTGAATTCCTTCAGAGGCTCAGGTCACTTGGCGTTTTGGGTTGTGGTTTGGGCCGGTGCGGGACAGATTCCATCAAAACGTGTTCCCGCGGTGCCGCCAGGTGAAATCTGTGCCGGGTTTCAAGGATTCGTTGGCCTTTGACCCCCTCTAACACGCTGATGCTCCTTTCCCCTGGCTGTGTGTGTTTAATTCCAGCCCCCTGAACGTCCCTGCCATGCAGGAGGCAGCGCAGTTCTTGCTGGGAACCCACGACTTCAGCACCTTCCGCTCCCTCAGCGCTGGCACGGAATCCAAGTCTCCGGTCAGGACCATCCTCCAGGCGGACATCCAGCCTTCCTCCGGCTTCCTGGCCCACCACTACAAGCACAGGTGAGAGCCCAGAGAGCCCAGCCAAGGTGTTTTCCAAGCTGCAAAGCTGCTCCCAGCCCTGGTTTTGGGGGCTGATCCCCTGCTTTGCCTTGCCCTCACGTCCCTGTGCCGGAGCTCTGCTGGGTGACAGCTTGGAAAGGCCGTGTCTTTCCCTCTCCTCCTCGGTGTCCTCAGGGAGAAGGATGGGCAGGAACGAGGGCAAGGGAAACTGGTCCAGTTGTTTGTACGTGAAAGGCCGGGTGTTCTAAACTGGTGGCTGGAATCTGGCAGGGAGCAGTTCCTGTGAGGTGCTTCCAGCGCTCACACTTCGTCTGGGTTGCTGAAAACCAGCTCTGCCAGGGGATTAGACTATTTTTTTTTTTTGACTCTCAGGCTTTGCCCAAAGACTGGGAATAGAGGGAAAAACCCACCCAACACCTGGGTCAGTGCAGATCCACACAGTTCACACCGCCAGCTCCTGCCGCCTTCCCGGGGGATGTTGCTGGAATCCAGTATTCCTCAGTTCATTGCATAAACAAAAGATAGTGGAGTATCGAGTTCTCTCAGGGCCAGGTCTTGCAAGTATTGAAATGAAGTGGCTGAATGCATTCTCTCTGG
The DNA here is from genome assembly GCA_013399855.1 of Oxyruncus cristatus. Classification (NCBI taxonomy): domain Eukaryota; kingdom Metazoa; phylum Chordata; class Aves; order Passeriformes; family Cotingidae; genus Oxyruncus; species Oxyruncus cristatus. The sequence goes on along the minus strand of VXAY01005116.1, from coordinate 407,747 downwards.
AGCAGAAACTGAAGTTTTTTCCCAGAAAGATCATGGATATTTATCATCTGAACGTGATTTCTGCTTGCCTGCTGCCTTCTCTCACGGCTGTGTTTGAGCTTGAAAGCAAACCAGGTTGTTGTCTGTCTCAAATTCCATTTTTGTGCTTTCTGATCAGGGAAAAAAAACCCCTTTTTTTATTTTTGGATCCATCCATTAGCTTTGAATCCTTGTGAGCCGTGTGCTGCAGTTTGCAAAGAGCCCCCTGATTCTTCCCCCACGTCCTCTTTGACATTTTCAGACAAAAACTGAAAGGGAGCTGCAAAAAAACCCAGAGAACTCTGTGTGCTCTGAGTAACCCTGGCCTCTCAGTTCCTCCCAGCTCCTTCCCTCTCCCCTGATTCCTGCTTTTCCTGCTCAGGGTTCCTGCCTGTCAATGCACAGGCAGGTAATTAGGAGCCACCCAGTTGGGCTTCCCTCCTCCCCTTGGAGCTGAGAAACCCCATCCCCACGGGAAAAGGAGGGATGGAGAGGAAGGTGGGTGCACTCCTGCTTTTTGTAACAGTAAAATTGGCATTGCTGAATGGACAGGTGACAGTGAAATGCTTCGTCCACAGGATTATCTCATCCTTTAGGATGAGCACTGGAAGTAGCAGAGTCCTGAGCTCACCTGAAAATAACCATAAAGTCTCTCAAGATCACCAAATGGACCAGGGCTACCCTCCAGTCCAGCCCTGCTATTGTCATTGGACTGATCTCTGAGATTTAATACATATTTGAAGTCTCCAATTTTAATGTAAAACAGGGAAATTGCCGTTCTTTGCATAACTTGCTGCAGAAACCCGTCCTACAGGAGGCCAAAAACAGCTCGAGAGAGAGAGAAAACAAACCCCAAAGCTGCACTGCAAAGCATCAAACCAGCTCCTGGTGGGATATTTTTGCTTTTGGTGACACATGCAGCCAAACTTGTGTTTTACAGTGAGTCATTTTTATAACGTGTCGGTATTAAATTCATTTAATGGATGTTTAGGCTTGAAAGGAATGGCTTTGAGGAGCATAATGGCATTTAACTCTCCCTCTGCTGCTCAGGTGCACCCCGGGTTTGGGTTGCCCTTTTCCCTTTTATTTGAGGGGTTCTGCTTAGGACAGGAAGGCTGGACTTGAGGCAGCAGGAAGGTCATAAAACCAGGAACAATGCCGAGCAGGTAGGAATTGTTTCATCCCAGAAATCCTCTGTGTCTGAGCAGCCCAGGAGCAGCCCGGCGTTCCAAACAGGCACTGCCCCACTGTGTCCTCACGTTCACCTTTTGGCATTTACTTCGTCTGTGGGTAAAAAGAACCGTTTGAAATGTGATTTTTCAATGCCCTTTTTTTTTTTTTTTGTGGCTTTCCTTAGGCCTCTGGAGTTCTGGGAGGTGAAGTTCAGGGGCAGGTCGTTTCTTTACCGACAGGTAGGTTTGGGGCTGTGTCCAGCGAACACTTCGCCTCCAAGAACCAGAGCTGTTGCTGCCTCTGGAAATACGGGTTGTTTTTAGCAGTGTTCCATCCCTGTGTGGCTCCGTCTCGTGCAGGGCTGTGTGACACTCGCGGGGACCCAGGGGCAGCAGCGAGGTCAAGGATCTGTGTCCTTTGATCCGTTAGAACCAGGATCTCTTCAGTTGTCCCAACCTCACAAACCCGCGTGGGAGGATGGGAGAGTTTTGTTTTCCTGGATCCTGGTCCCTGCAGCGGGGTGGTGAAACCCAGCAGACATGTGTTCCTGCTCTGCTGGGATGGCGCTGGGCCCGGCCCTGAGCCTGCCTGGAATTTTACTTCCCGGCTTTGGAGCGGGGAGCGGTTCTCAGTGGGAAGGCCCGACTGAGCTCTGCAGCGCAACTGCGGCGTCCCTGCCTCTGCCACCGAGGGTTTGCTTGGAAATAACTCCCCTGGGGGTTTGCTGGGATCCTCGGGGGAGACTCCCTCTCTCTTCCCAACTCAAGGCATCACCTCCTTAGGGAAGAGCTGCTCTCACTGTGCCTCTCCTGCCCTTGGTCACAGTCTGGAGTAAGAGAACAGGCAGAGGAGGGGGCTTGTTTTTTTTGGAGGAGAGGGGGTGTTTTGTGGGAACAGCAAGCAGCTATTTTTTTTTTAATCCTGTTTTGACAAACCCAATTTGTTTTTTTTTTATCCTGTGCCAAGCAATGCTCTGGGAGCTCTGGCAGTGGGTGTCTGGATGGGAGCAGGGGAAGAACAGCAACGTGCTGATACCCAACAGGGATTTGCTCCCTCGGGTGCTCTGGTGACAAGGAGAAAACGCTGGTAACCATTTGGTGCCTTGGAAGGGGAATTCCACTTAGTGCCACTGTGCAGAGGGAACAGCTATTCCCGGTCCTGAGCCCAGCCCTGCTCCCAGCAAGGTGACAGCGAGGCAGGGATGGGCTGAACGCCTGAACTTGAACCCTTCAGGGGTGTTCCAGGCCACGCTGGATGGGGCCCTGAGCAGCCTGATGTAGTGAGTGGCATCCCTGCCCGTGGCCAGGGGGTGGAACTGGGTGATCCTTAAGGTCCTTTCCAACCCAAACCATTCCGTGGTTGTGATCTGAGCGTCTGCTCTGCCCTCCATCCTAAAGGAGAGACCAGGCTGAGGGGAACCTCTGCTCCAACCCATGGGGGGGGTCTATCTCTACTGAGATCTGGGTGGTTTCATTATTAAAAAGGGTTAAACTGCCCCAAAACCTTTATATATATATTTTTTTGTTGTTGTTGAATGCCCTGCAGAAGGGGGGGAGACACCAAGCAGGATGTGGACCTTTAGTGTGTTTTTTTGTTTTTTTTTTTTTCCAGCTGACTCCTGAGTGTGGAGACATCAAAGCTGAAGTCATGGCATGCAATGACCTCTAGTGAGGGTGGATAAAATAACAGATGTGGAGGATCCTGCAGGCAGGCTCTGGGCACTCCAAGATCAGAGCATGCAGGGAGAGCCAGCACTTGCCTCTGGATAAATATATCTTGGCTTGTTGGACCTTCCTCCTTACCAGTGATAAACATGACCTTAGTGGGTTTTGGTTTATTCTCTAGTTAAATGCCACTGGATCAGAAACTCAGACCAGTGATTCCTCCCAGCACTGCAGTGAAGGTTTGGGAGAGCTTTGAAAGACCAGTAATAGAATTAGTGTTTATTTAATTCAAATAACTGATGTTTGTGGCCACCACACAGGGAGAACCAGGGATGGAGGATTAGAGGTGGAGAAGCAGGGATGCAGAATTAGGGATGGAGGACCAGGGGTAGAGAAGCAGCATTTGGTGTGCAGGTGGCATTGGCAGCTCCAAATCTTGGCCCTCCTGGGGATACAGGAGGAACTTTTTCAGCCAGGAGGGTGCTGAGGTGCGAGGGGTGTTTGTGCAGGAGGTGAGCACTGAGGTGTGAAATCTCTGCAAAGCCACCAGGCCTGGAATTGCTGGGTGTGTGGAGGGAGAGAAGGGAAGCTGTGACAAGCAGAGGTGTGTGAAATACCAGTTTGCTGGTGGGATGTCCTACTTGGGTGATTTTCCACCCCCCCACCACCACCTCTTTTCTGGCTGTCTGAGAGAGAAACAAGTCCCTGCGTAACCCCCCACCTGAGAAGTGTTGCTTGTGTGTTCAAACCTGTGAGCTCAGCTCCCCACCAGGCGCGTGAGCTTCCTGCCACAGACCGTGTGTGGGTGCTGCTGTTGTTTCTGGGACTGAAACCAGCCCCTGCTCAGCTCCCTGCCCACGTGTGGTGGGAGCAAAGCTCGCTCCAGGGCTGGAGATCGTTGTGTTACAGGTCTTGTGAACGGCTTTAGTTGCAGGGAAGGGCTTAAAGGAAATGGGGTGATTTCTACTGGATCTTCTCCCTTCCCCAGCACCAGCTTTGGGCGCTGAGGAGATCCCACTGCACGTTGCAGACAGGCTGAGTGTGTCACCCCAGACAGGGCAGAAGCCAGGCAGCCCCTGCAATCCCTGCTAAAAGGGGAAAAGAACAGCTTTTCTTGCCGATTTTGGGGTGGCAGTGGCTGCTGGGGAGAGCAGAGATCTCTCTGAAGAAGTGAAGTGCTCCCTGGGGGGATTATGTGATGCCAAGGGCACACAAGGGGCAGCCAGGGCTGACTTGAACCCTGATGGATGAGTCTGGGCTGTGCCTTGAGGTGCTTCAGTGGCACCCAAAGCAAGGGCCTGGAGAGAACTTCCTCTTCTCCGCTGCAGTTTCTCCAGGGCAGCTCCTGAACTGTGGCCTCTGTTTTTCCAGGTCAGAAGGATGGTTGGGGCTCTGGTTGCAGTTGGCCAGGGCAGGCTGGCACCTCATCACGTCAAGGAGTTGCTGGAGGTAAAAGATGCCCTGGCTTTTCCGCCCAATGCCATGGCCCCACCCTCGGGGCTCTTCCTGAAAACCGTGGAGTACGACGAGGCAGGTGGGTGGATGCTGGGAATGCCTTGTTTTTTTGGGGGAGCAGTGACTCCCACGGTCTGTGGCTCCTGTGGACACCCCACACAGCGTGGTTTGGGTTGGAAGGGGCCTTAAAGATGATCTCGTGAAGATCACAGCGAGGGTGTCAGACACAGAGGGGTTCCCAGCAGCTGATGTGGAAAAACAGGGTATTTTTCACTTGCAGATTTTCCCCTCTTCCTTTTCGGGTTAGTAAGAGAGAAGTTCTGTTGGCAGTGACTCTAAATGATACTTTAAATTCTCATAAATTCCTGTTCTGTCCCAGACCCAATTTCTGTGGATCTGGTTCAGTTCACTCCCTTTTCCCGTGGTATTGTGAAGGCTGGAGGACGGAGCAGAGCATCCTTTTGCTTATACAGTGTCTGTCTTAACTGAACAGCATCTGGAGGTGTCCAAGTCTGGGTTCAACAGGGCTCTGAGCAACCTGCCTTAGTGGAAGGTGTCCCTGTCCATGGCAGGGGTTGGAATGAGGTGATCTTTAGGGTCTCTTCCAACCCAAACCGTTCCGTGGTTCTGTGAGAAACTCTTGAAGTTTTTTGGCTTAAAAAAGGAGCACTTTAGGATTTGCAGGAACAGCAAGGGGATGTCGTGGCAGTTTGATATCCCTGCTGGGGAGGGCCAGGTGTTTAAACTGTCTGGGGTTAAATGCGGTGCCCGTGAAATGTGCATTCAAAGGGCTTTCACCACACTCAGACCTTCCCCGGGCTCAGCAGAGCCCAGCCCCGTCCAGGAGGGCTGAAGGAAGCCAGGAGGGAAAGGGAAGCAGCAGAGAGCAGTGCAGGGAGCTGGACTGAGCTCTGGGCACTCGGCTCGGCCCTGCAGAGGCAGCTGCTGGGTTTGTCCCCCTCCTTCCCTCACAGAGTGCCCAGGGGGAAGGGCAGACCCCAGATTTTTAAGGGCTTTCAGGTGGTTTCTGGGCCGTCTTTTTCCCCTAAGTCAATGTTTTCTTTTTGTTTTGTTTTTTTTGTCCCCTCTCCCCTCTCAGATCTGGCCATGCCAGTGGCCCCAGGAGAGTGAATAGGAGCTCTGTGGGACGAGCTGCGTGTGAAAGGACTGCTGTGGATGTGGGATGGAGCTTGGCCAAGGGGCTCAGCCTTGTCTCAATAAAAACCATTGACTGCGGCTGGAGGCATCTTCCTATCGTTTGTTCTTGCCCTCTGAGGCTGCCAAGGGAAAAGGAAGATAAACTGAAGATAGCTACTCTTTCTTCTTGCCTCTCTCTGAGGTTCTGGTGCCTGTCTCAGGAGGAGGAGGAAGGAGTGGGGGCTTGGGTTTTTTGTCGGTGGGGTGTTTTTTCTCCTCCTGTGGTGTGTGTGGGAGGAAGGCAGGCTGAGAGCAGGGGAGAACTGAGCATTTCCTCTCCTCTCCAGCCCTGCCTTTTGTACAGGGCAAGGGACAACTGTTGCTACCCGATGAGTGATTTACAGCCTCAACCTTTGAAAGTGCTGCTGCTTCCTCTCCCCATCACCACTCACTCCTCTGCTGAGCTGCAGCAGAGGAACCTCATGCTGTCCCCTGGCTACAAAGCCACTTCTGTGCAGGCTAAAGTTCCTCCGAGGTGACTTAAAACAGTTTTAATGGTCCCAGCACAGGAGCAGTGACTCGAGTGAGTCAGGATGACCATGAAACAGCCCTTTGGGGTTCCTCTGAGGTGGCTCGTGCTGCTGCTGGGCTCTGATGTGCTTGTTGTCACCTTTTTGCTCTTCTCTTTGGTGGCTGCAGGGTGTCCTGGATCTGTCAGAGATCTCAGGGCCTGTGAATCAAGAGTGCAGAGAGCTCACATTTTTCTTTAATTTCTTTTTTCTTTTTCTTTTTTTTTTTTTTTTTAACCACTCCAGCCTCGGGTCCTGCCTGCTTGCCCAGGCAATAAATACACACTGGGTGACCTGTGGGGCTCCTCCACCTGCGTGGCACCAGAATCTCTGCCTGTTTTGGTTATGGAGTGGCTGTTATAACGTCAGGTTACAGGGAAGATGAAAACGTTGGCTGGTGAAGTTCACAGGACAAACAATACCTGGGCCAAACACTCCTGCAGCGGAAGCAACGTGCAGCTGAGGTGCCTGGAACCCCCCAAATCCTCTGCTTTTTTTGTCTGTGAGAGGAGAGTTGCAGGGCAGAGAGCTTGGCAGAGCACAAGGGGACTGTGGATTTTCCAGCCTCTGTGCTGGAGAGCCCCGAGGGGGAGCAGGAGGTCAGGGTTTGTTTTTTTTTTTGTTGACCCCTCTGAAGACCAGCCCTTCCTTTGGCCACAGGGATTGAGGGAGGGATCCTGAGGGACAGCCCAGTTCTGGGTGTCCCCTCCTGGGAGGGGATGCATCCCTTCCCTGCTCTGTCCCACGTGCCACTTGTGCTGTTGACAGCACGGGAAGGAAAAGGTGAGAGACTTCTGCTGGCTTCCCTCTCCCTTCCCGTGGAGCTCCTCATTCCCTCAGGGGGTAATTCCCAAAGTCTCCACGGGTCTGTGACATGGAAAAGCGGAGCTGAAGCTGCTGTGTGGCTCTTGTGGTACCTGTTGGTGCTTCCTGGCCCATCCTGGTTGGATCAGGGCAGGGAACTGGGGATGCTGAGCGGGGGTTTTCCAGCGCCAGCAGCGAGGGCTTGTCCAGCTCTGCCAAATCTTTTTAACCAGAGGTTTTCCTGAGGGGGAGTGGCGGCATTCCTTTGCTCTTCCCTCCTTCCAGGGGCAGTGGGAGTGCAGCTCCAGGCCCGTTTTGGAGCAGCGGTTCCAGAGGGGATGGGATGGGATGGGGTGACTGGAGGGGATGGGATGGGATGGGATGACTGGAGGGGCTCAGGGGTGGCTTTGGGTGGGTGTTTTGTGCCTCCCTCATGCAGGGGATGCTTGGGGAGAACGAAAGCCCCCCCGATGCTCTCTGCCCTGTTCTGGGGGACACTTCACTGCCAGGGCAGGGGCTCTGTCGTGGGTGTGAGTGACAGATCTTGGCTTCCTGTGGTTTCTCTCCGCAGAGCAAACGTGACAGAACTCACCACTTGGGTGTCAAACTCCCCACAGAGGAGCTGAGCAGGGACCTGGTGTCTGTGAGGACCTTGGAGAGGCCACTGAACTCACCTGCAGCTTTTGCCCTGAGCTCTGGTAAGTTCTATTTCTAACCACATTTATGGTGAGTCTTTACAGGGCACAGAAACGCTAAATGCTGGCGCTGTTTGAGTGTTAACCAGGCCAAATTTGAACATCCCAGTGCAAAAATACCTGTCAGTGAGCTTTCTGCAGGTGTTTCCCAACTTCTGGTTGCAATAAAAACCTTGTTATCAAATGCAGTGACTGAGCAGCCCAGGGTCAGCTGCCCAGGCAGTAATTCGGGAGTAGATTCCCTGGCAAACGCTGCACTTGGAACAAAGAACTATTGAGGGTTTTTGCTCTGCTTTTTACATCCCAGAGCAGCTGTTAAAAATAATCTAAAGGCACTGAATTAAAGGAGATGCTCTTTTAGCATCACAAAATACACCATCAGTAGAGAATTCCTTTACGAGTCCAAATATTTCTTTTAATGTCCATCATTAATACTTATTATCAGGGTTATTTAGCGTTCTTTTCCCTATTATCTGGTTGCATTACTGGTCCTTTCCAGTTGATTCCATTTGGACATCCCATAGACGGGGGGATCTGTGTGTCTGATTGTTTGAGAGCGTTGCTTTAGAGCCAGAAAACCCCCCACGACTGACCAGAGTTTAAACACCTTGGGTTTAATGTCAGAACATTTTCATTCTTGTCATGAACTCAAAACCCAGTGGGAACTTCGGTGTGTGCTGTTGTGTGTCTGTAAATCAAGTAACTCTGCAGAGAAGCAGAGGTTGCAGTGGTGCTTTCTGATTGTCTGGAAGGAATAACAGCCTGAAACAAAACCCTCACCTGAACACAAACCAAACAACCCAGTTGTGGGGAAGCAAAAGTGAATTTGGGGTTTGATCAGACTCTTAAAATGGTTTTGTAAATACAAGTAAAGCTGCCCTCAGAATGGAAGGTGTAAAATGGGATCCCCTTGCAGGTGGGGGGGGATTTGGGGGATTTGTCTGGTGAGAAGCAGGAGCTCCTTGGTCTCCTTTCACCCTCCCTGCAAGGATTTTGTAGGTCTTACCCTTCCCCAGCTGCAGCCCTACACAAGGTGGGTGTTCAGTGGCTCTTGCTCTGCCAAACTCTGAGATAAAGGTCATCTCCAGTCCCAAAGTCAGGCCTGGTTTGGTATAAATTCCCCCCCACCATGTTTACAAACCCTCTGCTGTGAGGTGCCAGACCCGTGTAAGCAAACCTCGCCTGCTTTTTTCTTCCTTCCTCGTGTTCCACTTTACCTCTGGTGGGTTTGCCTTTGTCAGAAAAACAACTGTGGGGAGGAAGTGCGAACTCAGAGTTTCCTTCGGAAAGTACCCAACGACCTTCGTAGTTCTGTGCTTTTTGCTTGTCGTGGCTGAGTTCAGTTTCTCGAGATTAACTTTTTCCAGGGCCTCTGCTGAAGTGTCTGTGTTTGGTTTACTTACTCAGATTTCTTTTATATCTGAGGGAAGCAGCACTGTTGGAGTGCAGTTTATTGCCTGAGTGACCTGGGTGAGGGCTCCTGCTTGTGCAGTGCCCATTTGCTGTGTTCCAAACATCTAAACCATTTCTTTTAGGCTCCCTTTGCAACTGAGGAGTGGTGGTTTCTTTTCTGCCTGCAGAAAAGGTTCAGGGTGCTGTAAATTCACCCTGCATGGAGCCTCCCCCTTGTACAGGAACATCAGCTGCCTCTGTTACTGTCACCTTGGGGGGATTTTAATGCCAGTAAATACTCCCTTACTGTGTAAACTCAAATGCTGGTGTTCTAAACTATTTATTTTTTTCCCCTTCTCGTGGCACTGCTTTCCATCTAAGCAGCTCTGAAGCACAGACCTCACCAGGGTGAACATCTGTGGTGTGGCTTTAGCCCTCGCTCATCGAGATGAACCAAAACTCCAGGACCTCCTGAGGTAAGGGATGGATTAAGGCTGTCACCTCATGGTGGGATATCCTCCTCTCCAGCACAAACCATGGCAGGTGTTCCCTGGGCCTCCAATGAGACAGTTGCCAGCACCAGCTCGGAGCTCTGGTCGGAAGCAGATTTCCAGCATCCCTTGTTCCCTGTCACCTACAGCGTTGCCTTCGTGCTGGGGCTGGTGGGAAACGCCCTGGCCCTGTACCTCCTGTCCCGCGGAGCGAGGCACGTGTCCCACTCCTACATTTACCTGCTCAACCTGGCCCTGGTGGACACCCTGTTTGTCGGGGTGCTGCCTTTCCAAATCCATTACCACCTGCACGGGAACAACTGGGCCTTCGGGGACGCGGCCTGTCGGATCACCGGGGCCCTCTTCTACGTCAACATCTACCTCAGCCTTGCCCTCTTCACCTGCATCTGCGTGGAGCGTTACGTGGCCGTGCTGCACCCCTTCACCTACATCCAGATCCGGGCCAGCCACCGCCTGCTGGTGGCCACGGCCCTGTGGCTGGTGGCCCTCGCTGTCACCGTCCTGCTCGTCCTCGGGGGTCCCCTCCACGCGCGGGGCGTGGGGAACACCACAGCCTGCTTCGAGAACTTCCCGGCCAGCGGCGGGACCCGGCGGGCGGCCCCTCACGACGTCCTGGCCCTGGTGTTGGGCTCTGTGGTGCCGTGTTCCCTCGTCCTGGTGGGATGGCCGCTCGCGGCCGGCGGGATCCGCCGCGCCAAGCGCGGCGCGTCCAGGAGGAAGGCCCTGAGCGCCATCTGCGTCGTCCTGGCCGTCTGTGCCCTGTGCTTCCTCCCCTATCACCTCACCCACCTGCTGCACTTCCTGAGGAGGCTCCAGATCATCCAGGGCCAGTCGTTCTCCGCCCTGATCTACAGGATGAGGAGGGTCGCCCTGGCCCTGGTGAGCCTCAGCTGCTGCCTCACCCCGCTCCTGCACTACTCCAGCTCTTCCAGCAAGCGCTGGCCCTGCAACTTCAGGCTCAGGTTCAGGTCTAAAAAGGTGTTCACCATCTGTGACCAGCATTTTGGGGAGCCCTCCTGTGATTATAAACTACAGCAGAGACGCGGAAGCAAAAAACCCAGAGACGGGATCGACTGGTCTGCTTTAAGTAAGTACAGGGGTGATCCTCCCAGCTATTTCTTTACAGGCAAAGCTGTAAAACCTACTGTTCTTTTGGTGTGGTGGCTGTTTAAAGCACTGGGGGGAGAAGTGCCCACCAGCTGGGGATTTTGATCAGCCAACTGGGACAGCCCCTGGGGGAGCTGTGTCCTCGGACAGGCCCTCCCAGCACGTGCTGAAACCTCCTGTGTTCACGTGCAGTGATGTTTTGGGCTTGTTCTGTTTAACTTCAGGGTTGGCAGAACACAGGGCTCTTTTCTGGGAAGCAGCACAGCCCAGGAAAGGGCCACTTGAAGGAAATCAGCCTCCTTAATTGATAGAGGTGGATTCGGGCAGCCCCGCATGGTTTTTTTTTTTTTCCCTTGTTTTGGAGGGATCTGGCGTGTTCTCCCTGGGTTCACAGCCCACATTCCACAGCCAAATAGGGGCTTCTCATCCTCACTTGGCTTCCTGAGGAGTGTTCCAGGACAGGCTCTCCTGGATTCAAGCTGGACATGTATTAATGCAAGTTCAGAAGGGAGCAGATCCCAGTATTTATCAGTCAGTGCTAAACAAGCTCCTCTCTCCGCACGCTGCTGGAGGGCAGTTCCTGCCACAGCTCTTTGCACCAGGCAGTCCCCTTCAGATGTCGAAGCTCTCTCTTTTCCAGTCATGTTTTGTGATATAAACACGACACCTGACCTTTCTCACCCCCTTTTTCTTGTATTAACAGACCCACGTGGCTTCTGAGAACCGCCGAGTTTTCCACCCCGCGAAGCGCCGAGACCGGGGAGGAGGATTTTTCATCTGTGGGTGATCTGAGGCCCCAGAAAACCACAGGCCTGGCCATCAACCCGGGTTTACTTCAGAGGGCTGAGGGGTTTTTGGTGTAAGAGATGCAGAGACTCGCTGCTCTGCTCCTTTCTCAGGCTGCACAGAGGTGTGTGCAGGGAGCTAGAAACGCAGCAGAGCTCAAGCTCTGCCCTGCTTGGGTTTTGGGGTGCAGTGCTGCCTTTGTTGGGGTGGGCCTGACCTGTGTTGGTCAGGACACCCATTACCAATACCAGGTCATCACTCCCCCTGGCCTCTCCCTTCCCGTAATTTGGCTTTTAGCTTGGAGGAAATTTTAAATACCGGTGAGAAAATCTGCGTGGAAGACGATTTCTGTGTGTTGTGTGGGCTTGGGGAGCCAAGTGCAAACCCTGGCACTGTGGAGGCAGGGGAGGCTCAGAGGGAGCATTAGCACAAATTAATCCTTCACCTTCCGTGAGACATTGCTATTTTTATCCCATTTACAGACTATGGGAAATCCTCCCAGCACTGGAGGGGGACTGCTCTTACCAACCAAAGCACAATCTTCACGCCCTGCAAAAAGGAAGAAAAATGTTAATAGAGCCTCCATGCAGGAGAGCAGCTTTCCTGGAGGCTTCTCAGCCGTCCCTGAGGGAAGGAGGGAGAATTAAATAAGTTTTGCTGCTCGGTAATCAGCACATTTAGGGCTTTATTCCTCTACCTCCATCGTACTTTGCATTTTAATTGTTTCACTCAGCACTGCTGGGATTTTTAAGGGCAGTGAGCTGTGGGAGGGAAGAACACTGAGTAACTTTTGCTTTACTGCGTAAGCAACTCAAAGCTTGTTCCTCAGGACTGTTTAAAAACAGGCTGTACCAAGTCCCTGCATGGGTTTCCAGGGGGGAAGGTCACAGTGCTGGTGACAGGTGGGCACTAGCACTGCAGTAAATTGGACAAACGCTGTAATTCTTTTATTAAAACAAACCAGGAAAAAGACCCCACTGACAAGGTAAAACAAAATAAAAATCTACATCTCTGTAACCCCCTGTGCTCTGCTCTGCTCTCAGGACGTGCTCTGGGGCAGGCCTTTCTTCAGGAGGGAGGTGAGATAACTGCCCAGCTCTTCATCCTACAGAGGAGAAAGAGAAACGGGGTGGAAGCAAAACCTCCTACTCGACTGGCCCATCTGGGGCAGTAAATTCAACTGTGGTACCCAGGAAGAGGCTGAAATCATTCTTGGACCCCGCAGGATCTAATAGTCAAAAATGGAAACTTATCCACAACTGCCCTTCTGGGTGTTCTTTCACAATATTCCTCCCATTGCTCAAAGGAGGTGGCTGGACCTGAGGGGTCTCTTTTGAGGAAAAGCACCATTTTTCTGGACAGCAAGGAATAAAGAACCATTGATTGCGTTGCTTTGCCCTCAAAAGGCATTTCCTTGCTGTTAAGAAAGGATTTAATAATACAGCCAGAGAAAGTGTGCTTTTGAGAGGAAGAAAACATAACGAAGGTCTAATGAAACAGTGTTAAGATTAGACATAGGCTTCAAGCAAGCAGAAAACTAAGAAATACAATGTAAAATACCTCCACCCTCTGCATGGCAGTAGGGATATAGCTCAGTGTCCCCAAAAGAGACAGAATTGTAATTAACTGTAATTACTCCAGCTCAGTGGTCCCAGAGAGCTCCTGTAAAGCCATTTGTACTAAACCCCAAAGGGTCAAGAAAACGGCAGCAACTCAGCTCATCTTCCAGTCCCACTCCTTCAAAAGCAGAGGGAGGAAGGCTCAACACTTCCAGCCACCTCCAGTCCAGGACGGTTTGGGACTGAAAGGAGTTAAGAGCAGGAAGTCCTTGAGTGTGTTCCTACCTGGTAAGTCCAGGACACGAGCAGGACTTTGGTTCCCTGATCCTCTGAGTGTGCTGTGGCCTGGATAAGGATGGACTCCACGGTTATAGAGCCATCAGGGAGATGCTGCACGGAGTAATCCTTCAGGACCCTGGTAAGAGAGAGAAAAAGATCACTAATTTGGGAGGGGAATGCACACAGGTGAAGGGGTGGGTCACCCCTGCATCTTCATCCCAAACCCCAGCCTGTTGTTAACTCCTTTTCGCTGTGGCTGAGCCAGCGCCTACCCCCCCCAAGGAGTCTCCCACTTCCCAAGGAAGGGAGAACAGGGCTAATCCACAGCTGGGTGACTCTGGTGCTTGCATTAATTGTGTAGGATTTCCTACAGAATTTATTTCTGGCCTTCATGACAGTTAGAGCCCTGTTATCAGGGCAAAGCCCCGCTCAGGGACCCACCAGCTGCCTGTAGGTTCTGCTTGAAGGAGGAGGCAACCTGTGCTACCTGGATTAGGAATGATAAACTCAACTGCATGCCTGGGGGGGGGAAAAAAACCCCTGAGATAAGAAGGGCCTCACCCCTTGAGGTGGTTGTAGACCCGAAGCACCGTCTCGTGCTCCTTGCGCGGGTCCTGGATGTGGACGCGGCACGTGAAGCGCAGCTGATGCTCCGCCAGGCCCAGCTCCTTCAGGGCCTGCTCGGGGGAAACCAGCCTGAAACTCTGCAGAGGAAAGGGATAAGTCCATTAAAATCCACTGCCTGGAGCTTCCCAAGGTTGCACTGCTCCTCTGTGGGCAGCTGCTCCCGGGTGCGTTCAGCACAGTTCCATCGCACGCTGCCGCCTGTTCACCTCTTCCACCTCCCTGCTGTGAGCAGGAGGGGATGATGGGCAGCAAAGGGAGGGGGAAGGCAGGTGTCCAGAATGTCCACCTGAATAACCAGAGCAGCCCTTCGTTTAACAAAACTGCAGTTGCTCTCTGGAAGTTGGTTTTATCCTCTTGGCAGGATGCTTGAATATAAACGTCAGGTCGCGGAGGAAGAAATCCTCCCCTGGCACCTTCTTGGTAAGAAACCAGAACTGCTTAACCTTGATTTTGGCTCCTTGTGCCCCCAGAACTCATGTGTGAATTATGACACACTCAGAGGACGCAAGACAAGCGTAACAACACTTCTACTCACGTTATCCTTCATGAGCAACGTGCCGTGCATGAGCTTTGGCTTCTTGGCATCTGGTACAGGACCTAAACCACGGCCAGGGGGGAGAAAAGAGCAGTTAACAATGAGGTGCTGAATTTTCCCGTTAAACAGCTGCTCTAGGACTCAACAGATGGACCTCTGAGGCCCTCATGAGGTTCAGACACTTAAAATTCTTCACCTTTCTCCCTCTATGTGCATTCATGGTGCTCAACCTTAAACAGGACCACTGACACATAAGAAACCACGTCTAGTTTACAACACAGGACAAACTGCCTCTCTTCCCACAGCACATCCTCACTTGGGAGGGTTTCAACTATTTTTTATTTTTAAACTGAGTTTATAAAAATAACTCCAGTTTTCCCAAACCTAGCTGGTAAAAGCACACGTGAGTTTCTGTTACCACAGTGAACGAGCAACAAAGTGGCAAACAAGGCAGCGCGGGTGCATCTGCTTTTAAACCTTATTGAACCTGCATTTGCAGCATTCTGCCTCCTGCCAGCACTACCCAGCACAGGAGCAGGACCTGAAAGGGGCAATTCGTGGTTGGGAGAGTCACCTATTGCTGCTTCTCTCTTGAGGAGGCCCAGGGAGATGTCCACAGGGATGCTGGGGTTGGTGAAGATGGTGGTGGTCTCTCCGTTGGCAGGCATGTAACAGCTGACATCTGCAAGGGGAGCAGCCCCTGTCAGGAGTGTGGCAGCAGGGAATGCTGCACCACCAACAAAACAACTTCACTTCGAGTCCAAAGGGTCGTTACAATTCACTGGGCTTAGTTCATATGTTAATTAAGGTGTTACAGACACCAGGTTTTGGGGGTATCTGTAAACTCCATCAGACCTACCCCCTGCTGAGGGCCTGTGGATTAAACACGTGGCCTTCAATGCTCTGCTGCCCCTCCCTGCTCAGCACCAACACCCATGGATACCTACGGAATTCCTGCTCTATTTTCTGCTTCAGGAACTCCATTTTCTTGGCTTCCCCGTGGACCAGGAGCACATTCCGAGGCTCAGCCTGGCGGATCAGCTGCATGATCCCCTTGGCATCTGCGTGGGCACTGAAGGACATGTACTCCACCTGCATCTTCACTTCCAGCTGGGGAGGAGCAGAAAGCATGGGATTTGGGAATTGCTTTGGCTCACTGCAGCTTGTGTAACACCCACAGACAGACCCAGACCCCTCCCTAGTCAGTTCAAAGGAGGAAGGAGAACACCTAAATTGCCTTAAAGGAAAGCTTTCAATAACTTACAGCCTCAAATTCCCGATTCCAGAGAATACTAGACACACATTTGCCAAAACAAATAAATACTTAAGGACAGCTGGTACAATTTCATTACCCACATCTGCTTAAAAATGTACCATTTTTACCTATTGGACTAATAGGGCTTTGTTATTAAACGTTATAAACGTGCCCCAGAAGTGTTATGGCAGAAGACAACACACTTGCCAAGGCAAAAAGGGAAAAAATGAGTCCAAGTCCAAAAAGAAAAAAAAAAAGGTTACTTTGAGGCATTTTCAGGGTTGGGTGCAGCATAATCCCACTACCAGCACATGGAGTGTAACTACCACCTTAAGTTTGGAAGACTCTGCCCTCCTGCTCGGAAATCCAACTTACAATTTGTCTGCCCTCCATCTCCAGCTTGCGCTGCCCACTGAGGATCTTGTGGCCCACAGTTCCCTGCACGCAGTATCCAGGCATGATCACCTGGCAGGGAAAGCAGGAACATCAGCAAACATCAGGCACTGGGCCTGGCACAGCTCTCGACATCGGCACAGCCCCGGATGCACAGCCTGGGGCTCGGACGAGCTCTGCCCTGGGCTGGGTCACGAGAGAACTCGGGTCATTTAACGCCAGAGGCCGAGGAAAAGCTCTCCTGCAACCCCTGCCCCTTGGTGCCACTGGCACCTCGAGGGAAAGCATCACTCAAGGGAACAGTTTCTCACCATGTTCTTTTCGTTCCCCGCCCATTTCCTGAAGATTTGAAGGGACTGTCCCGCGTGAAGCATTCCGGGGGTTGCAAACACCACCTGGAATTCAAAGATACGCCACGAATCACCACAGAAAACAGGTTTCCCATTACTGGTATTATATAAATATTCTAAATCTGGGCAGAGAACCTCCCCACGCCCGTTACAGATACTCCACCCAATGAGGATTTTTGCTATTTTATTTTTTCCCCCCACCCTGTCTGATTTTCACGTGAGCTGAACTGCTGTTTGTGAGCAGTGTCTGCTGAAAACTCTGAATGGTTTTGTAAGGGTAACTAACAAACCAGCCAGAAATAAAATCAGCAATACAAGATTGTGCTGTAAAGGATCTGTCACCTGAGTTACTTAAAGAATATACTGTCAAAGTGATGGTTTGAATCATGACTCTTATCAGATTCAGTTTGAACCTATCAGATGTGAATCAGATCTGAATCTATCAGATCTTATTATCAGATCAGGTCTATCAGATCTGAATCATCAGATTTACAGATTATACACACATGCAAGTCTTTAACTTCCTCTGGGCATTTTACCTTTACTGAAATAAAGACAGAAATACCTTTAACAGTTACACAGATGGCTTGGCCACAAAAGGGTTTTAGGTGGGATTAATGGGGTAGAGGAGTCTCAGGCTGCCTGTTGATCCCAGCCTGGTTAAAACCAGCTCCCTGAGCCCCCAGCTCTGCCCTGTTCCCTCCCTAACACCCACCTACCATGGGCCCTGGGTTGTCTGCAAAGGCCCTGTCGAAGGCTTTGATGTGTTTGAACTCAAACATGTTCCTCTGCACGAAGGTCTTCCGGATTTTCTGATTAGTCCAGGTGATGAAGAGCTTGTAATAATGGTTGGCCTTCTCTGTCAGTCCCGTGGAGAAGTAGATTGGAGCCTTCAAGTTCATCCTTTCCCTGTGGAAAGAAGTGTCCCAGAGACCTGTGAGGGCCGAAGTGGGATCCTGGCTATCCAGGCTGGAAGTTCATAAGCTTTTTTTACCTTTACAAATATTCACCAGACACAGAAGGATCCCAGAAACCCGCCAGGGGTGCAGAGGAGGACGAAAAAGGTGCCTGCACAGAGAGGCTGCACTCACCAGAAAGTTTCCAGTAAAATGCAAAGCTCCTGGGCACGTCCAAGGGCAAAAACCGGGATAAGAACCTGCAACAGAGACGGGATTTAGTGTCTGCGAAAGCCACACAGCATTAATGTCACTTCAGAAAGGTGGGTCTCACAAGAAAAAAACCCCCAAAAAACAACACAAACACAAATAAAACTGAAGAAATACGTAAGAAAAGCACATGTAAAGGAGGTGTGGGTCACAGTTACCACTATCCCTGTGCACATACTGAGGGGAAGGTTTCCGTTCTCTCCCGGGTAACAGGAAACCAAAGAGCTGAGAGCAACGATTCTGGCATTATTTGTGGAGGTTGGCCACTGTACCTTCCCTCCTCTTTCCACGGTCTCGTGGACTTTCTTCAGGAAGTCTCTCTCCCTGCAGCGCTTGGAATCTCGGATGGTCGTGGCGTAGGTGGACTCGCTGATCAGCAGGTCCGGGCGACACTTATCGATCCAGGCAGCCCTGGGCAAAGGGAGTTGAAGGCAAATCCAATTAGGAGATGGCATTAATGAGCTGCAGGTCTCAAAAGCTGAGCAGGGGGGGTTGGATATCACTGCCTCCATCTGCAGCTCCTTTAAATTTACATCCAGCTCAAAACAGACACCACAGACCCTGAAAAGCAACACTGAGCCAGTCTAGTGCCTGTTTTAAGTGCACTAAAATATGAAGCATGAACACGACAAATCTCTCACATCATAGGCTAGGAAAAATAAAACGAGTGTTAAAGTTTGTGACTCGTAGGAATTAAAAACATGGAGAAGGCACCGTGAAATAACAGTTCAAACACCGAAGTCCGATTATTTCACAGCCTTAAAAATAGATTAATATGAGTTAAGATTAACAGAACAGATTAATATGAGAAGAAGATTACATTAAGGTCTGTCAGAATCAATGTCAACCTGTTCAGCCTCACAATTTGAAGAAGCTGCATTTATCTTTCCACCATTAAATGTACCAGTCTCCTAAGAAAGAATCAAAGCTGATAACAATCTGTGCTAAAATCTTCCCGACAGGAATATTTGCAAGTCATAAAAATGTTTACAAGTCATACTCACCCCAAGTGTCGGTCTGGTGTCATGTTATAATCACCCTGGTGGAAGAAGAGAAATGAATTAATATCATGAAAGCAACAGGACAGGCCATTAAGAGGTGATGTAGGGATCTAGAAATATTGCTGGGCATGTATACATCTCTCAATATCTACATATAATGTCTGTGTGAGAGGCAAATGTGTATAAATCTGTGCATACTCACAGTGTACACAACTGACTCACATCCAACCTTGATCTGGAACATGGCAGCTCCAAGGACATGGCCTGCATAGTATGCCTTGATCTCCAGCTCCTCATCCACCTGCCCCCCCGGCAAACACTCCGTTAGTGCCAGCATTTCCAAGTGAAACTGCTCGTTGCCTTCTGCAACAACCCTTGCTGTGATCCTGAAGTACACAGCAGTGACCCCTTTACCTGCACTGTCTGGTGGAGGTGCACAGCCACCACCTTTTTCATGCAGTCTTTAATCATCTGGGAAGTGAAGAAGTTGGTTTCCCCTTTCTTGTCCACGGTTATTTTCCTGTAGTCCTCCAGGAGGATGGGGCAGATGGCCTTGGTGGGGTGTGTCATGTAGATGGGCCCATCGTAACCCACCATCTCACTGAAATAGGGCAGCGCTCCACAATGGTCCAAGTGGAAGTGGCTGCAAAAAACCCACAAAGAATAAAGGAGATGCTGCATGGAATTCAGCCTGGCTGCATGGAATTCGGCCTGGCTGGTGCTCACATCTTGCTTCTGATTTTTAAAGCTCTGCATGGCTTGGAGGAACTAGTCAAGATATGAGTGATGGACTTGGAGCGTGTTTGGGCTGCAAAGGGCAGTGTAACAAAGCATTCCCACTTCCCACTGGGGCTGTGGCAGGGAAGGAGCTGCCTCACCTGATGATAACACAGTCCAGAAAGTCAGTCAGCCTCCCATTCTGGGTGATGTAGGAAAAGTCAGGGAAGCGCCTCTGCAGACATGGAAAAACAGGGAATCCATCAGGACATAAAGCCAGGCAATGCTGCATCACCGATCCAACAAAACAACAGAGGGAGGGACCTGGAACACTGGGAATGTGCAGAAAGAGTTACAGAGGAAGGAGGGGAGAGCTGCCAGGGGACAGACAGGGAACTGGTTGAAGAAGAATCTTCCCCAGAGGGTGGTTGGGCACTGAACAGGTTCCCCAGGGTTTAGTCATGGCCCCAAGGCTGCCAGAGCTCCAGGAGTGTTTGGACAACGCTCTCAGGGACAGGGTGGGATTGTTGGGGTGTCTGTGCAGGGCCAGGAGTTAGACTGGATGATCCCTGGGGGTCCCTTCCAGCTCAGGATATTCCATGATTCCATACACACATCCCCATGTCACATGAGATGAGCCAGGCAATGTTCAAACAAAAGGGACCAGAGTGGAACAGTCCTGCTGGGAAGGGCCAGGACACGTCCCCTCACCCCATCCCTGCTCCCCACTGCACTCACATCATCGTTGTAGCCCATGTGCATCCCACAGTCCAGCATCACGTTCTTCCCAGCGATGGACACGAGGATGCAGCTCCGTCCCACATCCTGCCCAGCCCCTGGCCACAAGGGAAAGGCAAGTAAAACATCTCTGGGAACGCTTAAAATCCTTTCAAAAGAGAAGCAGTTAAAAGTTCTGTACAAACTTCCTGCAAGCTGCAGCCACAGTTTCAAGTGAAACCAAACTAATCCTTTATCTGGAAGGGATCAACACGGAACTCAGTTCCCTCTGGTGCTCTGCCCTCAGTGGAAGCTCCAATAAGCTTTAAGTCCACACCAAGCCCAAAAATTACCCATCAGGATAAGGCAGTTCCCCTGCCCTGCACATCCTGTCCCCTCTCAGCACAGAAACAGTTTCTGTGCAATCCATAAAAACAGATTAAAAAAGGAAAAAAAAAAACAAGGGAGATTTTCTTCCTGTGGCTCTTTACCACAGTAAGTGAACTGATGCTCTACCTCCACTGTACAATCCTACAGTGCCTTTACCAGAACACGTTAATTAATCCTCTAACAAATGAGTTATGACTGTTTAGAGCCTTATTTGCTCGAAAGGCACACGGAGGGCAGTGAGAAGACACGAATCTGACTGACAAGAAGCTGAGAAGAACCACAAGTGTCCCACACATTACAGGTGCCACCACGGCCAGCTCTCCGTGCCAACCTGACACATCTTGCCCTCAATTCTAAATTCCACAGCATTTGTGTTTCAGGACGATTTCGGACTGGACTTACCCAAGGGGGTGACTTTGATCTCAGGCATTTTAGCAGAGTCCAGACCCCACAGCGCACAGGGAATCACTCCAGACGCTGCTCAGTGCAGGGCACGGGAAGAGAAGATCTTGCTGGTTTTACAGGAGCCATTTCGACTGTTCTGCACAAGAGGGGGAAAGTATCAGGCACAAGACTCGGGTTGAGGCCAAACTTCTTCCTGGAGAAGGGGAAAAGAGACAGAAAAGGAGTCAGATGATTGATAAACAAGTTATGGAAACTCGGCCCTGCCTGGGTTCGATATCCAACCCCACCGCTGCAAGCTGGGAAAAGCACATACAGAGACACATAAAACACACAGAGACACAAACACACAAAATCCCCACAAACCAAACCGATGCACAGAAACACAGAAAAAAACCCACAGAAACACACGAACACACAAAACAAAGCACAAGCACCCGCAGAAACACACGAAACCAAACCCACACACAGAGAAACGCACAAAAAATCGTATAAAACCACAAAAAACTCACACGAAATCACAGAGAAACCACCCAAACCCCGCGGCCGCGGCACCCCCGGCCGTCAGCGCTCACGCCGCCCCCGCTGCGCCTGCGCCGCCACCGCCCCGGCAGGTCGCGTCCCTGTGCCGCACCCAGCGCGGATTGGCCGCGCCGTGGTGACGCACCGGACGCTGATTAGTCCACGGCCCGAGCAGCGGTGACGCACGCGAAGCCGATTTGGCTCGCTGGCCGAGCCGCAGTGACGCACCGTTAGCTGATTGGCTGGCTGGCAGAGGCGGGTGTCGGACCGCGCGCGGATTGGCCGCGCCGGGGGTGCGGAAGCGGGAGGAGGAGGAGGAGGAGGCGGCGCGGGGCGATGGCGGCGGTGGGCGCGTTCAGCCTGAGGGAGGTTCTGGACGCTTTCCGGGGGTGCGTGACCGAGCGGCGGGAGGTGCTGCTGGAGCCCTACCTGAGCGGCTGGTGGGGGCTCATCCGGTGAGTGCCCCCCGCGCACAGCGACTTCGGACGGGAGCGGCGAGTGGCAGCGCACGGGGCGTCAGTGCCGGGGCAGCCGCTCCTTGAGGCAGATGGGAACGCAGAAGAATTACAAGCGTTAGGGCAGAAAGGGAACTCCCCACGGGGAAAAAAAAAAAAAAATTGGTTTACGGAGATGGATATCCGTGCGCAGCCCTGCGGGCTCCAGGATAAGGAGGATGTGAGTCCGGAGGAGGCCATGGAGATGCTCCAATCTGGAGCCAGTCTGGGAGAGCTGGAGGGGGGTTAACCTGGGGAAGAGAAGGCTCCTGGAAGACCTGAGAGCCCTTTCCAGGGCCTAAAGGGGCTCCAGGAGAGCTGGAGAGAGGCTTGGGACAAGGGATGGAGGGACAGGACAAGGGAGAATGGCTTCCCACTGCCAGAGGGTTGATGGGATATTGGGAAGAAATCCTTCCCTGTGAGGGTGGTGAAGGGCTGGGATGGAATTGCCAGGGAAGCTGTGGCTGCCCCATCCCTGGAAGCGTCCAAGGCCAGGTTGGATGGGGCTTGGAGCAACCTGGGCTAGTGGAAGGTGTCCCTGCCCATGGCAGGGGTGCGGCACTGGGTGCTTTTTAAGGTCCCTTCCATCCCAAACCGTTCCGTAATTCCATGGTCCCCCAGGTTCCTGCAGAGCCTCGGCGCCGTCTTCGGCTTCATCTCCAAGGACGCCGTTGCCAAGGTGCAGATCATGGAGCGGCACCGGCGGGGGGAGCAGGGGCAGCACTACGAGTCGCTGCAGTCCATGGTGGAATTCGAGCTCTCCCGGGGGCCGGGGGAGCTGCGGGGCCGCCCCGAGTCCGGGTGCCGGACGGTGCTGCGGCTGCACCGCGCCCTGCTCTGGCTGCAGCTCTTCCTGGAGGGGCTGCGCACGGGGCACAGGGATTCCCGGACCTCCACCATCTGCACGGACTCCTACAACGCCTCGCTGGCCAAACACCACCCCTGGGTGGTCCGCAAGGCCGCCACGCTGGCCTTCTGTGCCCTGCCCTCCCGGGACGCCTTCCTGGAGGTCATGAACGTGGGGCCCCCTGAGCAGGCCGTGGACATGCTGGGGGAGGCCATTCCCTACATCCAGAGCGTCTATGGCATCACCCAGGAGCTCTTTGCCCAGCACAGCCTGCTGGACCTGCCCTGACAGGAGGGGGCACATCCCAGCAGGACTGGGGTGAAAATCAAGTGTTTATCTGGCTCTCTGCCCGGGGGCACCTCCACTTTCCCTTTCCCACTTAGCCAAGCTATTCTGGGTGCCTCACCTTATAAAAAAAAACCCCTGGTATATGTTTTGTATCTATTTATGTGACACGTATAAAATACACATCATACATGTATTTTGTATCTATGTCAGTGTGTGTTTGGTGGGGAGAGTCCCCACAGGCTTAAGGATTTCCTTTCCCTTCCCAGCAGGGATCTGACCACTTAGCCAAGCTATTCGGGGTGCCTCACCTTGTAACAGAGAAATATGAACCAGGTTTTTTTATATCTCTGTATGTTATACATAGATACATGTATGAAATGTATTTTATATCCTGGTGTGGAGCTCTACAGTAAGAAAAAAAAAACAAAACCCACAGCAGTATGGAGCTTAAGGATTTCCTTTCCCTTCCCAGCAGGGAGCTGGCCAAGCTATTCAGGGTGCCTCACCTTGTGACAGAAAAATGATGTACCAGGTTTTTTTTCTATCTGTGCTGTACTTCTATACATGTATGATCTGTATTTTATGTCTACGTCAGTGTTGTGTGTAGACCTTGAGACTAAGAAGAGCACTCACAGCACTATCAGCTGCTTAAGGGATTTCTTTTTCTGCTCCTGGAATCACCTTCAGCTCTCCAGCAAGGCTGGGAGGGGAGGTGGTTTCTTTTTCAAGCCAAACTCTGCAATTCAGCAGCTTCTGTGCATTTAACACCAGGAGCTGTGGCCTTGTGTGACAAGAGGTGGGGTCTGAACACATTTACACTCCACATGAGCTCCCCTGGCCACTTCTGTTTATCAGCTTGATTACATATGGGGGGGGTTTGCCCCCTGTTGTGCTTTAACCTTGAGAATATAACCCTGAGTAAAGGAGGTGTGGTCCCAGCCCCCCATCTGAGCACTGCTGCTCACCCTGCGGCCCCCAGAGCTGAAGGAGCTGGGGGTGGATGTCACGGACCCCCCCTCAGCAGCACCTCCTGTGCCGCTTCCCCTGCCCTTTAAATCCATGCTCTTTGCACATGGGATGGGGACCAATCCTTCACTGGTCCCACGTGTCCAGCCAAGGCTGCAGATTGCACCCAAGATGGGTTCCAGCCACGCTTCTACACTGTGTGCTCACGTGGTGGTTGTTCTTTTTCGTGTTAATGAATGTGTTAAATGCCTGCAAAAACGGTTTCTCTGACTGGGGAGAAATCCAGACTTGTACTGTAAATCACTACATGGCTTCTACTGCAAATCACTGTAACAGCCAAAGGATGCAAAATGGAATTTACTGAGCTTCTGGAAAGCTGAGAAAGCACTACATGCTTAGTCCAGGGTGATGTGAATATTTGGGGGAGGAGGGGGGAATCTCACAAGCTGTACCACGTTCTGATTGTATCTTTTGGGTATAATGTAACACTGTGACCCAGGAAATCACTGTTACCTCATGGAGACTGGACTAACTGGACATAAAATTATGTGAATAATGTGCTTCTGAGGAGTGTCCTTTGTGGGAACTTGCTCTGGGATTGTGGGGTTGGAAGGAACACGTCTTGAACTTTTATCTACTCTGGTCTTCTCTCACTGGCAGAGTCTGTCTCATTTACCTGGAGATAAGGCTGAGCTTTTTAAAAGAAGTTACATACTTAAAGCTAACACTTAAAGATTCCATTAAAAGGAAAGTATCCTTAAAAATATCTCAGTATAAATGTACCTATATAACACAGCAACAACTGTTGCTTGCCTGAAGTACTGGTGTATTTAACTCTCTGCAGTGTATTTGCTTCTCCTCATTCAAGGAAAATATTGCAGCCTTGGTGCATCACCTCGGTGCCTCAGTTTTATAATATATAAATATATATAATCTATAAAATAAATTTATATGTAATATATAAATATATAATAAACTGATAAAAATGCAGGAAATGGAACTTTTCACTCAGAGCTCTCCTGCATTCTGAAATTCAAACCTGACAGAAGAAATGCAAGCCATGAGCCAGCCTAAATTGCTGCGCTGTGAACTTGTACCTAAACCTGAAGTTTTTCAACTGAAATCAACATCATAGCTCAGTGAGAGGAAAAATTTCAATCAGCCATTCCTAAAAAAAATAACAACCACCAACCTTGTGACCCAGGACTGGCCTTCTCCAGGCAAATTCCTGCGATGCCCTGAGGAAGAGCTGGTTATCCCTGTGATGGGGTGACCTGGAATTTGAAAAATACATAAATAAAAATTACTGCTGTTGTAAACCTCTTACCACTACCAAAATCAGAGAGGGGCACCCGAGTTTTACACCAGCTATCCCAGAGGAAGCCCAGTTTCCAGAGCTGTGACAAAGAACTTGGTAACTCGCCCTGAGCAAAGGAAAGCAGGATGAGGGCAGTGGTTTCCAACCCCTGCATATTTGACTATTGCCCGCTAAGCACAGAGTTAAATCAATGCATTTTGCTAAACAAATTCTTGCCCGATATTTTCATCTCTCGGGTTCTATTTAAAGTGATGAGACTTGGTTCCCCCCCTGCCCCTCTTCCCTCTCCCACGGTCACTCGGAGATTTCTTTCCCCCCCTCAAAAAAAAACCAAAACAGCCAAACAATGGTCCCCGAGCTGCTGCTGTGCCTGGGTTTGGGCTGTGCAGGAGCCCTCAGCCCCACGTGCCTGTCGGCTCAGTTCCAGAGGCCCGGGGATTATATCCTGGGAGGGCTGTTCCCGTTTGGGAAGGACACCGTGAACCTGACGGCGCGCTCGGAGCCCACCCCGCTGGTGTGTGAGAGGTGAGAGCGATGTTGGCTTCACCAGGGCTGGGGAGGAGGAAGGAAAAGTCGATCACCTTGGTGGTGTGTGGGAGGTGAGAGCAGTTTTGGCTTCACCAGGGCTGGGGGCAGAAAGGAAAGTGGTTCTTCTGATGGTGTCACAGCCAACACTGCAGGTGGGATGGAGCAACGAGGAGCTCTGAGGTGCTGGAGCACTGGGGTGTGGGAATGTCAGCTTCTGATCCCAAAATGGGAAGTGTTTTTGTGGTTTTTTGGTGCTACTCTGATGCTGTCGGACTTCAGACACAGCTGCCCCTGTTTTGAGGGAAGCTTTTGGCAGCACTTGGCTCCCTGAGTGCTCGAATCTAACGCACAAAGGTGTAAGTGCTGCTTTTGCTCCACAGGCAGATTACACACTGGGATGGTGCTGTGGCCTTTTATGAGCTAAAAGGACACTCAGTACTATGAAAAAGGCAAAGCAGGGAAGAAGATCCCCTGGCTTTGCACATCTGCTGGTGTGTGATCAGTATTTCCTACTCGCTCACACCAAGGGGGGTCACAACACCCCCTCACAAGCTCCTCACAGCCCTCTGTGAGGAGGAGAACTTGGTGTCCTGCCTCCTGCTCTGGCAGCAACAAAGCACAGAAAAGCAGGGGCCAAAACCCTTCCATCTTCCCAGGCCCCGGGGCAGGGAATATGCTCAGTGTACTGAGATGCACGTGGGAGGAAAATCCCGGGAAGAAGGACATTTCTCCCGAATTAGCACTTTGGGAATCTCTGGCTTCATGGGTGAAGCACACAAAGCTGAGAGCAGGTCTTGACCCTCAGAGCCAAACATACTTGTCTCCTTCTCCTGGGAAGCTCCAAGGATATACTGGCTGGCAGACAAGATTAATTAGATTTGAAAGGTGCTCAAACTCTCACTCAGTAGAAAATTTACCAACGGGCGCAGGGGTGCTCTGACTGCTGACAGTGCCACAAATCCCTGGCTCGGCCACAGACAGGATGCAAAGTGTGAAAAAAAAAAAAAGAAATGTGGAATAAGCTGCTCCCTGTTTTAACAACCCCTGTAATTCCTGCCTCCTCCTCCTCCTGCAGGCTGTTCTCAGACGGGCTGATCTGGGCGCTGGGGATGAGGTTCGCTATCGATGAGATCAACAATTCCACCTCCCTTCTGCCCGGGGTGACACTGGGCTATGACATGTACGACTGCTGCTTTGAGCCCCTGGTGGCCCTGCAGTCCAGCCTGCTCTTCCTGACCCGGAATGGCACCACTGGCCCTGGAATTCTGTGCAACTCCACCGAGTGCCAGCCCCGCGTGATCGCCGTGATCGGGCCCCACAAGTCGGATCTCTGCCTGGTGACAGCCAAACTGTTCAGCACCTTGTTGATCCCACAGGTAAAGAACCTCTCTGGAGGAGCAGGAATTCTCCTTTCCGGTGGGGAAGGGTTTCGATCAGCAGCGTTGTCCATGCCCTGGGAACATGGATTGGTAAAGGACAGGTCCAGTCTTTCCTCTGCCACAGGTTTCCTGAGTGATCTTGGGTAGGTCAGTCAAATTCCCTCCTGGAGACACTACAGTGTTTAACCACCCAGAGGGAACAGGGACAACTCAGACCGCTGTAATCCATGTAAAATGGGAACAACAGAGCTCCCAGTGCAAACTGGGAGGTTTAAAAACAAGTATTTTAGTCAGTATTTTCATGAGACACTCCCAGTGTAAAGTGGGAAAATACTGACTAAAATACTTGACTACACATGAGAAAATGGGACTAAATACTCAGTCACCACAACAGAGAGCTCTAATGGTCGGGGACATTTAGCCCTGAGCTAAGATATAACTGAATTTTGGGGGTGTCACCCTGCGTAGAAAGCCGCTAATTATCACTGTCATTAATGATAAGGGCTGATGATGGACACGAGTGGCAGTGGAAGGAGACAGTACATGCAGCCAAGATCCTGACCAGCATTTTTGAGAACCTAGTGCACTAACACTAAGGAAAGAAGGCGGAGAATGACCTGGGCAACCCTCTTTGCCTCCCTCTGTCCCTCCCACCCTGCAGGTGAGCTATGAAGCCAGCAGTGAGAAGCTCAGCAACGCCGAGCTGTACCCGTCCTTCTACCGCACCGCCCCCGGCGACAAGAACCTGGTGGAAGCTGTGGTCCTGCTCCTCAACAGGTTTGGGTGGAACTGGATCGCCACCATTGCAAGTGATGACGAGTATGGCCAAGGAGCCCAGGAAATCTTCCTAAGCGTAGCTGGAAATAACAACATCTGCATTGCCTTCGAGGGGCTGATTCCTACAGACCTGTCCGAGCCCGCTGCCAAAAAGCAACTGGAAGATACCATTAACTTAATCAATAAGACCAAAGTCAACATCATTGTCCTTTTTGCCTTTAGCCTGCCAGCCCAGGCCCTGCTGGAACAAAGCATCAGGATGGGGCTCAGCAAGAAAGTCTGGATTGGCACCAAAGCCTGGATGCTGTCTGACATACCTACCTCCATCCCAAATATTCAGAGCATTGGGACAGTCTTAGGCTTTGTGACGAAAGCAGGCACAGTGCCTGGCTTCCAGAAGTACGTTGCTGACCTCTTCACCTCTGTTCAGCAGGATGAATTTTGCCGGGAGTCCAGGGAACTCAAGCGGCTCACGAACGCCGACGTGCTGGGCTCGCACTGCAAGGAGTGTGACCACGTCTCCCTGCAGGACCTCTCCTTCATGCTGAGCATCTCCCAGGTGCAGCCTGTGCACATGGCTGTGTACAGCGTGGCCTACGCTCTGCACAGAGCCCTGGGGTGCACCCCCAAAGCCTGTCCCAAAGCACCCATCAGATCCTGGCAGGTGAGTCAAGGCCGGGGGGACAAACAGCCACTTTTCATCATAACCCAACCTGAGCCCTTGTTGAGGGACAACTGACTGATTTCAGCCTGACTGGCTTGCAGCCTTATCATCCTCCAAACATCGGCTGTACCAACACCAATTTCCATTTTCTCCTCAGCTGCTGCCCTTCATGGACACTCTCCCGTTCGAGGTGAACGGCCAGAGCTTCAGGTTTGATCAGTCCCACAGCACAAACACTGGCTACAAGCTCGTATTGTGGTCCTGGAAGAATGGCACCCTTAGGTACCTGCCTGTCGGTGACTACGAACAGACCTTGTACATCGACAAGTCCCAGATCCAGTTCCACACTCCAGATCAAAAGGTAAAGATGGCCCAGCCAATCCCTTCTGATTTCTTTGGTGCTACAATTCTCCTGGAAGTGCCTGGCTGATGTTCACTCCTCCCTTTGCCAGGAGCCCACATCAGAGTGCTTCAGGCACTGCAAACCAGGACAAGTCAGAAGGATAAAAGGATTCCACCTCTGCTGCTATGACTGTACAGACTGTCCAGAAAACACCTTCTGGAGCAGTAAAGGTGAGGTCTGAGAACTCTGAAGGCTTTAACTGTATGTTATGTCTCTCTGCTGGCTGAGGTAACAACCAGTGGTGAGCTCCTCCTCCACGAAGCATTGCCAGTGCAGGGGATTTGCCTCCCTGTTCCGCTGTGCTTTGTCCCGTCTTGCCCTACACACCTTCCCTGGGAACCTGCCTCTGCCGAGCCCAGAGGGATTGCACGAGGACAACATGTATGTATTTTACTTCAAGAGGTAGGAGAGAGGGCTATGATGAAATTCTGGGATCCTCTGGAAGCTTTCTGGGGAAGGGAAACAAGAGCCAAGAAAAGCGAGTCCTTTGGGGAGGAGGGTGGTGGTGGGGAAATAAAGAGAGTGAACTATCAGAAGCTTTGGAGTTCCAAGACACTTTGGAGGCAGGGACATAGGCAAAGCAGCTACCTAACCCACATCTGTGATCCCTCCTCAAGGGCTGGGTGGTCATCATGCCCTCACTGCTCCTTTTCAGACAGCTCCAGCTGCACCCCCTGCCTGCAGCACCAGTGGGCCCCTGCCCAGAGCACGCGGTGCTACGAGCGCAGCGAGAGGTTCCTCTTCTGGGACGAGCCCCTCACCATTGCCCTGCTGGCCCTGGTGTCCATCACCATCCTCCTGACCTGCCTGACAGCTCTGCTCTTCCTGAGGAACCTGCAGACCCCCCTGGTGCAGGCTGCTGGGGGCGAGAGGACCCTCTTTGCCCTGCTGTGCCTCGTGCTGCTGAGCTTCAGCTGCTGCCTCTACGTGGGGAAGCCCAGCGACACCCTCTGCATGATGCAGGACGTGGTCCATGCCCTGTGCCTCAACGGCTGCTTCTCCACCTTCCTCATCAAGACCCTGGAGATCACCCTGGTGACAGAGTTCCCCCGCTGTGCCCCCTCCCTGCTGCGCTGGGTGACCCACAGGAGGTCCTGGCTCCTCGTTGCCTTGTGCCTGCTCACCCAGGGCCTGCTCTGCCTCTGCCACCTCCACCTGGGCCCCGCCTGCCTGGGGTCTGACTACAAATCCCTGCCCACCGAGGTGCTGCTGGTGTGCAACACCAAGTCCTGGGTGGCCTTTGCCCTCCTGCACGGCTACAACAGCTGCCTGGCCCTCGTGTGCTTCCTGGGCACCTTCATGGTGCAAACGTTAGGCAAGAAGTACAACCTTGCCAGGGGCATCACCTTCGCCACCCTCATCTACTTCATCATCTGGATCTTCTTTCTGGCTACCTTTGCCACGCTGAGGACAGTCCTCAGGGCTGTCACCCAGGTTGCCACCATCCTGATCATCAGCCTGGGCATCCTGGGGACCTACTACATCCCCAAATGCTACATCATCTTGTTCAAGCCCGAGATGAACACAGTGGATTGTTTCCAGAATTCCATCCAAGAGGAGCCAGAGGAGGACTCGGCAAACAGACAATAAACCAGCCCCACTGTCACCTGCTCCTCAGTAAAGGCTGGCTGTATTTTAATGAGATAATTCTCTTTATGAGCACTCTCTGGCCCCAGGCACAACCACCATATGAACTCCAGCTGTGAAAGCACAGGGCTCTGCTCAACCAGCTAAAGCCAAATGCTCCAGAGGAGCAGATCCATCCTCTCTGGAATGGCCTGTTCCATCCCCCACAGAGCCAAAAGCAGGTTCAGTTAATCATCCAACCTCCAGTAGTGATATTTTATATGAATTTCTCTCCTAGCTTTGGCAATGTGAGCAGGAAGCCTCACCCAGAACACTTCCCTGTAAACACTGCTGGTGACTTCCCCTTCTAATTAACTAAATAACTGCTCCAGAGACAAATCCATGAATCCTTTCCCAAGCCTTAGAAGAACTTTCAAATATATCCAACAAGGCAGAAATAAAAAGACCATTCTGATACATAACAGCAGCTGTGTGCATGACATGAAGAGAGCATTACCCATTCAAATTGCAGCTCACTCGTTTGTGTTTCGCTCACATGTGTTTGCAAAGGACATGGAAACCAGACCAAGGCACATGGAAATGAGCACTGTGCAAATCACACCATCCCAAGCCATGGGGGCACAAAGTTCCTCCATCCCAAAAAAAACATGCAAAGGTCACCAAAACCTCCACATTGCTGCCAAACAGCACCAAAGTCAATACCAAGTCCCATCACCAAGATCTTTTCTTTCCCCCATCTGCTTTTACAAGCAACTATATTACTCTTTTATTCCCTACATTAAAGTTTTTCCATTATTGCCCTTTTATTCCCTATATTAAAGTTTTTCCATCCCTCCACCAGGTGCTATTGCAAATTAACTCATGAGTTCAACTCAGTGAAAGAACTGGCAAATTAATCTAAACCAGGAAATATTTTCATTCTTAAGAAGAACTTTCTGGTGCACTGCAAAGCTACTTGTCCTAGATTTTTGTGACCACCTGCATCCAAAAACACCCCTCAGTGTGATTAAAAATACCAAAACTCTGACCTGAAGCCTGGAGTCCTCGCTTCTGGAGCCTGCAGCAAGTCTTCATGAAGATGTTGTTGCACCTGAGACTCTCAGTATTCCTTGCTCCAGGGCTGCGATTCCATGGCAGAGAAGCCTTAAGTAGCTTTTGATCATCACTCCAGAAATAGAGAAGGAAAAAAATCCATTTACCTCTACTGGCAGCAGCCAGAAAGCCAACTCTGATCACAGCCAGAGCCATGACAGACTGAGTTTTCTTTCAGGGAAAGAGGGAGGGAGGGAGGGAGGGAAAAGCAGCTGATGAGATTGTTCAACCAGCCCCAGTCACCTGCAGGCAACTCACTCTGGCTCAGCTGGGGCCCATCAGGCCCTGCAGTCAAGAGCATGTCCAAAATTCTGATCATTCAATATTCACTTAAATTTGGTTGATTTAATATTCACCTAAATTCTGATCATTTAGCAGTCACCTCACTGGGAAATGCTGGCTAGAATTTATGGTATTGAAACAACTGTTGGACCCTCCCTTTGCTGTCTGATCTCTGCCAGCTGGGAAGAGGGAACCTGCCTCCTCAGGCTGGGGGTTGTCCTCTGTATATGGAACGATTTAGGATGGAAAAGACTTCAAAATCATTTGAGTGCAACTGAACCCCTCAGACCCTGCAGGGAGCCTGGTAAATGCATAATAACCCCCCCGTGGTTTAATGCTTACCAGAGAGTAAAGTGGTGTCCTAATGATCCTACCTTGGAGAGTCCAGAAATGGGGAATATTCACACGGAACAGCTGAATACACTGATGG
This sequence comes from Oxyruncus cristatus, assembly GCA_013399855.1. NCBI lineage: Eukaryota > Metazoa > Chordata > Aves > Passeriformes > Cotingidae > Oxyruncus > Oxyruncus cristatus. Next base: position 375,467 of record VXAY01005116.1, on the reverse strand, counting down.
GGTTTAGCAGCACATTCAAGTCCTGGGGCTGCAGGCAGGAAAACTTGTTCCAGCTCATGTCTGGGGAACAGGGTTTTTCCCTCCAGCTCTCTGGAGCCCTCACAGACCTCCCACCTGCCTACCAGCACCTCCTGGCCAACCTTTTTGAGAGGACAAAACTTCAGTGTGACACGGGGTAAAATACACGAGGGGAAGATTCAACCAGGATTTCACCAGTCTTGAATAAAGAGATAAAATGCGACAGTGCAAAGAACTGAAGACGTACGCCGAGGTTATCACATAAAATTAAAAGCTTTTTAGTGTTTAAAATAGCATTTACACATAAGCAGCTATATATTAACTATACAGACACTTGGGTTTTAATACAATATCTACAAAAAAGAATTCAATTATGCAATAGACATTTAACAGGAACAGTGCAGTCCATGCTAATAAGAGGTCACTCTTTGAGTAGAACCAATTCTAGGATAGGTGATAGTCTGGATTTCCATTATTTAAAATCATGTAACTTTGTTCCTCTACTGTACATAAAATTCTTTACATGTATTTCTAATCACTGATTAGAATTAATAATTTTAAGTCAATCTTATTACAATCCAGTTAAATGCAAAAACAAAAACAATTACATCAACTCATGAGCTGTCAAGTCTCAGGAGGGGACTGCCCACTTGAAGAGAACAAAAATAATAGCAAAAGTCAATGTCTGTGCATCATTGCTTGCCATCCAATAAACCTTTGGATAAAGTGTCCAGGGGACTGTTACCTTGGAAAAGGAGATTTATTAACAGGAGGTAAAGGACAATAGCAGTGCTTTTAAGACTTATTTGCCAAAAACCTTACTCCTCAGAGTTAATATACCAGGTGGATACACTCCCCCTACAGATCCTGCCTCCTTTGGGGAGGAGATGTCATCCCAAACTGTTTCCTCATCATTTCCCATGATCCCCCAGACAAACCTGCTGTCAAATCCGTCGGCAGGGACGTGTGAGCATTAAGCTCAGCCGAGGGGGGTCTCACTTCCAGAATAAAAATGTCAACCACTTAAGGCTCCTGTTTTAAGGTCGTTTCAATGCCCTGCACAGCAAACCCCCTGCTGGAGTTGGAGCCCAGCCACTGACATTAAATCAGGGATAAATCTGAGGCTCTGGGGAGAGAAAACAGATGGATCTGCAGCGCTCCAGCCTCCAGACTTCCTTCCACCTGGCACAGCAGGGAATGCTGTGCCCAACAGGAGACCCTTGCACAGGCAGGTCCCAAGGCCCCCTTTGGTGGAAAGACATATGCACACGCACTGAAAGCCAAGGATGGGATCTGGGAAATCTCCTGTCTCTTGTTCACTGCTGAAAATTGGGATCTAGCAAAGATTCAGGCCTGACCTTCCACTCACTCCACCCTCTCCACTGGACACTACAGGGGGGGAATCAGGGGTTTGTTTTACACACAGTGGCCATCACGTATTGCACTGTCCACACAGGGGCATCAACACCCTCCTGCTCTCCCTAGGAAACAGCAGGTTCCTCAAGGACCAGCACCCAGCACCCCCAGAGCAGTGGATGCCCGTTGTGGGTGAAGCTGAATTCAGCCTGAATTCCTCAGCAGACTAAATGCTTCCCCACATCTGTGTTCTGGATTTGCAGCCTCATTCCAGAGTGACCCACAAACACACAAGTTTATAACACAGTCATTTCAACATAGCAGCAAAGACCAGCAAGACACAGAACAGTTTCTGCCAACAGCATAACAACAAGACCAAAAAAAACCAAACCAAAACAAAACCAAAAAAACAAAACAAAACAAAACAAAACAAACAACCCAGCAGGTGTGTAAACTGCAACTCTTGGAAAGACATAAGGAAATTAAACACATTTCTTCCACGGGTGAAAGCTCAGCCCCCAGCTTTAATCCCTTTTGGAAATACTAAAATGAGAGTCTTTTCCTCCAGCCCTCCACGTTCTGCCTTAAGGCAGAGCAGGCCAGAAAAATCAATATATATATAAGAGACCAGAAAAGTTTAAATTAATTTAAAAGTAGAACCACTAGTGATTGTCAGTAAAGTCACAGACTCCTTAACAGTGTCTCCTGGAGACATAGCAGAATTACACCATTATTTTACCCTGATTTACTTCATTGCTTTAAATGTCAATCTTTCAGAACAGGTTACCAGGTTAGGTTCAGCATCTTTGCTGTGGAACTGGGAGGAGGAAAGGAAAAGAAAGGTACTGTTTGCACAGTCAAGCTCTAGGTAGTGCCACTCTTTTGGAGAAGCCATCACCCATGTGGCAATCCATGCCAGCCCATGGGATGGAGGATGATGAAAGCACTGCTTTCAGAGACATTAGGCAGCTTTTTGGGAGGTTTTTGTAAAGAAAACTAGCTTAGAAGGCCAGTAAGGGGAGTACCTAGTCTGAGTGACACAGAGTTTCCCAAATGCCTGGTTCCCTTTTGAAGGAGAGACTTGAGTCTCCAGTTAACACAGACGTTTGGAGCTTTGGCTGGAATCGTTACTCCAGCCCTGACAAAGGGATGTGTTTGCACACAGGCCTGGAAGAGGGAAAGAAGTGAAAAATCTGTCAGGACGAGCAACATCCAAAACGACTGAAGAGTCATTTCTCAGGGTGACAAATGGCCACGGAACTGTGTGTATATCCCGAGAAAAGATGTTCTCTTCTGGCATTTCCCTCGGATGTTCACGCTACCCACAGAGCACAGGACGAACCAAAAAGCGTCTTCCTACCAGTGAAAAAAATGCTTATATACAGTCAAGACTGATCTTAAAGCACCTGTCCTGAACCCTGCCAGCAGCAGGGCATCTCAGAAAGGAGGATTTAACTGAGGCACGGCCCCGTGGCCAAATGCCACTAAGTGGCTGCAGCTTCCCCCGTGTGTCCCATCAAACGAGGCACCGTGACAGAGCTCTCACCACACCCTCCTTCTGACACCTTAAAAAAGCTTCTTACACGCCACTGAAGGCTCCTGAACTTGCTTCATCAAGTGTCCACAGCCGCAGAGCAGGAGCCACACAGAAATGGAACCCTGGGGATGTACAACAGCAGTTGCTCCAGTCAAAGCTCCTCAGAGCAGAGTGGAGCCCACTCGGTGCCAGGTGCCAAGGATTTGATCACTGTACCTACTTGGGATCTGCTCTCAAAACACCCTCACACCTCTCTGCCAACAGCCAGCCCCTGTCTGCGCTCAGAAACGTTCCCCTGGGTGACACTGCAAGTGGGATTAGGCAGCTCCAGGTCTCTATTTCAACAAAAGGAGAAAGACGCGGCTCCGAAATGAAGGAGAGACCAACAGGTGATCAAAATGAAACCAAAGTTTTTTGAAGAGCCACGTCCCAGCGGGAGCCAGGAGTTAGCTATGCCTCTGCTGGAATGGGGTGAACATCCCCTTCAGACAGGAAGAGCTGCAGCTACACTAACGGATTTGCACGGCAGCAGGTTGTCCTGTTTCTGTGGAAATAACTTTTCCAACGTCTAAGCAAGTGCACACCCAGAAGGAACAGCCCCATCCGTCAGCAGGGATGTGACTGGAATGCCCAGGGACCGACGGCAGCTACAAAGTCACCATTGTGATGGTGAAGGAAACAACTTGACAAGTTCTGCACAATGAGCACGTACAGTAGCAAGACTCCAGCACTCCCTTGATAGAATAATATCTAAAAAAAAAAAAAAAAACCCAAACAAAAAAAGAAAGGTTGATTTATACTCCCTAGTCAGCAGAAGGTAGCCACAACTTTGTTTTCCACTTGGTTTGATCCTGCTCCTTTCCAAGCACGTGCTGTCTGTACACCTGTGGGTGCAATGTCTGCTCAGTGCTATGGATGCATCCAAGAAACAGCATTCCAAGGCAGTATCACAGATACCAGCCAAGGGTCGTTTTTTTTCCTTGTAAGAGAAAAAAAGCAGGGAAAAATAAAAGTGCTCCTATGCAATATCGGGAATTTAGAAGTCGTGTGAAGTGAAGAGTCCTTGAATCAGCCAAAAAGATACACCAGTTGCATCGAAGTAGGTGCCACAATGACCAAAGCTCATTAAGATGTGAATATACACCAGCCATTCACAATCCAAAACAAGAGGAATGGGAAGGGGAAAAAAAAAAAAAAAAAAGAAAAAAGAAAAGAGGCCATCGG
>VXAY01005116.1:305636-371238 GCA_013399855.1 Oxyruncus cristatus | reverse complement strand
GAAAACGGGAAGGTGTGAGAGGAAAGCCCAGCCAAGTCTCTTCCATTAAGTGTTCGACAACAAACCCCCCCCCAAAAAAAAAAAACAACCAACCAACCCACCCCCACCCCAGGCAGAGTCTGAAGGCACTTCCTCTCACATGATGTCTACGAAGAACTCACAAGGGTTGCCCATGGCCTTCTGGAAGGACTGGCGGCTCCCGGTGAGCTCCGGGGGCACCGCGCTCAGTTCCCGCACGGGGGGCCCTCCGGGTGGGCCGCTGGTGCCGTAGACTTTGGAGCCCAGCTTGGGGAGGCTGTAGAGCGGGGGCACCCCCGGGGGCCCCCCGTAGGAGTGGTGGCTGTGGTGGCTTCTGTCGCTGTGGGCGGCGGAGCCGTGGCTGCGGTGGCTGAGCTGGCTGGCGGGCCGGTCCCGGCGCGCGGTGCTGCCGCCGCTCCGCGCCGTGTGCTCCGACTCGCTGCCACTGCCCCCCGACTTGCGGTCCTTCTCCCTGCCCACAGCTCGCCTGCTGTTCTCGCTGGTGCTCCGGTTCGAGCCGCTGCTTTTGCTTCCTGCACCCCACGGAGAGAAAAGCACAGTCAGCTCGTGGTTCGCTCCACGGTTCTGCACACGACAGGCGTGGCGAGAGCTGTGAGCGCGCCGGGGGCGGCTCGTGGGGTTTGGCAATGAGGGTCAGTGGGACGAGGCTGACAAGGTTGTGCCATGCACAGGGACACGGAGACACCTCAGAGCTTGCACAGTGAAAGCAGCAGCAGCTAAAGTACAGCTCCTGGCTGGAACCCACCCGCCCCACCCAGGAGGAGCAGGAACGGAAGGAAGGCGCAGGATTTGGGGTTTGACTCAAGCAAATGAGGTTCAGTCTGTAACTGTCTCTGCTTTGGTACCTTCTACCATTTCCAAAAGAAACTCCCTTGCCTTCTCTGTCATCCTTGGTCTCACTGGGCACACTGGCACCCAGGGCCAAATCCCCGAGTTTTTGTTGGCTTCAAATGGGGACAATTCTTTTCAAATTCCCCACTACAGTGTTCTGTTGTTGGAGAATTCTTTAAACAACAGTTACTTGTTGAACTGCCCTAAGATAAATCAGTAACGTGCAGGATGTTCCCAGAAGGGGCCACTAAATCAGCCTGGGAAAAAAGTATTACCAATTGACTGTCAGCCGAATTGTTGCTACGTTCAAACTTCACTGAACTTCAGAACCGATTTTAGATGAAAGTTGAAGGCCTTGCTCTGTTCTCATGAGATATAGGCTGGGATGATGACAGGACACAGTCCCAAGGGAATTATTTAAAAAAAAAAAAACCAACAAATCAACCCAAGGACCATCTCATTAAGTTCACGCCACCTTAGTGCAAAATTTCCCAAAAAGGATGCCCAGCCAGCAGACGAGGGGGACCAGCTTTTGAGTCCAACTGAGCCACTGAAATGGAAAAACCAGAGTGATTGTAAACTACAGGTGACCTTCTGCTTGCTCCTTTTGACACATGAGATGGGAAACCAGACTGACCTGGTGTGTGTAGGGGCAAGGTGCCTGTAATATTCCCTGCAGAGTGCCAGAGATGGAAAACACAGACTACAAAATCACTGGGCTTTAAGTTGTCAGTGTTCTGAGCCCAGGACTCTGGAGTGCTGTTTGCTAACTGCTGGAATGTAACGCTGAAGATAAAGGAGAGAGTTCACAAGACACCCAACTCTAACATTCCACACTGAGAGTGACCAACACAGCCCTGTGTCCCTGCCCTCTCAGCACCTGACACATCTGGCCGCCAAGTGTCTCTCAGTAAATGAGCAGTGGCAGCTAAATCCAACCCACACGGGTGACACCAGACTCATAAATCAGGAGCAGGGACTATTTGCTTCTTTTATGAAGAGCAGTGGGGAGCCTGGTGACACCTGCCAGTGAAGGGACGTGGTGCCACCCCCTCTGAGCTGCTGCAGTCAGGGGCAGTCACACAGGGGCCACACAGGTTGGTATGCCGATGTCACACTACTGCACCGCCGTGCACTGAGACAGGTTGAGCGTCCAAGACAATCAAAGAGAAAATCAAAATCAAATCAAATGGAAAAAAAAAAAATACAGCTAAACATTCGGGTCACGAGAGTCTAAATGGTCATGCTGTGGATTTGTCATGGAGGCATTTGAAGCTTACCAATCCCCTAGAGTCAGCCATTCCTCTAGGAATCCTTCAGTCTAATGCTTGCTCAGGACAAAACAAGGGAATAACAGTTACAAACCAAGAAACAACACAGAAGTGGAGTTTCCAAAAGAAGAACAGGAAAGCGTTGAAACCTCTCAAAATCAACCACCTTGGCACCTTTTGTGTGGCTCTCTATAGCCAGGGGGACACAGCATGGATAAAACACCATTCCTTTCCTATTCCAGCAGCAGAACAAATTCCTACTGCCCCCAGAGTCAGCTGCCAAAAAGCAACCCCAACATTCATTCCAGTGCAACCAGTTCCAAAACCTCTGTGAGCTTCCTCGTAGAAGTTCTTATTCTGAGACAAGGTGAGAAGCCACAGTGCAAGCTCCTGTTGTGAAATCATTTGGGCAGTTTCTGTAAGAGTTAACTGGCTGTGGCAAACAGGGATAAGTTACATCCAAGTTACTGGATGTTCACCGTAAAAACACAAGAGGAACCTCGCCCTTTCTTTACTGGCAGTGTTTCCAAAAGCAAAACTCACTCTGGAAGCGATTTTTTAAAAAAGAGAAATTAAAAATTAATATCTTTACAGCCAAAAATACGTAATTTTTGTTTACTAGGGCTAAGGACGAATCACAAAATCACGCTAGGGCAGGAAAGGAGGAGGTCAGGTCTTTAATCCATGCAGTATTCTCTTTTTTTCCCTGTCACATACGACAGAAGGGACTCTCCTCCCTGTGAGCAGTGTTTCAGCCCTGTAAACCTCTGGCTGGCCACCTCCCTCTTGTGCGTCTCACACAAGCCAAGAATGCGACTTTCCTTTTGTACTGGGTGTTGAAGTGAAAGCCAAGAGCACCTTCTCCTAATCCCTGTTCCACCAGCAAAGAAATGGCCTCATTTCCAGCGTTATCAGTCCCAGCGCTGGCAATTCCTGACTCGGATAAAACTCGGATAAAACTCGGATAAAACTCGGATAAAACAAGGCTGGCAGTTTCCATACAGAGCTGAAAGCCCACTCCACCACAGACACACACCCCTCTGATTGAGTGCTGTTGCACACAAACCCATGCAGGTAGCAAACAAAACCACAAGACAGGCACAGACAGAACGAAGGAAGGAACGCAAGCAAATGGTTCGGGATAATGACAGGCATGGAAATAAAACCCGGATTAACCACCCTACCTTCACTTTGCTGGCTCCCTGCACTGCCACTGCCGTAGCTAAAGCCTGGGTCTTGGTATGCTGGTGGAAAACACGGAGGGGGCAGAGGATACTGGTAGGGATATCCTTGGCCTAACGGCCAGGGAGCAGCGGGATGTGGGAGTGGAGCGAGGGTGTCCTGATCCGAGGCGCCGCTGGAACCGTTGTTGAGGTTCAGTGCAGCCAGGTCTGGAACAGACAGAAAGGGTGAAGACTCTGCTCTCACCTGGCAGGGGGGAATTTTACAGCCTGGAAATTGAGTGGCAGGTCTGTGGCATCACCAGAAGTATAAACCCTGCCTTCCTGAGCCTCAGTGCAATGCAATTACTTGAGGAGTTCACCCTTCTATTCCAAGTGCTCCAATTCCTGGTCTAACAGGAAGCACCGACCACTTGTCCCACAAGCTTCAGAATATGAATGACCTGTTCTGCCACACCCACAGGACTCAGGGAATCCCAGAACAGCCAGGGTTGGAAGGGACATCTGCAGATCATCTGCCCAGGGCAGGGTCACCTGGAGCAGGTGACACAGGAACGCATCCAGGTGGGTCTGGAATGTCTCCAGAGAGAGAGACTCAGACTCACAGAGTCAGCTAGGTTGGAAAAGACCTCTGAGATCATCGAGTCCAATCTCTGACCTTGTCAACTCCATGCCCTCCCTGGGCAGCTGCTCCAGTGCTCAGCCCCCCCTCCATGGAAAGAAGTTCTCCCTCATGTTGAGGACACACATCCTGTGAGCACAAGGGACACACACGCACCCCGCTCTGCCCTTCCCAGAGGGGAACTTACTGCCACAGAGGTCTCCAAAGACGTAGTAGCACTGCTCTGAGAAGGTGATTTTGTTCACAGTGTGCCTGAGGTAGCCATGTTTTAACATGCTGCTGGCGTATTTCCTCGCCTCCCGCCGGTCTTTGAAGCCTTCCACGTGTGTGTAAAGCCAGTCAACCACATCTGCTCCTGAAGTGACAACAGGGAGAGGGGACACGGGACCGTCTGAGCCAAACTGCATGAACGGTGACACCAAATACACACACAGAAGATTTCATTTACCCACGTCGTGCAATTCTTCCATGAAAATTACACGGCATTTCCACACAAGAAGTGATTGGGAGAGTCATCCTCCTCAAGAGGCAGATGTCAGGTTGTCAAAAGACCTGTGTTCCAACGCCTTTCTCAGCAAAAAGTAACTGCAGCCTAGACTGACTAAGTGTTAAGCACAGCTCAGGCCACAGGTAGACTAGCTGTGGCAATTTTAAAACTAATTAAGGTGTTTTATTAAAGGCTGGAACTGGAATTCCAAGGACTGTTGCTCTGCTGAGCTTGGGCAGACTGCTAGAGCCACCTGAACACCTGAGATATAAAACCAAGGATTAAGAACCAGGCTTTGTGTGGGCATGAGAAACGTGCAGCAGTTCTGGCCGCCCAGGCTCAAACAAGAGTTATTAATTATTTCCTGTCACACTCCGAGCTGCTCACAAACAGCAGGTCAAGGGAATTGGAGAGGTCATAGGCAGAAAAATAAAAAGTTAATATAAAGGTAGTTTCTTGAATTTATTGCCATAAAGTCACTGATTTTTTTTTTTTTTTCTGGGATCTGCTTACCTATCACTGCATTGGAGATGGTGATTTTTAACCACATCCTGTCCCGAATTTCAAGGCCTGAGTCCGGGAGCTGCATAACCTTGACAATAGTAGCCATGTCACTCTTCACAGTTAAGGGAGATTCTTCTAATTCTAAAAGGAAGAGAGGTTACAGGCTGCTTTGAAATGAACTGAGCCTGAAAAGACCTTCTCAGCGCCCCATTTGGATGAAACACAGTTTTACCAACAGATGCAGGAAAAAAAAAAGACACAAAGGTTCCCAAATGCACCCTCACCCGCGGCGTAAATTACAGCATTTGTACCAATTCTTCAGATTTTGGGCTCTGTGCCACCAGTTGAGTCACTGAAATGCTGAGTCCCCACGTGTCTGGACTTCCCATTCCAGGTCAGCGCTGGAATCCACACTGAGATTGGCAGGAAAGGAAGCCCAGGGGGTCCTGTGACCATCACTTCCCATTTCACTTTGCCATGAACAGCCCTTCCCACCCGAGGGATCAGCGCAGAAATCTGTGGGACAAGGTTTTTCTGCTTGTTCCTGAACTTCTGGGTTAACTCTCAGAAATATTCCATCTGCATGGAGAAGGAGGACAACCCTGCCTCAATCAATATCCTCTTTTTTTTTTCTTTATTAAGACTTGGACATCAGCATTCTTGGGGAGAATTGAAATCAGAAATCTTCCATCATCAGGAGAAAGGCAAGTGGTTTCCTTCAAAAAGACACTTCCCAGGATCCTGCAGTCGGAGCCTTACAAGGGAACAAGTCACTCCACCCAGAACTACTTTGCCCTGCATCTTTCCTGTAGAACACTCTGGAAAAGCTCCCCAATGCCTCCACAGCCATCACTGCTCCACTCCCATTTCACACTCCCCTGGGCAGAGCTGGATCCTCAGAGGCTTCACACTGTCATGATCAATTTTTATACTAAAATCAGAATAAAAGGGCTGAGATTGACCCCGCTGAACTGAGGCTCCCGCTGTAGGAATCCAGTTCCTTTAGAAACTCCTCCTCTGCCCAGAGGGTGAATCTGGGTCCAGGAATCCACCAGCTTCCCTGTGTTCTGTGCAGAACTCAGTTCGCCTGTCATTCATAAGACAACTATTTTTGGATACAGCACCCAGTCCTCCTTCCTGTCCCCTCTTCCAGCCCCAGAAAATTCACGTTGAACATGTCTGTGCTTGCAGTCCAGACCCTTCTCCAGCAGGAATCCCTAAACCCTCCTCTCCCCTCCCTTCTCCCCGTATCACCCACCTTTCAAAAGCACCAGGGAACCAATTTTGCCCTTTTCCAGCCACCCAGAATTTTGACAGAAGGTACAGCAAGCGTGGAACAATGAAAACTGAAAAATGCTTCTTTCCATACATGCACTGCCAATATGCATGAATATCCCCCAGACCAGCTATGCATGCAGCTTCAATACTTACAAACTCTGAGTAAACACTCACATTTTGCTTTTGCTTTAAGTTAGTTTGGTTAGTGGCAAAAAGCAACATGTTCTTTCAGGGGGGAAAAAAAAAAAACCCAAACCCAACAAACTGACATTCAAGTAAAGTATGTGGGGAGCAATAAATTGTATTTTCTTGGAGACCTGTGACCTGCATATAAAGAACAACGCTGGTCAAATGGTCAGCAGTGTTTTCTAAGTTCTAGTTGCTGTGCAAATAAGGAAAATTGTAAGAGGCATCTAAAATGCTCCCACTTTGGAGAGAACTCAGTGAACGGTGGGATGTTCACAGAGGTGCCCTTCGTGCCTGGGGCCCTGAGGTGCTGCTGCCCTGTTTGGGGCAGGTCACAGGGCTGGGCTGAGGGAAGGGTGTAAAGCAGAAGGCCACAATAAAGGTCAGGGGTACGCCACGTTTTCCTGCACTCCAGAAAGGAAATACTGTAAGTCACTGGCACAGAAATGAGAAGCTGTCTCCAGAAAGGTGGTTCTGCTCCCAAATACCTTTATTTTCAAAGTACGATTGAGAGGGTGGGTGGCTGTTCCCCACTTCCCAACCACAGCACCACAATCAAGGCACAAAATACACGAATCGAGGGGAATGCTGAGTACAGACTCTCGTTTGACAGCAACCAGCAGATACATTTGATTCCAGCAATCTGTAGGACCTGTAAGGCTGAAAACACATCTCAGGACAAAGCAGCCACCAGGGAAGGGGTTCACTGGCTTTCTGCTGCAGATGTATTTCCCCTCAGTGGTGCTGCCTGATATCTAAAGGCACTGAGCTACCACACCTACAGAAATCCCCTTCCCTTTCACTGCAAGGTGAGGTGCAATTCCAGGAAATATAAGCTTATAAAACCTGAGAGATTTTTATAAAACCAACACCAACATTGGTCTTCAACAGCCTCAAAGTGTTGTTTTGAGTAAAAAGAAAGGAGGAGTTACTATTCCTTAAACAAATATTTCCAAAATAAGGCACCATGGCATTCTCTTGGTTACGTGGATATGACTAGTTTAGAGACTGCCACAGACAAAACCAGGAAAGGAAGTTGAGCTCTAACCACAATAATTTCACGTGGGACACTAAACTTGGTTTTTCCCTTGCTCTATAAATTTGATGAGGATAAGAAAGTACAAAAGAAGGCCATGGGAACACCGGGGGAAGATTTCCTAATTGGCACACTAACGTCGTTAACCGGTGACATCTACCTGAAGCAAGCCACTTAAATTTATTTAAAAACTTAGTAAATTATTAAATTTACTAAAGTTATTTAAATTTAAGAAGGTCATTGAAATTTACTGAAGTCATTTAAATTTATTGAAGTCACTTAAATTTATTAAATGTATCAAAAAACCCAGACAAACGCAAGGAGGGAGTTCTCCCCTTCCCCTCAGGGGGTGAAGCTGGAGGCCCGACTTTCATCTTTAAAACGGGGACCTTTTAAAAGGGACCACAAGCTACTCCTTCCTGAGGGGGAACCCCTGACCAAACACTGCGTTAACCTTTAAGGAAAAAAAAAACAAAAACCAAAACCAGGTTTTTCTGCTCCCCACAGGAACCCCAAGTGTAAGGAAAAGCATTCAGGGGCTGTGTGTGGTGGCTGCCGCTCTCATGGTGCTCGAGGCCGGGGCGGGGTTGGGGCACAGCCGGGCACGGCCGGCCCCGGGCACCCCCCTTGCCCTGGGCTGGCCGCAGGGTGACTTACTTTCCGACTCGGGAATTGAGCTTGTTAGTGAGGAGCTGGTAGATGTGGTGATGCTCATGGAGGGGCTCATACCGTAACGGGGGTACGCTCCCGTCATGGCCGTGGTATGAGAGATCCAGGCCGCGGGGTCGATCGGCCGCACCGGCTCAGCTGCAGGAAACGGGGAGAGACACACGGGGGGTCACACGAGACACCGACACCTCCAGAATCCCACGGGGTTGGCTTTAGGTCAGGATGGTTTTCCCAAGGGCTTCTCCCCTAGGCTGTGTCAGGCATTCATTTCAAAGGGCAGTGCCACGCGCAGCTTCAGAGTGGGGACAAACTGGGCTCACCCTCACGAGCTCAGCCCTTGCTGGGAACAAACTGGGCTCACCTCACGAGCTCAGCCCTCACTGGGAACAAACTGGGCTCAACTCACGAGCTCAGCCCTCATTGGGAACAAATCGGGCTCAACTCATGAGCTCAGCCCTCACTGGGAACAAACTGGGCTCACCCTCACGAGCTCAGCCCTTACTGGGAACAAACTGGGCTCAACTCACGAGCTCAGCCCTCATTGGGAACAAATCGGGCTCAACTCATGAGCTCAGCCCTCACTGGGAACAAACTGGGCTCACCCTCACGAGCTCAGCCCTTACTGGGAACAAACTGGGCTCACCCTCACGAGCTCAGCCCTGACCAGCAGGAGGCAGCTGTGTTATTAAGCCACAAGTTTTAACTTGTGTTTTAACATTAAAACGGAGTCTTTAACTTTAAAACAAGGCCATTTGCTACTGCCCTAATTTCAGAGGACAACGCCAGCCTCGCCTTCGGACTGCGAACAATCTGGTCTCACCATTACAAGCACAGCCCTTACCAGGAGGAAGCTGTGTTTGTCACGGGAGCACAGATCTTTTACGGCTACTGAAAAGCCACGAGTTGTAAAACTTGTTAAGTCACAAGTTATTGTAAGCCACAAGCTGCAAAATGAGATCATTTTCTATTGCATTAATTTCAAAGGGCAATGCTGTCCTCATCTTCAGATTGGGAATGAAGTGGTCAGCCCTTACTGGGAACAAACTGGTCTCACCATCACAAGCTCAGCCCTCAGCCCTGCAGGAGGCAGCTGTGTTTGTCACATGAGCACAGATCTTTTATGGCTACTGAAAAGTTTATTAAGCCACAAGTTGTAAAATGAGATCATTTTGGTATTATCTATTAATAGAAATATATTTCAATATTATATGAATGTTACCTGTTACATATTAATGTGCATTTCAATATTAATTACCTCTTTGCTGTTTGCCTCGCATTTTTAAATCAGTTTAAATTCCAGGAAGTGCACATCTGACAAAATGAGGCTTTTTAACACTTATGGGTGGTTATCCTCCAAGCTTCTTATCAATTGAAAGGTCAAGATCATGAGGATATACCCTCCAAAAGGTTAAGAACTTGATCCAAAAATCCATGTGAATCAAAACAAAAACTCCCAGGAATTTAGTGGGCACTGAAGTCTCAGAAAGGGACTTAAACCCCTGCCTCCCAAACCAAAAGCAAAAAAAACCAGAACAACCAAACTCAAAAGAACTGAACTTGTGGGGAATGGGAATCTGCTGGATGCCAAAATAGGTGAAAATAGTCTAGACCTTGAGGGCTCCAGAGGAACCCAGCAAAGAGCCCAAATGGGTACTCACCCCTGGGGATGGTGAAATAACTCCTGGGAGTAGGGTCCCAGCATTTGGCTACTGTTAGGCTGATGGGTCTAGGAAGAGAGAAAACAGGTAAGGATGACACTTAACTTTCCTGCAGAGCTGGAACTGCTACAAGAACTATTTGAAACAAACTTATTCCTGTCCAACAGTTGTCAAGCACGTCCTGAGAATTTTTGAGATGCTTGTTGAAGTATTTCCCCTAGGAACCAGTATCAGGATGCTTCTGGTTTTGCACAGGTGATGAGCTCTATTGGTGAAATCCGTTGAATGATCAGCTCTTGAGATATTAAAATGCTCATCACGTAAACAAACAGTGCTGCTGAAACCAGGCAGCTCCCAATTTGTGTTGGTTTTGGCTGGTGCACTGAAACCAGTCTCACCTATCCATCATCACACTGAGAAGGTTCAGGGTTGGGCTCACTCATGCTGGTTCCTAACGGAGATCAAAATGCTGACTCCTCTGAGGTTTGCCCCATTCCAACAGCTGCACATGGAGGATAAATAGCAGGAGGTTTTGCAGTGTGCTCACCCTGGTTTGGAGACTATTTCCCGCAGAACCCGAACTGCATCGTCATTGCTCATGTTCTCAAAATTGACGTCATTCACCTGGAACAGTGCAGAAAGCAGAGGTCAGGCTCCGGGACAGCAGAGTTAAAGACATTTTAATTATTTGTGCCCCAGTTTATCTGCCTTGTAACTGTTTCCATTCCTTTGAGCAGCTGCAGAAATGTTGTTTCTCAGAGCACATCTCCCAGAGAATTCCCAGTAACGGTCTCTGTGACACATTTGTCTGAGTACGAATGAATTCTGTTAAGTGATTACTATGAGCCTACGGGCCTGGTGGGATGCCTGAAGTGAGCCAGCCCTGTAGAAGGCAGCAGCAGGTGTTTTGGGATGCTTTGGGACCAACCTGCAGGAGCATGTCTCCTGGCTCGATCCGGCCGTCCGCTGCCACCGCCCCTCCTTTCATTATGGAGCCGATGTAGATGCCACCATCACCCCGGTCATTGCTCTGCCCCACAATGCTGATTCCCAGGAAATTATACTTTTCTGTTTGGATAGAAGGCGGAGGGTGGGGAGGGGAAAAAAAAAGCAAACAGAGTGACTGGAATGGCAGCGGAGAGTTAACACCAGGCTACTTCACCTTCGAAAAATCAGCTCTCTCAACACACCAGCTGGGCCAGGTTTGACTTACAATGATCTCAGGTTGCCCTAGTGGCCAGTGACTGCCTGGCCCCTTCAGGGGAACACTGCTAAAGACATTATCTGTTCATACAGGGTAATTAAAAGTTACATTCAAAAAAACCCAGCAAGAGAACCAACACTGAAAGGACCTGTCTCCACCTCGAAATTGGGCACCCCATCAGCATTGAGCAATGTTTGTTCCACACATCAGAGTGGCAGGAAGGGTTTGGTGCCACTGAAAGGTGCTGAGTTAACTGGCAGCCCTGCACATTTCTGTCTGGTTAAACAACGAAACGCAGGAGCAGCAGAAACACAAACCTCCAGTTCCCTTCTAACAATGTGTGACCCCTCACCATCCCTACACCTCACCACTAACCCCACACCCTGGAGTTCCAGCCCTTTCCCAGGAAAGAACAGCCATCTGCTTGTGCAAATGGCTCAGAACTATCCAGTTCTGGACTAGGAATCCAGGCACAGTCAACACAGGAGCAACTCTCAGCTGCCACTCCCTTTAGTCCACCTGGCATCCTTTCAAACCAAGGGACTTTCTCCCAGCTCCAAAGGCTACCACACCACCACAAAATACATCTCCATCACTTGAAATTCATCACAATAAACGTGGCTTATCCTCTTACCCATGTTGAGTGTGACAGTGATGATATTTAGGGACATGGTGGAATCAGTGATGCTGCTGAATGAAGACGACTGCAAAATACAACAGAGAATTCCCAAGGTTTTAAATGGCACAGAATAAGACAATAAAAAGAACTGCTGGGAATTAACTCATCAGGACCTAATTAACAGGTTTCCATTTGGAAGGCATCCAGAAACTACTGTAAGGGAATCTTGTAAGGGAAAGAAATCTGAACACAGTCTGCACCTTCCCCAAAGATTTGTTCCCCAAACACACAGAGCACGTTCCTATATTGAGGTTTCTCAGCTGAACTTCACCTTGAATCCCTTCTGCTTCCCGACTGTGACTGACAGGCAAACATTTAAATCCTAAAGTGCCCAGTGCAGTGTGAATTATTGCATCCACAGCTCCTCCCTGAAGAGAGGGGTGAACGACATGAGCCGCCAGGAAGTGAGAGGACAGACACGCCCCTGCCTCCAAAATTAAATACAACTGTGCTCATCAAAGACCTTCTCAAACATTGCCCCAGTTCTCGGGATAAAATGCACGTGAGCTCATTCTTTAATGTGTGAAGACTGGTTTTTATGGGAGAACAGAACAGTTACTCCAAGAGCCTGTCATTTAGGCCATCCTCATCCTGCTGCCACAGGACTGGCACAGGAAAGGGTAGGAGAAGAGTTGAGATTTCCTATAAATCTAGATTTCTCCTTCCAGCACAGTGCAGGTCTCAGTGATTTATACACCAGGCATCTGGCAGCCCTTCCCACATCAGCCAGTGCCACAGTGGACCTTCTCCTGCAGGGACTGGTCTTGGAAAAGACAAGAAATGGGATCACTGAACAGCAAAAGGAAAGAAAAGGAGAGGAGAAAAACTTGGACTCTGGTGCTGCAGAACTTCAAATGCAGAGATTTATCCAGACTGGAGCCAAAGGGAGCCTTTGCAAAGAATTCAACAGGCACAGACCTGTTCGGGATCCCTTCCTAAGCCAAGAGCTACACTCAGGAATCACAGTTCACCTCCTTGGAGAAGGATGGGGCCAACCTTACCCTGTCAATCTGCCGCATCCTTTGTTTCCTCCTCCTGCGTTTGTGCTTCCGGATGAGCCGGGATGAGGTGCTTTGCTCCGTGGAGCTACTCAACCTGAGGGGAGAGGAGAGCACAGATGTCACCTCTGCAGAGCTGAGCCACTGGCATTTCCCTGCCAAAAAAACCCCAGGCTGATTCCAAATGCAGGAGCAAGTAAATCCTGCCGACACCACCGGCCAGTTTGCGAGAGCACGGAGAAGATTCCAGCTAAACTCCAGCAGGGATTAGAGGATAATTTAGTGGCTTCCTTTCTTTTGGGAGTAAGTCAGAGTGCAACTCTTAATGCCAATTTTTGTGAGTCTTGTCCTGGTGCTGTCTTTTCTTCCACTGTTAAGAGAAACTCAAGGTTAAGGCTTGAACTCGACGAAATAAAACAGCAACTGATAACACCAAATAGTGACAGAGGAACGGTGAATAGGATTTACCTTCACATATTCTGTTAGTTTTATCCTGTTGTGGGTTTTTTTGCAGGCTCTTCAAACTTGTAGAACCTACATGTGCCACATTCTACACAGAAATCCTTAAGATCCCTCTAATAGTTCAGAGCTTTAATCATCCTCAATTTACAGAGAGCGGAATGAGACAGAGAGAGACATAAATGGATTTGCCCAAATTAATTTCAGGAGCCTGGAACAAAGCCTAGATTTCTCAGATACCACTATAACACAACAGAGACATCTCTCCTCTATTTATTATGTTAAGATGGGAGGTAAAAAAAAAAAAAAAAAAAGTAATGCTCCATCATTAACCAAGATTAAAAAATCTAGCCCTGCACAAGGCAAGTAACTGAACTGGCACTGTCACAAAACAAACAGTGCCAGTCTCCTCCCCCAATCTCTCAAAGTTCCAGCCACATGCAGGAATGTGAGAAAACCTCAAGGAAAACTTGCTACCAGGAGCTTGGGGTCATGAGATTCCAGCCCACCAGGGGAAACCCACGGTGCATGGAGTGTCCTCACCAAGGGCACCGAGCTGGGTGTCGCAGATGCTGGAGCTGCTCAGAGGGTGTGAATCTCCTGACATTCCCTTCGGGTTCACAAAACTATTTCAGGCATGTTAACCTCACACACTCCTTTTCCCCCTCCCAGCAAGAGGCGAATTAAAGAGCCAAGAGGTGGGATTTTTCAAAAAGAGATCAGAAATTTGATAATTCTCCGGTTTGTGGAAAGAGTTCAAAGCACCTGGGTTTGGGAGGCTTTACCTTTCCAACAGGAAAAAATCAGGAGGTCTCAGATGCAGGGCTCCCAAAACTGGACCTGTTCCAACACTCACCACTCTCTCGACAGCACCAGCAAAGACTGACACAAAAACATTGTACTGCCAATATTTGCCCCCTTCCTATTTCCTCTCCAGTTTCACTCTCCTCCTTTTCTCTCCCAGAATATCTCACCAGTAGGATTCAGCCAAAACCTTCCAGCACACAAGAATTTAGGAGAATCTGAGCAAAGGAAAGGCATTTTGCTCACAGTGAACCTGCTCTCTAAGAAGGGGGTTTTCTTTTAAATTAAACCAGCAAAATCAGAGGGTTTTGGCAAATTCTCTGAACTTCTGTTACCAGGTGATAATATGTGAAAAGTGAAGTTCTTCTTTTTATGGTATTTTTTTTCCATTCTACCCAATATTAGAGTGGAAAAATGGGAATCAGCTCCTTCAAAAAGCCCCAGTTCAGGTTTAGTTCAAGACAGACAATATTTCAGGGAAGCAACTCCTGGAGCTAAAGCCTCTCCCATTAGTTGCACCAAATTCATGAGGTATTGTAGGAATATATTTATACCTTTTTCATGTAGCTATGGCACATTTCACCATCTCCTCTTGTAATTTCTATAACATCCATAGCCTTAATGCATCCTTGTTGAATCCTTCCTATTTTAGGAATATCTGGATGCTGAATAACAGCTCAAACCTATTCTATAACAGCTCAAACCTATTCTATAACAGCTCAAACCTATTCTAACGAGGAAAAATATTTTGCTCTCTGAGGTATCCTCAGAAATACTGGGCAAAAGTTATTACTACAATTTGATGAGCAAGACAAGGTGGTGTACTTGAGCTTTTGAGACAAATCAAGTGCAAAGATGAAAAAACAAACCTGGAATCATCACCACCAAATAATTTCCTGCACTGGCTACTGCCCAAAAAACCCTGACTGCACTTCTAACACAAAGTCTAATAAATCCCACAGAAGACATTTTTTAAAATTAATAATGATAATTTGACCAATCTATATCCCCCAAAGGAAGGGGAAAAAGGTAACAGTTGTTAAAGAAAAGTTATCCATATAGTTTAAAGAGAATGAATGCTTATTTCTTAAATGAGAAATAAACATTATCATTTTTTTTGCAGTGAATTATCTTAGTTACACTGAACTGAGACTACCAATTGCACATAGCTGACAATAATCCTACAGATGTCGTCTCTCTTAGACCTTTGTTTGCTTAGCAGAAATAAGATTTTTCCCGCAAAGTTCACCCTCAGCTCCCTACATCAACCTGTGTTCAAACTCCTACCTGCAAACAACATGAGCATTCGAGCAGATCATCCTTTGAAAAGAAAGCAAATGAATTATTGTGCTCACACTGCCATTCTGTGCTGCCCTGTAACATCTGTGAACAGGTCAATCCGCCAAAATAAGACATTACTCTCTAACTGAATGCAACAGATTCTCCTTGCACTGGGAATTGCCCAACTCTGCTGCGCTGCTCCAAGTTAAAAATAAAAATAAACCAGTGTCAAACACACACACAGTTGGAAAAGCATCCTCAACCTGCAACCTCTTCCAAGACAGTAACATCCTTCCCAACTGATTTCTTCTCTCAGTGGCCTCCTCCCTGCACAGTCTCCTCCACAAAGCAGGCTGTGACAGCAGAGTCCCTGAGCTGTAATTCCCCAGACTTACCCCCTTCCTGCCCGGGCTGCCTCCAGCAGGTCTGGAGCATTCTCGATGTGCTCTTTGCCTGCGTTCGCCTCGGAAGAAAAAACTTCTCCCTGCCAGCACAATCTCTCATCTGCCTGAGAACACCATCCCTGGAACACAACAGCATACCTTGGAGCATTCCATGGAGTGGTTCTTCCTGACTAGCTGGCCTGGTAGCTGCTCCCTGTGCCAAAAGCTCCTGCCCCAGCCTGGAGAGGGAAAGGCTGTGCTGCAGCTTCGAAGAATCTCTTTATTCTCGGGTCAGACGCAGGAAGTTTGACTTTATTAACACAGAAAGGCTTAGCTGGGTCTGCTCTGAAGTGCTTTACTGCTAACCCTGCCCCACTGCATTGCTTGCTGCCATGGAAATGATTAATTTATTTACCAGAAACCCCAAATCAGCTGCAGGGTTGTTGGTGTTGTTGTTGATTTTGTGGGCTTTGTTTTTTAGGGAGGGAAGGAGGGTTAGAAGCCCTAAAGGCTTTAGGGAGGCTGAGAGTGCATTCAGGTTAACTGCTGATCTTGCCAAGCGTTTATGCACATGAACATCCAGGTGAAGCACAAAGTAATTTTTTTGTATCTTCAGGTGTTGGGAACTTCACCACAGAATCATGGAATGGTTTGGGTTGCAAAGGACCTTAAAGATCATCTCGTTCCAACACCCCTCCCGTGGGCAGGGGCACCTTCTACTTCTCTGCAACTGCAAAATAAGTTCTTCAAACTAATTCAGGACCAAATCTTCAATGTTCACTTAGTTATCTCTTCAAACCTCTGGAAGGACATGGCCTTTAAGAAGAATTTGGAGGACCTGCTGTTCTTCAGCAGCTCTTTAAGCCAAGACCAACTGCAAGACCAAACAGATCCACCCAGTTCAATAAGCTGATCGTGTTTGTAAACCCAGCAAGTGGTTCAGTATCTCCAGGAGCTGCTCTTGCTGTTTCCATTCTACCTAAAATTTAAGAATATCACGTTACACCTTATTTGTTTTAGGCTGCAGATCTCTGTGAACCACCAAAGATCCACAATCTCGTTCTCTGGCAATTCACAGAAATCCGTAATGGGTCTTCAGAGTTCACAACAGCTCCAGAGAACGCTGCCAGGAAAGGAAAGAATATTTGTTTTGATTCGTTTTACACCCTTAAAAATGAGTATTTTAAATCCGAGAAACGTACTGGCTTATAAACCCCTTTATGGAACAACAAAAATGCCTTTAGAGATTTACAAGGATCTCTCCAAATGGAGAGGTGCTTTTCAAGAAGTGAGGAATAATTCACAGAAAGACAGAAATAATGAAGGAGGCATAAATATATGGCAAACCAGCCTGCCTTTGCAACAGCATTAACTTTGATGAATTCCTGTACTGCTCACAGGCCTCAGACTATGCAATTACACAGGAATTCCTTTATAATTCAGCTCTAGTGAAGTGCACACTTATTAGGAACCTAGGCTGAAGGTATTTTATTATAATATTCACACCATTACTTTATAAATAGGCAGGCAGTTGCACGTTGCTTTGATCTTAAAATGTGACCATTCTTGCTATTGAAAGGAAAGGGTGGCAGCAGAATTTTCCTCTTTATCGGAGCAGTGGCTACAGGTTGGAGAGTGACCCTGTAACTGAGCTGGGTTCTTAGAGCAGAGACTATACACAACATGATGTTACTGGTGAGTTATCACGGACTCAACAAGGTTGGAAAAGACCTTTAAGATCATCGAGTCGACCCAACACCACCTTGCCTACTAGACCACGGCACTGAGTGCCACGTCCAGTGCTCAAATCATATACACCAGGGCAACAAAGGAATTAAAGGAAAAGGAGGAAGCAGAATATCTAAATCAAGCCCAGAACCACAGTGGAGAGAGAGGCACGGAGCATTTCCCAGCTCGGTGGCCCTGGCAGTGCCCCACCTGCTCGTGTTGTCGTCGTCCTCAGAGTCGATGAAGCTGCTGGACTCCAGCTCGCTGCTCATCATGGTGGAGGAGCTGTCGTAACCAGGGGGGTGCTCGCGGTGCCTGTCCAGCTTTGGGTGCCCATTGATCCGAGGGGCTGCCAAAAAAATCGCACAGGGGGTGTTATTAGGCAGAGAGGAAGGGCAGGGAAGCAGTGGCACTGCGGGCACAGCCACAGCTGCAGAGGATCCTTATGCCAAAACCAAGCCGATCCCACCTCCCAGCTGGAAAATCTACTGTCCTGCCTGGCCTGCCTGCCTTTTCCATAACTTTTCCATCTGCCTGTGGCTCAGTTTGTGGGCAAGTCACAAACGGACCGAGGCAGAAGGAGGAGGCATGAACAACTATTGAAAAGGTATCAGACGTCAATGAGAAGGGCCACCAGAAGTTGATGTCAGCGGGAAAGTACAAAGAAAGCCCCTGGGAAGGCAGCAGGTAACACATCCTGAGTTTGGTAGCACAGAAATCCTTAAAACAACAATCCTTATTTCTAGATATTCTGAACCAACCTGGCTTATGTAGACTAGAAGTGCTCACTATACCACTAATACCTCCTGTTTATATTTTTTCCCTTTCCTTTATCCAGCTATATCTTCTCTGTTATATTTTAAACAGAGTTCAACTTCACATTCCCTGTTTGAATTAGATATTCTGTTACAGAAAAGCTCCCATGCACGGCTCCAGTAGCTAAAAATTATTTTATCAGCCACTTAAACTTCAATTTTAGCTCCATTTTGTACATCCCAAACAGCACCAGGCAGCCTTGAACCCACGAGAAAGGTTTCCCTTGTAATCGGGGTGTGCATTTAAACACAAAGTTTTTCCTAATTTCTCTAGCCAAACAAAATTCCCTTTTCCAAGATCTTCTAACATCAGCCAGCACAGTTTGGGGGCGGGGAGGTTGGGAAACATAACTGAGGGAGTACTTTCACAAACCATGATTGTGAGGAGCTTGTTCACCAAATGCTCCCACGTATCTCCAGGTTTTAAGTCCCAACAAGAACCATTCCCTGCTCTGGTTCAATGCCTGCCCCACTAATGACCAGGGACTTTCCGCCCTGCTGACCCCCTGCCCCTGTTTCTTCCTTGGAGGATGGCAAGAGTTCACTGGGACCATCTGACAGAAGCCTTTGAGTGTCTCACGGAGATGAGAAGAAAGCATAGCCTGGGAGGGTAAAATATGTCCTCCTTGGCTTTTATCAACGGCAGAGTAGGCCCTGCCTGAGGGACAGAAGCACATCAAAGACCAAATCAAAGCAGCCTCGAAAGCAGAAGGGGAAGAGCAGCATCTGCTCAAGGAAGGTGTAAAGAGGGTTCTGTGATACTGCAGAGAACAAGGGTGTCTCAGGGAGAAGGCACATCCAAGCTCCCAGTTAAGAGGGAAAAGAGCTGCCCTTCCAATCCCCTCCAAGGCAGGAAGTCTTTACCAGTTATTAACAGAAATATGGTCTCAGTTTCTCAATAAAGACTCGTAACTCCTCTGGGTGCAGGGCTCAGTCCCTGCTATGTAAGTCGGGGAAGAATGATGAGATTGTCCATTCCTGCTTTATGCTTGTACCCATATCCACGCTCTACCCCTGCATCCTGCTTTGCCTCATGTTTGAAGTTCTTTGGAACCCTCAAACAGCCTCTAACCACTCCACCAAAGACAGGCTTCGAGTCCCCACTGCAACTGTCTTTGAGTTCCAGCCCTTCTTAAGACTTCTTGGCACACTCTGTGGCAAAAAAAATCCATATATTGCAGCACTGAGCGGAAACCTGCAATGGCTCCTCTTCCCAAACATTTGGGGACCTACAAGCCTGCCCACATGAAGAGCTTCTCAAGGTACAGGCCATTATCTGGCATTTTTCAGCTGGCTGCACAACAGTTAAGTCCACCCCACAGCAGGCTGGGTGTTGAAACACCAGCGTCGGCACTTGACATCTGCAGGCTTGTCAGAGACCGAGCAGGAGCTCTAAAACATCCCTCGACGCCAAAGGAAACTTGTCCCTTAATTACCTCCCTAATTAGAGCTTCCACAGGCCCCTTTCCCACTCCTCCTCAGCAGACTGACAGGGGAGCTTTGTTCTCCCCAGCGAGGGGTCCCCAGAACATGTGCCAGGCAGACCTCCCACGTCTCTAATTAAGATCCTCACTCTACTTTCACTTAATAGGACTTTGTCAACTTTCCAAAGCAACTTTTTGTTGCTTGAAGAGACAAAGCAGAGCCCTGACGTACAGATTTCTTTTCCAGATCAGCTTTCCTGAGGATTCCCTCAGCTTGCATCTGCAGTGTCACAAGCCTCCAAAAGCACATGGATGAACAAACGAGTTTTATTGTGTTCCTCCAGCCACCACATTGTGGGTATCACTTGGAAATCCGAGAATATACAAGCACACAACCATTCATTGCCTCTGCACTTAAAAGAGGAGCATCACTGAAGGGAAATGGGTGGAAGAGCTCACACATGCCCCAGCCTGTGTTGTTGTCTGAGTGGATCCCCTGGTCTAGCAAATCACAGCCCCTCTGCTGCAAAATCCTTTTACATTTTCAGTGGGAAGAGGCAGGAAAACGCTGTCAGATCACCAGGTGTGTCCACATCTTCCGGGGCCATCAATATTTATAATGGCCTCTCTCTGTGTGCCTGTAATTGCCCAGCAGCAATCCAGCAGAAACAGCTTTTCTGAGATGAGTAATCCTGCAGCAACGAAGGAAAACACACAGGCTGGTTTGGTAAACAACCCACCCATGATACCACACTTTTAATTACCACCTGGTTAACGTCCCATCACCCAGACTCCAAAATCAAACCCTCATGAAAGCCTCTGCAAGAACCTCGCTGCAGTTCAAGCCCAGACCGTCGGACTGAAAGCTGGCAAAGCTTTTCAATAAAATCAGGAAATAAGTTTTGCAAATTAAAACGGAAAGTAGGACAGAAAATCCTCGTTTTGCTTCCCTTCTCTTCCCAGCCCTGGGGGTTTTCCCAGGTCACAACAAGATCCTCGGTTCTGCTGAGCCTCTCAGTTCCACGGTGCTCTGGGGTCAGTGGACTCAGCCTCCTCGACCTGGACAGGTTTTAGCTCAGTGTGGCTACACCTCCACAGCTCCCAAACGGCTCATTAGCACCTTCTCCCTCTTCACCTGCTTGAAGTGAAGGCTCTAACACACTGCTCACGTTTTCCTGAGGAACAAGTACTCCTTTCCCTCTGCAGAGTATCCAGGGAAATCCTCGGCTGCCAGGGCCAGTAATTCTTCTGTCGTTCACTTTACACCAACAGGGAGCTCAAACATTCACACTTTACCCAACAACGAGCCCCAACAGTTACAAACACTCCGTGGTCAGGTTGTTGTTCAGCTGGGTGAGCCGGCAGGGCTGTCCCTCTGTCTCGGCAGCAACACCTCTGGAACAAACCTCTGAGTAATGAGTAATGCAGGGCTCCAAGGAGATCCCTCAGCCTGCCCCTGTAATTTTGGTATTATTCAAACGAGTCCCTGCAGGACCAGATCAAACACTCTCACTGCATTCCCTTCTTTCTGCAGGGAAAGGAGGAATTACCACTGTTTCATAACGAGAAGTGAGCTGCCCCTGGAAGAGCTGCGATCCAGGTGTCACACCCTGCTTCTCTTTCCCTATCCTTGCCCCCCCCTTTCCCCAGGACTGTTCCCCCATTTCATATCCAACTGTGCCCCACACAAGCAAGACACGAAGGCTCAAGAAAAGAACAATCCCTGTTATGGGAAGGCCTTAAAATCCTTTCCAGAATTAGGGTATTTCACTTCTTTTGGTGTTTTCCAGTGGCAATTCAGGACACAGTGCTCAACTGTGCACTTTGGGGATGCTTTCCACTGGAAACAACACACTGGGGTGTTATTGTATGTATTGTCATTGTCATTGACAGTCATTACTGTCAAATGAAATATTGTTACGACCACAGAAACACGATGGAAATTAAACAATATATTGTGATCATACGGCGGTTACCATTGTTTTGTGAACGTTAACCAAAGTCACCTGCTTCAGGTAGAAGGCCTGGATTGCTCAGAAAACAGGTAAGGTTTGCATGACTGACACGTTGATGCCCGAGCTTTGACGGGAGCAGGAGGAAATTTTATCCCACTTCCTTCTAAAGGGAAAGGCATGAACTAGTTTCAGACCCCCCAAAGGCAGAAACTCCACTGCTCAAACAATCCCACATGAGCATTCCAGACCGTGGCCCCACACCATCCAACACCAGCTCTTAGGCCATGAATATCCCCAGCAAAATGTGCACTGCCACCAATTTGATCCTTAAAACAACTCCCCCTTTAACATCCTTCCTGTGCCACGTTTTTACCACAACGCTGCCAGAAAATCCTGCCCCTTTCTGTGATTTCCCAGAGGAATCTGCAGTCAGGGTCATGCACAGACACCTCTCTGCTCCATCCACTGAGGAATTTTCGTTCATTCTGACTCAGTGACGTGTTGGAAGGGTTAAATGAACAGGAAGACACCTGTTTTTAACCCACAGTATATATGTGATTTCTGGTTTTCTAACTGGAGGCAAATACTTTAGTGGGTGGAGCTGCGAATAAAGACTATGATGGCATCTCTTGGGCCCAAGTATTCCAGATTCTGAACCATTTTAAACTCAATGGGTGGCACCTATTAATTCTTAATTAAGCCTGGAAATTCTTGTCTGGCAACGAATGAAAAAAAACAAGCTTACTTTGATGTACAGACTAGAGGCAAGAGATGGAGTTCTGCAGTTTATTTGTGTACTTTGGGTGTATTTAGATATAAAAAAAAAAGATCTCCAGAGCCAATGTTACATCAGCATAAAACACCACGACTGATCTGAGCCTTGAGAAAAGAACAGTTAGTCCTCTCCAAGCTACTCATCTTCCAATGCTACAGAAAGCTCTGAATGTTGTCAAAAATAATCTCTCTGCCACTTCACTGTAGGTTGTCCAGACCTCTCAGAAAACGCCGAGCTTCAAAGGGCTTCAAAGCAATTATCAAATTATTCCATTAAAATAATCACAGCCCCTTGAAAGCAACACAGGAACGCAGGCACAGCTCTCCCATGCAGCATTCACAGCAAAATAAGTTGTTGCTCTGAAAGATTGTCAGGAAAATTGTTCTTTCTCCATGAAGAAAGTGTGGGGGGGAGAATGAGCCAGGACTCACCATCCTCATGGCCTTCCCTGTTCCTCCGCCGGTGCCTGTCCCGCCGGTGGCTGATGACTGACTCCGTCCCTGTGTCATTGTCCAGGCCGTCCCTGCTGCTGGCAGCGTTGGGGCTGTCACAGAACAGAGAGGAACAAACACCAGGGTCATCCCTTTTTTCTCCGTTTCAGTAAAACGGAATTGGTTCAGAAGCCAAAAGACTGTTCTGCACCACCCCACCCCGGCCTGGCTCTGCCCACCCCAAAACCACCTGGGGGTTTGAAAACCACAGTTCCACATCCACGCCCTGAGACACACAGGGCTCTTTTCAAACAGTGCAGATGGTATTCAAGCAGTGAAAGGGTTCTTTTCGAATGCCCTGGGACACGCAGTGATGTCTGCACCAGTATCTGCACGGCACCACGAGGTGGGAAAAGCTGCCACAAGACTGTTGCCTGACACTTCCATAGGAAAGAGAGGTACTGATGGGCCAGGGGGAGGGATCATTCTGGCACTTGCTGAGCTCCCAGCCCAAGGGCAGAAGCTGCAGCTCACCGGCCACTTTTAATATAGAGCACTGACCTTGAAGGTTGAAGTCCTGCAAGTCACAGCAGAGCTGAAAAGAACTAAGTGCACAGAAGCACAGAATGCTCTGTGTTGAAAAGCTCATCCTGTTCCATCCCCTGCCATGGGCTGCGACACCTTCCACTAGCCCAGGTTGCTCCAAGCCCTGTCCAACTTGGACTTGGATACTTCCTTGGATACTTCCAGGCAACCACAGCTTCTATGGGAATTCCGTCCCAGCCCCTCAACACCCTCACAGCCAAGAATTCCTTCCCAGTATCCCATCTAACGCTGCCCTCTGGCAGTTCGAAGCCATTCCCCCTTGTCCTGCACTCCAGGCTCTTGACAATACTCTCTCTCCATCTTTCTTGTGGGCTCTCCAGTGCTGGAAAAGGCCACAGCTCCTTTTAATGGATTAAACTGAGGGAAGTGACCTAAAGCTCCTGAAAATATAACAGTGCATGATGTGACACGGGCTAAAGCTCTGCTGTGGAGCATCTCCCTTGGAAAGCTGCTGGTCCTACTCTCCCTCCCCTACACAGAGGGTGTGATGACCATCATTTACTGACAGCAAAGCACCAGAGTCACTAATATATCACTCCTAGAACTCCCTGAGGCTGGAGAACACTGCCCTGTGCGTTTTACACAGGGAATTAAATCCCCCAACGATCCAACCAGCCAGTCCCTGGACCCAGAACTGGTTATGTGTAAGCACAACCGTGGAGTGTTATATTTAAGAGGCCTTTGTGCCTCCTGCACACCCACACACTCTCTGGGCACGAAGGAAATAAATGTGCTGACATGCCCACCACAGAAATTAGGAAATCGAGGCTGTCATTGGAGAAAACCTTTGCCTGCACGTCCGAAGCCCTGCCAAAATGCCAGGCTGTGTTTCGGTGCTCTCACACAGGTGTTCGCACTTTTGGGTCAGCTGGAAAGGGGGAGAGGGGTGGCAGATCCCTCAGGTCACCCTGCGAGGCTCTTGGACGTCCCAGCAGCACCATCTGCTGACTCCACTCGTAATTCCCACTCCCAAACCGCTTCCCGGGCTAAACCCGCCCACAAAAGGTGGTTTGTTCCCTAACAAAGGATGCAAGAGGACCTTACAGCTGGCTTGTTTCCCCTCTCTCCCTGCTGAGCCAGTTGAACCCAGCTCGGTTTTCAGAGCCCAGACGGGTAACTCAGGGGTCACTGCTCTCACCTCGCTCCTGCACCTCCACCACCCCACCAGGAGCAGCCTCACCCACTCCCATGGATTTGGCAACCACCAAACAGAGGCAGCGGAGCCTGAAAACCGGGAGGAACTTCAGAACCCGCGTCAGGGGAGGGGAAAAGTTAAGTTTTATTTGGGCTTAATCAATGATTAAGCAAAGTATCAATGCTGTCAGGAGGCAGTTACCACCTCACCTCCAACAAGGACCTCATTCCCTTGGATGGCATTGCCTGCTGATGTTTCTGCTGCATCTATTCCCTGGATTCTTGGTTGTCCAGCAACATTTCTGTGCAGTTCTGTACAATTTCTGTACAATTATACAACACCCAGCTCAGCTGGTGCTTCTTTTATAAATAGGGCCTCAATTGGCACTGAAGGAGGAAGGCAGGAGATGACACATCTCAAACAGCATTAAAAAAAAAAATCTCAGGGATTTAGGAACCCAGCAGGTAAATCACACTTGCTGCGGAATCACCACAGCAAAATCCCAAGAACCATCATTTTCCAAAATTTCTGGAGGACAACAGTCATGATTCCGGTTCTGGCATTCTGGTAGCCAGGCTTTACAATTAAAGACTTGAGCAGCTCAGGTTTGTCCAAGAGAAACAAGTAATTTCAAAACCCAGCGGATTCTTTATCACTTGGAATCTTTAAACCTAGAGAGGGTGTGTTTTAAAATTAAATTCTAACAGTGAAACAGAATTTTGGGCTTCATGCAGAATAACTGAGATACTCTGCCCTGTGTTATGGACATAAACTCGGGCCATTATTCCATAAAACACAACAGCAAAAAAACATAATTCCATAAAACACAATAGCAAAAAACCACTGAGACATGTTGAGATGTTCAGCTGTGAAGAGAAGAACCTAAAAAGGCATTAAGGGAGAACAAGTTTGAGCCCAGAAGATCTCCCCACAAGCCAGATTCTCTAAAGCGGTTTAAAACAAGAAAGAAAAAAGGGGTGGGGAGAGAGTGTCTGACTTACAGGGTGGTTTGGTTTTGTTTTGTTTTTTTTTTTTAAAAAGGTTGATTTTGCAGCTATTCCTCGCAGGTTTAAGTCAGAAAGACAAAGAACTAGCTCTATTTTCTGGTCACATGCACTGGCACAGGCCTCTCCCAGGCAATTCATGAACACAGGAGGGCAGCACAGCCTTTCCAAGACACACTGTCAGGTATTTCCCAGGATTTCTCGTCCCCTCCAGAAGGCTTTTATCTGTAAAACACACACAACACTAAGGGCTCTCCCAGGCAAGAGTGATCCCAGAAAGCAATGGAAACAACCAGGCAAATCAAGGCCACGTTGCCTTCTCCAAACACAGGCTGAGATCTCGGTTAGAACCAGCTTTAAATCCTCCCTAAATTCCGAGGCCCTCCCTAAAAATGAAGGTATTTTCAGGACACCCATTGGCCCGGCACACGGAACAGGAAATAACAAGGCTCCCACTAAACCAGATGACTCCCAGTCTGGCCACACACAGAGCTCTGGCAGCCTCTGGATGGACCGTGGACGAGGCATTATTCCTTATGGAAATTTCTCCCCCCCCGATAGCTGTGTTCTGCTGGCTCTGCACACTCCATAATTACACACAACAGCCTAATAAGTTGTCATCCATCCACCACAGAAAGCATTTCGGGCTCCCTCGCTGCTTAACTCTTCCACAATGGCTTTGAGAATGAGGTGGTTCGGGTATTTATTTCATCCTAACAACGAGAGGGTTTTTTTTTTTTCTTTTCCATTCCCATTTCCCTTTTAATTCCTCGATACGTTATTTTTACAACAACAACAACAGCAACTGCAGCAGTGGGAGAAATAAACAGGCAGGAATTGCAATTTAATAAATAAATAGGACAATTTGCCCTTACTGGAACGATGGAGGGCGGGAGTCTCCGATGCCTCCTGTCCTCTCGAGGGGTGGTGGAAGGTCTGTGTGGCTCTCAGTGCACTGGGAACCCGTGTCAGAGTGAGAACTTTCAGCCAGGACCAGCTGTCAACAGGAAAAAAAAAAAAAAAAAAAGAGAATTACCCACATTTGTACCAGTTTCTCCACTCTGACACAGAGTGAAAATCCACAGTCTGGTCTGGCCCGACCCCCAAATCTCCGAGTTGCCTGTCGGGAGCCTGAATTAAAACCCAAATCCACCCAACCCCCACACTTTAGGGGAGGACCAGATTCCTGATGTTCATTCTACCCAACTCTTGTGCCCATTTTGTCCCTCAACGTCCCCTTAAGGCAGGGCTGCAGGTAGGAAAAGGCGCTTTTCCAGTCGTGCCATAAAACCAGGGCGTGCAGGGAGCACTCTCCTGTAATTCATGAGGACCTGAAAACTTCCACAAGATGTGGGACTGTCACCTTCAAAACTCCTCTGACACTGGCACTGGCATTCCTGGAAGCTGGAGAAAAATGGCAGCCTTTCAGCCAGAGTGGAAGGGAAGGCTGCAGAGCACCCAACACAGAGAATCCACGTGGAAATCGGGAATTAAAGACACGCTGCAACAATCCATCTTCTCATTCCGGACGCCACACGTCTCCACAGAGCCTGGTGCGTTTGGGAATTATTATATATTCCAGTCCTGCCACAAGGCAGGATGTAAATTCTGCATGGAACAACTAATGCCATCGATATCCTCAATCATTAACAGGGATGCTCCCGGATAATGGATCGCAGGCACGGCCGTGGCACACGAGGGGTTCACTACACTCAGTCCAGCTCCCAATAAATTCAGGGCACCCATCTCCACTCAGCACTCCCAGTCTGACATCTTTAATCAGCAGATAAACAGACAGGAGAAAGAAGAATTTGAGCCTCTTCCTCTCCCCACCCTCCTGGTTTGTAGCTCATTTTCACACATTCATCGACAGAGGATCTTAGATCTAACTAAGATCTGATTCTACCCACTTACCCACTGGCTAGTACCTACTTTTCTGTGTTTAAAACAGAAATGGTAAGTATTTTAAAAAGGCAGAGATGCTTTGTGTTCAGGAATCCCTTTGTACAACCCAACTGGTTTTCCACATTATTTTTGTTTTTCAGTCTTTCTAGTGCTGGAAAGAGCTGAAATGCACACCCAGGAACCAAGGAGAGCAGGTCCCTTCTCTGTCAACGGCTCAGTGAATATTTTATCACAAAATCAGCGTTTTTGCCTCGATTTTCTAACCTAGAAAGGCAGGATACCACCAATTTTGCATGAGTGGGACAAAAGCAATCAACCTGCCTAAATGCAACCTCCACCCCAGGGGAGAAGAACCACACACTGGGTGAAGCACCACTGTAGCAAAACAAACATGCTCTGAATCCAAGACTCCTTTTAATTTAGCTCTGCAAACAGAACATGATGATTCCCAGCTAGCAGTCCCAGCTCTAATTCAGCTTTACCTGCCAGATTAAGTGGTTATATTTTATTTAAAAGCCTAAGAGGGGAGAAAGAGATCCCAGTTCGCTGCTGTTCAAGCAGGAAGGCAGATGACCAACGTGAGAGGGTTTGTGTGAAATGAGAATTCCGTGAACTGAAGGTCTCAGTTCCCATTTTAAATGACTTTACGAAGAGCATTCTCCCATTAAACTGGGAGGATTTTGCACTTCCTAAGCAAAAAGTGCATTTCAACAGCCCATTGACCACTTTCTGGCCATGATCCACAGAAATTAGACTTGAACTACTGACCTGGAGGTGACCAGGGTTATATCCTGTCACCAATCCCCTGAGCCCCCAAATCACTTGGCCAAGTCTCCTCAAACAATACAATTATAAAGGTCTTCAATTAACTAAATGCTCAATTAATGATATATTTAATACCTTTCACTGAGAGGCAACAGGGCCTCAGCTTCCCTTTATTTTTAGCTGTGGAAGAACTGGGGTATAAGAGGCTCCAACAGTAACCAGTTAATTTATTGAGGACTAATTCTAATCTAATGATCAGATGGATGCTGGCTCTTAAAGAAAGGGCTGGAGAAGGACCAGGATGGGAGGGGACTGGCATTCCAGATGCAGTGCATTACTCTTAAGAGCATGAACCATAAATATGAGAAGGGGAACGCACACAGGCTGTCAAAAAGGAACTGCCTGGAGACAAAACAGTTCTCCAGCACCACATGGAGTCAGCTGCATTATTCAAACTCTTATCACCAAAGCAAGAGCAACAGAGGAAACACTGAAGGGAAAAACAACACAAGCTTTTCCTAATAACTTGGTAATTAAGGCCTCTTTCTTTCAGGTGGGGGAGTTAAAGGGAGATGTTTAGAAAGGATGTTGGCATCACGGAGATGCAAGGCTGGCTCTGAGCATGGCTCATCCCCTGAGGAATCTCTCTGCGAGTGCTTTCACTGACAAAAATCAAACCAGGGGATAAAAAGAGGAAAAAAGGAAGGGGAGGAAAAAAAAAATAAAAAAAAAAAAAGATGAAACTGGGTGTAAGGGAGATCTACACATCCCCTCACCCTCCACACTCTGCATTGTAGCAAGCTCTGCAAACAAGCACTTGGCAGTTTTTGGGAGCAGGGAAACACGTCCCCGCTTCGGGCCCTTCTGCTGATGGCAACCCCTGACTCTTAAGATGAGCCAACAAGACAAACCCCCTCCATATTTCTGGGTACTTGCTCTTGAGCCTTTCCCTGCTCCTGGAGGAAGAAGCCTTGGCAATGCAGGACCCACCGTGGAGGCAAACCCACCTGATGGAGGCTGTGGGTGACCCTGGGAGTGCTGCTGAGCAGGGGCAAAACCCACCCCAGCTCCTCGGGAATTTCCCCTGGGCTGTGATTTCCTGAAGGATGAGGCACTGGGTACCCACTCCTTACTGCCCTGCAGTGGGATTAGAGTCACAAAGCCCCTCAGACTTTGCCATTACCATTACAAAGGGAAAGGGGATGCCAAAATTACCCACACGGATCTGTCAGCCGCACTCAGGAGTTAAATCACCTTGAACTTGAATCAGTTCAGTACCACACAGAGTGAACTCGAGATACATTTGAACTCAAGAAAACACACTGGCAGCATCCCCTGTCTCTGAGCAGCTCGTTAATCCCAGATAAACATCTTCCACATTTCAAGCAGTAAATCACAAGCGCAATGGCCACGACAACGCAGTGGCCGGTGCAGATATTCCCATGTTTCCCTTCCCAAAAAAAAAGATCCAACTTGTGCTGGCCGTGCTTGCTGGTTGCAGGCACCTCCACACAAAGCACGCTTTAATTCACAGACACGTCCTTTGGGGTGAAATTTTGCCCCTGAGGAATAATAATAATAATAATAATAATAATAATAATAATAATAAAAATAAACCCAGGAGTGTAACAGTTTAAATAAGTTGCCTAAGGTGATCATACTCTTATGATAAGCAGGACCTGGGAGCTCCTGCAAGAGGACCCGACTTCAGAGGTTTAAGCAAGAGATCTTGAAGCAATTAAGTTGTTAAAACGAGACACAGACTGTCCACATCTATGTCTGGCTACAAGTGGAGCAGTTGCCCTTCATCAAAGCTTTCCTTCTTGACTTACAGATCCCTGTGTTCAAGAGCACTGAATATAAATGGATGGCTGCAGAACAAATTCAATTAAAAAAACCACAAAAAAACCCAAAAAAACCAAACCTCCCCAAAAGAGCATCAGAACAACATTTGTTGTGCTAGAAAAGAAAACCTGCAGCAGAAGATGGCACATGCAGCAAGATGATTCTGACTGCACCGCCTGGTTTATTCCTCCCGGGTATCCAAGGGATCAGAAAGCTGGTGGAACACCCAACTCCATGGAATCCTGGGCTCAGCTGGAGCTTTGTGGCAGGCAGCAGCCCTGCCTCTCTCAAGGCAAATGCCTTCAGTTTGGTGGGGGTTTATCAGTGACTGCAGAAGAGGAAGGATTCTGGGGGAGTTTTGCACTTGAGAGAATTCGCATCTCCTTGCCCTGGCAATTCCAACGTGGAATTGCTGCTCCCTGCCTTGCTGGGCCACCTGAAGTCCCTCACTTCTCCCACCAACGAGGCTGTAAATCACTATAAAGATAAATTCCGTCCTCTTCTTTGACGAGCCACGGCTGGAATAAAGCACTCCAATATTCCACCCCTTTGAATGGCAGAGGTAACTCACTCCTGGGCTGCCACAACACAGACTGCCCAGTGTTTGCAGGAGAAAGGCAGTGCCACAGGCAGCTCCCTGGCCACGAGCCAGCCCTGATAATTACATTTCACCCATCCAGCCTCCCCTGCAGTTTTGACTGGCAGGAGCATTTTAGTGGGTTTCTCTCACTGCACTGTGCCGGGACTGTGTGCTGCTCAGGAGCATGCCTGTGGGCTGGGAAACAGCTGTTGGGTTCCACCCAGAGGACTGCATTTCCATGTGAAACGGGGATGTCTCCTGCGCGGGGCGCGCGGAGGAAGTTAATAACCAAGTGTGGAACTAATTGCAACTGTTGATTCAGCTCATTCCATCCTACTGAACGCTGTTTGTGTTTGCAAACTGAGGTCCCACCATCACACCCCCGGCTAAATCCTTCCCAGGCAGTGGAGAAAGCATATCAAGCCTGGCACGTTAGAAAAGAAACTTGTGGTCTTTGGATGTCCCCAGTGATTCCCCACACAGCCACTTCCAAGCCGTGGCAGGACGAACACCAGGGAGCTGTGCAAGCAACCAAACCCTGCAGCTCGCTCGTGCTGACAAAAAGCTCCTGTTTCCTTCTCTGCTGGAGAAGGTTGGCAGCATTTCCAGCAAGAAACGTGGCTGAAAAACAGTTACATTGGAACTTGTTTGCAGATATAAGTGCTCGGTTCACTGTGGGTGTCAACACCAGACTTCCAGCCACCACTATTGCCACTGATCTTCAGTGATGCTTTGGATCAATTGTCTCACCTCTCTGGAGCTCAGTTTCTCCCCTTTTCTCCTCTACACCACGTTTGATTATGATTTCTAACTAATTATGGCAAGGCCTGCCTTTCACAGAGCTCAGCAGACATCTGAACAAACTGCCCCAGGTGCTGAGCCAGCCCGAGGAATCACCTGGACAGCATCCCTGGATGGGGACACCAGGAAAGAACCAGCCTGGGAAGGGGAAAGAGCCAACATTGGTGCACTCTGCTCTCCTATCCCCACCTGCCTAAACGTTTATTAATTTATCAGCAGGAAAACTACAATATTTAAAGTCTCAGCGAGAGCAGCAGCAGCTCCTGGTGCTTCTCTCAGCCCAGTGAGAGGTGAGGGACTGACTGAAGAAACAGCCCAAAAGAGCCGTTTATATTTTTGACAGCAACTTCAGAGCAGCCACATTTATCTCCGAGTTGGAAGTAATTACTTCCCATACAGTCACAGGCACCTGGAATCCCCAGCCGAGGCTTCAGAGACGTGGCCCATTATCCACACGGAGGCTGCTCCCACAGGACCAATTGCAGGAAAGGGTTTGCTGATGAGGCCCTGTATTCCAGCAGGAATTCTGTCAAAGGCAACAGGACTCCACGCTGCTGGAAGGCCTGGAAAAGCCCATCAGGAAAGGGATGTTTATTTGAGCAACAAGAAATTGTCTTACATGCTGGGTAGATCAGGCTCCAGATGGATGAGGGTTTATATGACGTGTGAAGGTCCTGAAATCGGTTTGTTTTAGATGTAAGAGATCACCAAAAATCTGCTTCTGTGGGTTTTCCTTCTGTGCACTTTGCTGCAGATCACTGAACAGCCCCGAAGCTCCCGTGCTGCCCTGTTAAGTGGCTCTACCCACACGGGGTTAATTGTAATTGCAAACACAGCCTCTCAAAAGCTTATGTACAAACAGGACAAGTGTTATCTGTTGGCACCCAGATAATGGAGAAGAAAAACCAGGGAAAGCCTCACAGAAGGCTATGACATCACTGGCAGCCAATAGGAAAGGGTGCACATTCCCAGCAGACAGGCCAAGGGATTGTTCCCAGATGTTGCAAATCCTTCCTCAAAAACACAGATAACGGCCAAGCCAGCTGCTGGCACAGCCCTCCCTCCTGGCTCCGACCTGGCAGCACCCACAAGCCAGTTCTTTCCACGTTCCCACCCCCCTGGGCCATGCAAAGAGAACAGAAAAAAAATATTTTAAGCTCTCGCAAAAAAAGGCTGAAGGTAAAATATCGTATCTCTTCCATGCAAGCTATTTTTTTTCCTAATTGCCCGGTAAGGACCTGGGGTAAAAAAAAACAAAACTGAAGGAATAATGTCATTCATGTGATGAGCAGCCCCAAAGAACTCGAAATAAACGATTCCCAGGGAAAAATCATGTTCTGTGTTTTGTGTGTGTAGCAGAACAGGGAATGTATCAGCTATTTTTGGCAGGAGCTGCATTTACAGCACAAACAAGTCAATTAAGAATTCTGACATACAGCTCACGGTAGTCTCTATACTGCTGAAAACCTAAAGGTCAACCACTGAAAAGGGATCTAGTGAGTAGTACCCTTCTGTCCCAAATTATTTAGTGTTGAAAAGAAAAACAACCAGAAAACCCCACTAAATAAACAAAACCACACACACACACCAAAAAAAAAAAAAAAAACCACAACAACAACCCAACCCACCCTGAAATCAAAAGAACAAGATCTAAGATGCAGAGGAGAAAAACAAGCAGGACACAGGAGGGCTGGGGAGGAAGTTTAAATAGCTAATTAGCAGCAGCGATTCTAATTCAGTGCTAATTTAGCTGTACACTGAGTTCTCAGGGCAGCAGAAGCAAGCAACAGCTGAAGACTTGCAGATCCTCCCTTGAACATCTTCCCCTATGGAAATCAGTCCTGCATATGACACCGAGATCAAAGTTCCCACCTCTGACAAATAGAAGGATTCAAATATTATTAAAAAAGATGAAAATCTCAAATTTCTAAACGTCCCTCATCCTGTAAACTTCAAAGTAGCCACTGGATCAGCCAGGAGGGGAGCTGTGGGGGGAAGAGACAGTTCAGCTCTACCGTGTGCATTTAATTTTCCAATTTTAAATGCGTTGTGTGGGTCTGAAATGCGCACACAGGGACACTGCAGTCATTTACAGTGAGGGCCACAATCATCACAGATGGTTTTGTGAAAGAATCCCAAGCTGTCTGCTACCAGCTGACACACATTTTATAGCACTGGAGACAAAGAAAGCTCAGGCCCAGCACGTTAAAAACCAGAGAAGGAAACAGCCCTGCCCAAAACACATTTTTTTTTTTCCCCCCCAAAAAAGGTAAAGACCAACTTTGCTATACCTGAAAGATTTGTGTGCAATTATCTGGTAAGTTCCAGTGAATAGGATATTAAAGAATTCGAAACTGTGAACAATTAACTTACAGCGAGATTTACATAAAACTCCTCCAGTAATTAGCAGCAAATAGAGGCAGATAAGCCCTGCAATTTTATGGGTGTTAGTGTGGAAAAAGTAATTTGCAATTCATAATGCAGGTCAGACACAGATGTTTCAGCTGATTGCTGAGCCAGTGAACAGAAGCCCTTGTCAACATCATCTGCAAAAAGTGCCCGGTGTGATCAATGAGAGCTCCAAACCGAGGCCAAACCAAGGGGATAAGCACATAAATTTGGAAACAGGCTGATGGGAGGGAAGAGCCTAAATTTTGAAGCAATGTATGTCTCCCTACTGCCTCCAATCCGTGCGTGTGCCTCAGCTGAATTAAACGGGTTTATGATGCATTATGTCATTTGCTGCTGAGAGCAGACCCTGCACAAGCCACGCTGCTGCAGCACCACACAAAAGGCTCCACGGTGCTAATTCTCTGAAATAATCAATTTAAGCCACACATCTAAATTTTGCTCTGAGATCCTTGCAGTAGCACCGTCCTCTGTTAAGAGGCCCCAGCTCCTGGCTCGGACTGACGCCCGTGGGTTCAGGTCCTGGGCTGGCCAGCAACCTACCCTGGAACAGGAACAGCAACGAATCGAATTAATTCTTAAAATGCTTAATATTCCTCACATTAATTCTTAAAATTTCAGAGATTGTAATGTTCCTCTGAAACGAAAACAGTAACAGCCCCAGAATTAAAACATGACGTTGAACTTGTGTGTGTGTGTGTGTGTAGATACATATGGCCTTATTCTGATCTTACTGTTCTTCATAATCTGTTTTTCAACTGGAAAACAGAAGAGCCATATATTTTCATGTTTCATGTTATTTAAGGAGCTGGGAAAAGAATTCAGCTCTCAACCAGAGATAAAATACCCTTGGGGATTTGGTTGGGAGAGGGAAGAGGTTAAAGAGGTTAATTCCTTATTTATGGGGAATAGTTTGGTGTTGGGGGACTGGTTTTGCTTCAACTCCAAGAACGTTGGCCCTTGTTGGAACAACCTGAGTCACATTTTGCTGCACAGAAGAGCCCAAATGGTGTCTGGGAGTCAGAATGAATCACTGCTGTATTGAATCAACAATGCAAAGATAGATGTTTTAACTAGACCACACAGATAAAAACAACCACCAACCGGACCGGGAAGAAGAGATCCAGGTCAGGGATGCAGAAGACAATCCAGGTATCAGCCTGTTGTCTGAATTAATATTTACCAGTTCAGCAGCATGGGGGAAAGGGGAAGAAACAGGGAAGGGAATGACACTGGGGAGCAAACACAGCACAGGTGTCGCCCGCTAAGGACGAAGGAAAGGGGTTCTCAGGATTCATTCGCTCTCCTGGTAAGAGCTACTGTTAATTTGCTTTTCCAGCAGAAGCTGCTCTCACGCCAGGGCCACACAAGTGCCACCCCCCCAGCCCATCTCACCCCAGGCTTCGGGGACGCTCCCTCGCGCTCGTTAATCACACATGAGATCCCTTTTTGTCCCGTCCATTCCCATACTGTCAGAGCCCCACGCTACAGCCCTCAGTAATCCCTGGACTGGGGACAAAAACAGCACCACCAACACCCAGGGGCTCAGGCGTGTCCTGAAAGCAGCAGATTCAGCAGCACTGAGCCCGTCAGCCAAAGGCAGCCCCTCCAAGGGAACGTCCCACACCAGTGGCCACCAGGATGGGTGTTCAGCCACGGCCCGGAGGGGTTAACACCCCCCTGGGCTCAGTTCCCACACCAGGATGCACACCAGCCAAACCCCTCATTAGGGAAGAACTTTGTGCTGCCTCCAGATGGACCATCGGGTCTCAAAGACCACGGCTGTTTGTTTGTTGGTTTAAACATTAATCTGACTCCCTAATGCCAGTGATTTTATTCCTTTGACAACCAATTTACCCCTGCACGGAGCACAGCACGTGGGGATCATCCCCTTTCTCGTGGGGGCAAGTGGAGCAGATCCCTGAGGTGCTCGTTTCCTTCCCTGAGCACTGCCCAGCAGCACAGCTTTAGGTCAGCACAACTCTGCTTTCACTCACCCATTTCCAAACCAGGGCATTCCAGTGCCTAACACCCACACTGCTGGGTGGAAATACAGCTCTTGGAACAGCTCTGGAAGTCACACTGCTTATCAGTCAAGTACTGCTGCTGAGGCAAAAGGTTGGGGCAGCAAGGCCAAAAATCGGGTACGGGGGTCCCACAGAAACAAACACACACGAAAAAACCCCCAGCTTTTCCTCCTGAATGCATTTCTCAGGGAGAAACAGGTCACTTTTAAGAGTACAGAACGAAGGGAGAACGCTCTCCCAGTTTTTCAGACCTCACTTCACTACCAAATCTAACAAGTGCTTCACACTCTGTGCACATCTGGGCGCGAGGGAGGACTGAGTTCACGCAGCACAAAGCCACGGGTTTTGCCTGCCCAACACCTCAGGACCTGTTGGGACTCCACAGCTGCCAGAGCCTGAGCGCCCTGAAACGCCAAGCAACCAACAGGGCAGGAAGAAGTGCTAAAACACCTTGTGGCACAGCCCCTGCCCTCCCAGGAGGAGCATTTCCAGCCGCCCGGATCCCAGTGGGGGCCGTGCCCCGTGATGCACGAGGCATCCCTTGCCTAACAACCATCTCCCAATCAAACTGATGTTTAAGGGATCCACTGCACTTCCCTCACCCCATAGTGGAGTGCACACACACACACTCTGCTGCAGGAACCAGCATGCAATCAATACTGTTATTTGATTTTAGGCTGAAAGGGCGTGTAATCCTGTCTACAAGAAGCCAGGCTTGGAAACTTTAGGCTACCCAGCAGGATTATATGCAAATTCCCTTACCCTGTCCAACTTCAGCAACTGAAGTCTAAAATATTTCAGACTGGGGTCTAAAATACTAAAATATTTTAGGGCTCCAGGCTGGAAATGCAGGAGGAAGATCTTCAACTCCTAAATTCACTATAGGACAGGAGAAATAGATGGAGACAGAGCAGTTCATTCCAGCTGAGAATGCCAAGAGCTGGAAAAAACTCTTGGAAACCTACTTTATTACCACTACTTTCTTGTGTACCTTGATCCTACTGGAAATGGGAAGGCTGCAAACATATATCCAAACATTTATCCAGTGCTGAAAGGCTGCCCCACGTCTCCAGTTACTCCAGCAGAGTTCTCATACCACGGCACTACGTTTCCAACCCCTCTTGCATCGCTTGCTGAAGCCAAGCTCTTAATCAAAACACATTTCATACTCGAGACAAACTTGAGTTTTGGGGAAACGGGCAACTCTTCTCGTCCCAGTACCCAAGACTGTAAGGTCAGCTTGAAAGAGGGTATGAAAACCACAGACTACGTCCCAAATGTTGCTTGGGTGTCGAAATGTAAAATACCAGTGCTCTCTTCTCTCCCTGAGGGTGCACGACCACTTAATAAACCTTGACAGGGTTAAACCTCCTGTCCCCGGGTGGAGAAACGTGTGCCTGAACTGGCCAAACACGGAATTTATCCAGGGGTTTATCTGTGCCTCAAACATCATCTGAAGGTGGAAATTACTGTGTTCCACGGAGCAACCCTGGGGAACAACGGGCTTTTATGGCATCTCCATTAAGCAGGACATGAGTTTAAAGAAGGAGGCACGTGGAGAAGGGACCAAGCACGGCAGAACCAGCGCGGCCTGGGCTGCTTGTCCACACCCAGCTCAGCACCTGCTGGTGAATGGGAAGCAACCAAAAGCTGTGGAACACTTAGGAGGTGGTAATTAATCACTCCAGTTAGCTGACAAACAAATATTGTGGCGTACTGGAGACACCAACACATTGAAAACAGGCAAGAGAAGGAAGAAGGGAGGTGGGATCCGCAGCCCAGCTCAGTAACATCTGGATCACTGACTCCCTCCGTAACTGGGCAAATTACTTACAGCCCAAATTCCTCTGCCCTGTTTATTTTTCCAAGGCTATAAATTGTTGTGTCTTTTCCCTGAATGCAAACGCAATGTTTTAGCCTCATTTAAACCTTCCAGGCACTACCACAATAGCAGTGCAATGAAATCTAAACAAGACAACCAAAACCCCCTAGAATATCACGTTCAGCTGGTTCTGAGTAAGTTGTTTTGGCTGTTTAGTGACAGGACTGAAACTGTTTTCATGTTTAAATCCCCTTTTCAGCCCTGCAGACTTTGTGGACTTCACTCTCATTTTTAAAACAGATTACTTAATAACAGGATGTTATAATTAAAAACTAAGCTTTTGTTTTCACAAGACAAAAGAGATGCAAGACCCTTCCAAAAATCAGGATCCGGGTCCCAACCATGCTGCTACTGTACATACTGTATCAAACAACACAGATTTACTACAGACACATGAGCCAACATACCCAGGACACCACTCTTCCATTGAAGCAAGGGAGCTTTGCATTGTCGTCTGAAATCTCCTCCTTTACCACCCTGGAAAAAAAAAAGAAAAAAACAACAATAGGAAAAAAAATCAGGAGCTTGAAATTACATGAGATTAGAAGTGGTTTTCTCAAAAGGTGCAGGAAAAAATACAATTTTCTGTTAAAATGTTGGTATCGGCGAGTGTTCTATGGTGAAAGAATATGTGACTGCTGGAACAGAGGAAGCAAATAAAAATAAAGGGTTGAACAGGACCTTTCCATCCCAAACTGGTTGTCACAACAGTAATTTCAAGTATTTTCCCACTTTGGATTCTGCCTTTCTCCACAGTCTTTAAGGCTCTGAAGGTGACTGAAATCCCCCCGTGCTGTGCAGCCTCTGTGTCAGAGACCACCATTTGAGGGCAGAAAGAGATTTCTGCCCTCAAATGCCTGCACAGGAGAGCAGGTTTTGACAGGGAAAAAAGCCAACCCGAGGGTCCAGTCAAACTCCATAAAAACGTGTGGATCCACAACCACGTTTTCCTTTATTTATGTTTTTGTCTCACTTGTTGCTGTGTAAGGAAAATACCACCGAAGCCTCAAAGCAACTGAAACACGGAGGGGGGAAAACTGGTTAGGAAGGAGAAGAGAGGAGGGCAAATGGACAGCTTCCTTCCATCTTACTTTTGGAAAATTACAAATAAATAACCCCACCACTAATACCTGCATTTGCACGTATTTTAAGAGGGAATGAACACCACCTTTTTTCTCCACACTTATTTGCATTGTTAATGCCTGGCAGTGCAATATATTAGGCAGTTCTTCACCCCTTTCCTCTTATTGGAAAGAAAAACATTTTAAAATATTCA
Source organism: Oxyruncus cristatus (assembly GCA_013399855.1). NCBI lineage: Eukaryota > Metazoa > Chordata > Aves > Passeriformes > Cotingidae > Oxyruncus > Oxyruncus cristatus. The sequence continues at coordinate 332,305 of VXAY01005116.1, read as the reverse complement.
TTCAACTCCTGAAGCATCTGTCCTCCCTTCACCTCTTGGCAGCAGGAATCAGATCACACGGTTCCATTTATTGGTTTTACTCATTTATACTTGGACTCTGAGGAGACAATTAAGAGTAAACTCCACTGAAAGCAACAGACACCCAGAGCTTTAAAAACCTCTGACAACTCAACAAAGCTCTCAGACCTGTAATTCTGGAGGTGCAAACCCTGTGTGCAGACAGAGGATTTCAACACTCGCCTGGATCTCCAGCCCCAGTGGATGGACTCGAATTCAGACGTTACCTTTTGATTTTCAGGGAGTCCTGCGGAGAACACTCAGTCAGCAGAGCCCCAATTGCTGAATCAGCAAAGACAGACACTGCAATAGTTTCACCTTGACAGCTGTAGGTTTTAAATGACAGCATCTTCCCCCCCTCCTCCCCAATAAGGAAATGACACTTTATGGCACCCCAGGAATCACACGGAGAATTTCTGCAGCAAGCTCTAAGATTCAGGCGGAAAATCAGGCATTAAAACCACACCGACAGAAAAGGGCCACGTAGAGCAGGCAGGAGCTCCCTGCAATACTGCACTGACTGGTTCAGTCGCCCTCGTGATGGAAAACGAGCTCCCGGACTCACCACCGGCAAACCAACGAGCTCCATCACAGCCCCAGCCCCTGCTGCAGCTGAAGGGAACGACTTCCAGATCTGTTGCAACTTGAACTACTAAATATAGCCTTGAGCTATGAGGCAAGAGAATGACAGACTGTAATTCCCAGCTTGCTTTGGGTAGCAATCAACAGTGCCAAGAACATCAAAGACAGCAGCAGCCACTAATTTCAAATATCACTGTTTTACAAATCATTATTTGTAGTGAAGAGGCAGCTCCTTTCAATTCTCAGCGAGGAGAAGCAATGGAGAGGAGGCAAGAAAGGAACAGGAATGGTTGCAGCAAATGCTTCAGTTTGAGGACAGCTTTGTATTTAAGATGCTGTTTGTCCAGAAAAACTTGGGAGCCAGGGCAGAGGGAAACACGTGCCTTTGTCTGGTTTTGGAGCACACGGTCCACTAGGAACTGATATCCTGAATATCAGGGTGGGTAAAGCCCTAAATAATGGGTTCAAAACCCAGAGCCAACCCAAGGCATCATGGCAAGGAGGAGGGGATGCATGTGGTCTGCCAGAGAGCTCCTGTGAGGTGAAGGAGCCCATCGGCATCGGATGTGGTCGACTGTGGAGATACATCACCAGCGCTCTCGGTGTGACTGTTAACAGACTTCAACTGCCTGGTAACAAGACCAAAGACCATCTGATACCAAGAAACTCATCCCCTGCTCTCCCAGAGTGAAAGCTTCCCCTCAGAAAAGGAGGCATTTGTTTCCTAGGTCACATCCCGCCCCCTGGCAGCCCCTGTAATTGCTGGCAAGGTTGGGACACGCACGGTCCCTTCTTGCAGCACACACAAGTCTCCCACCCGGCCGAGGTGAGGAGCCACTGCGGGTCAGGGAGAAGAGAGCAAACAAACACCCGGCCACAAAGCCACTCACAAAGGCAGCACTGAGTGAAAACCAAAGGTGACACAACAAAACAGCCATTTCCAGCTCAGCTGGGTCACCAACCCCTCTGTGTTCCACCCGTACACGGTTTCCCCTTGCAAAGGGGAGGGAGAGGACACTCTGCCAGCCCACCAGCAATTTCAGAGATTTTTCTTCCATGTTCAGAGACTAGAGGCACCTTCCTTTCCCCCGCACTCCAGGAAAAACCCCGATGCACAAGACACGAGATCCTTTAGTTCATCCTTCAAATGCACCTACCAGGTAAAAGGGAGGCAAAAGAAGACCACGGGGGAACAGCTCACCCAAGGTCACTCAGAACATCAGAGACAGAGCATGAAGAAGACCCCACACTCTTGAATACCCCCCCAAAGCACCTGCCCTGCTTCACCAGCAAGCCCCCCACTCCCACACCTCCCATCCGAGAGGATCCGCAGAGAAGGGTGTGGATATGTGGGGAAGGGGAGGAGGGAGCAGTTCCAGGAGCTCACATCCTCTGCTTTATTTGACTTAGAGGAGATTTAACAACTAATTACTAAGCGAAACAATCACTGCTGGTAACAGCCCCTCCTTCCTCTCGCTTCCTGGAATTGTGTCTGGATCCTCCGGCTTTCCTACCACCGGGCTCTGCACAAAAAGGTGTTTGTGCCATTTACCAACCCCATCCCTGTTCACCCTCTCACCTGTTTCTGTGACAGGTTACGCTCCTGCTCACCCTCCCAGCACCCTGACTCCTTGTTTTCCTCCAAAGAGCTGGGAAAACAAGGATGGTTTAGGCTCACCCTCCCTCTCTTCTGCCGAGCCGTTTGCCTCAGAATATCCACTGATTCCACACTAATAGGACATCCAGGTGAGCCCCACAAACCCCCTATTGACCGTGATTCACAAGCATTTAGGTAACTGCCCACTGAACACTGGGTTTGATAGTGGTGCTCACACTTGCATTTTGATTGCATCACGCAGGTCTGTGACAGACTGCACCTCCACGACGAGCCGGAGGGTTTTTCTTGGAAAATGAGTTTAACAAGAAAATTTTGCCTTTCCAGGCCCAGTCCTGTGAGACCACAGACAGGGGGAAATGCAGGGTTGACACAGCAGTGTGGCCCTGCAGATTCATTGCAGGTTAACGCCTGCCATGACACAAAGCGAGCATCCTAATTTACTTCAGCAGCAGATTAATCCCATCTCATCACTGGGATCGTAATCAAATCTTTTCTTAACTCTAATTGTCCTTTACTGATGGGAGAAGGGGAGAGAAGCTTCATTCCTTACTGACTTGCTTGGAGATCCGTAGGGAGAAATCAAAGGAATGAAGTCCTTCAAGTATCTTCAGTGACTCCTGTCACCTCAAAGGCAGGTGAGAGATTATTCAGGTGTTAGTTTTGATTCACAGAATCCTGTTGCTTGGAAAAGAAATCCAGGGATCACCTGCTCACAGCAGGTTTAGGTTGCTCAGGGCCATGTCACTCAAAACCTGAATGATCTCCAAGGATGGACATTCCACAAAATAATTTGGGCAACTTCTACTTATGAAGCAGCAGCTTTCCAAAAATCTGTTCAAATTAGTAAAACCGCAAGGAAACCTAATTTGGAATCCACGGCTGCAGCTTTAAAACAGTCTTGCTGAAGCTGATTACCACTTCGATTTGAATCTTTAAAAACTAAAACCTTGGGATTTTTGTAGCTGAGGCCACAGCAAGCCTTTAACCACACTCCCACCTCAGAGGAAGGAACGGAAAGAAAGCCAATTTGCTGAATTTACAGGTGAGGCTGGGCTCGGATGTAGCGGGGGGGCTTTTTTCTGGAAAGAAGGAAGAAGGGAGAAGAGAAATCCCTCTGCTGAGCAGATAAACACCCTGGTGCAGTGCAGTGTGGAAGGGCTCTGCTCAGCACAAAGGAGCTGTGCTGCACGAAAGCCTCAGATCTTGTCTGCACCCCACCGAGCTGGTGAGCCGGAATTGTGTGGCAGCATTCCTCCTCTTCCTTCTCCGTGGAAGGCTCGTGCCAATCACTCCTCAGAACACCACAGTGCAGCCAGCACTCTCTCTTTTTAGGCTGTTATTCCCAAACTACTCTGCCAGCGCTGTGCCTTTCCACATATGCACTGTTGTGTGCCAACTCCCACATAAACCTGTCAAAAATGTATATGAGTGTGCAACCCGCAATTATGACAGAAATGACACACCCATACCTACAAAAATCTCGCAGCTGTGCAACAAAACCCTCTTCAAAACCCTCTTCAAACAAAGACACCCAGCTCCAATGCACACGAGCTCCTTTTTTTTTTTTTTTAAACAGGTTCTGTAGAAATTTCAGCGAGACGCTGGGAAATAAGTGTTGGGGAAGTCACCTCTTCCCACACAGGTGACAAACACATCAAAAACCGACTCTCTTTTCCTTCGTTTATATAATTAGCTGCCAGCCTCTGTCTCCTGTTATTCCTAACCCCTGTAAAAACCCAAACACGCAGTCCTGGTGATGGTGTCTGCAATTAACAGTTAATGCTCTCCTATATTTACACACCACTTATCCCCTGCCACATCTGATCTTCAGCAACACACTAAATGCTTTTGCCCACATAACTGCCTCTTCCCTGGTTTTTCCACTCCGCCTTTATTCCTCCAGGCACATCCAGCCCTTTGCCCTGCCAGCCTCCTGCAACAGCAGGGATAATTTATCACCTTTCAGGAGAACTGCAGGACACCGGAAAAGTCTCGGCACCTTGAGCCTGGACCAGGGAGTGACCCAAGCCTTAAGCACGTGGACAAAGTAAGAACTGCTGCGTTCCCTAGGAGAGAATCAGCCCAAATCCGCCCTTATTCCAAACATAAAGCTTCACTTTTTATGGCAGTTTTAAGTTGGGACTCAAGGGCAACTAAATTTGTTCGGGCTCTGCTCCGGCACCAACGCGCTGTATGACCTCGAGGAAGGCACCTGGCACCTCCACGCCTAAAATCACGGCACCTCCACGTTTAAAAGTTCCTTTGTGAGTGTTTAAGACTGACATTCAAGCAGCAGAAAGCCTCCTTACTTGGTCAGGGAGGTCCAGATTCTGCTCGAGCAAGGTCAGGGCACGTGAATCCCGAAGGAACGACCGGAAAATGGGAGGGAGGGAGGGAGGGAGGGAGGGAAGCCTTCGTGTGACAGCTGCCTGCCTGTGAACAGGAGAATTCTGATCCACAGCAAGCCCGTTTTGCCCTCTGCATCATACCCCAAGCACTCTGAGAGGCCCGTCAGTCCTCCCCAAGTGCAGCCCTCCGACACAGTGACTCATAGGAAAAGGTTCCACGTGTTTTGAACCAACTGGTCCTTGGGCTCCCAGCCCAGAGCTGCCTCATCCTGCCATTTCGGCCAAGCGCAGCTCAGCCCAGCTCCAGAAATTCCCTGCCAGGAATTCTGCCCATTACCTCAAAAGGGTCTCCAAACACGCTGCACTTTGCAGCATCTGTGAGGAACGGCTTCCAATTAAGCACTCTGAAATATTTATGACTGACTGTTAAAGAGCAGTGGCATGTAGAGAATACCATTTGCTTCTCTGCCCCTTAATTAACAATATTTCAGTAGCTGTGCGATGCTCCAGGTGTGAAAATCCCACTAAAATACAGGCATTTATGGCTTTTAAATTGATATCTCAAGAAATTAGTTTGATTTTAGCACTAACAGACACAACTGTGCACAGTGTTACCCTCCACTCCATGCCCAGCTAACCCAGAAAAAAGGTTACCCTTAATTATGTGCACAGAGAAACGGAGAAATGGTTGATTTTTTTGGGGGTCCTAATACCTTAAAATTTCTTTTCATCCATACCATCCTCTCCCTCAGAAAGAGTTTGGAACAGAACTGGCCAAAGCAAGCATTTCAGCCACACTGACAGCTTTCTGTCTTTCCTATTAGTTCCCTTTTCCCCCCTGCTGCCCGCGTTGTTTAGTAAATTATTTATGTGGCTGCATTTCAATCTCACAGGTGTTAATGAACCCATTCTTGCAGCTGTCCCAAGGGACAGGCCCATCTCTGCCACAAAACCAAGGAAGTCACAGTATGAAGGGACAGGTCAGCGTAATGATGACCCCAACCCAGCCTTCCAAGTCCCGCTCCCAACGCCCGAGCTACCGACCCAATAAATATTAACGAGCCCCCATAAAATTAAACAGCTCTTCGACAAACAACCTAGGAAAGAAGAAAAAAAAAAAAAAAAACAAACAAAAAACCCAAAACCACTGCACAGGAGACGAGTGCCAGCAGCGAGCTGGCCGTGGGACGCCCATTTCAAACAGCCGGCTCGGATTCGGCTTTCCCCAGGGGGGCAATTACCTCCCAAAACTCCAGAGCAGGACACTCAAAGCAGCTCTCAGGGATGTCCTTCACACGGAGTCAAGGCAGGGATGCAGCCTGTCGGAGAGCCCGGGCTCTGGAGGCGGGTCGTGACCCGGCGCTCCGAGAAGCTGCGCAACGTTCCTCGAGCCAGTTTGGGAGTCTGGGGGTTGAAAGGCCAAGGTCCAGGGTGCTTTTAGCTGCTTGGCAGCAGCTCTCAGCCCCACTGATAAACAGCAGGAGGGGCTGCACGCCTTGGAGGAGTGTTGGCCGTTCCAGCTGCCATCCACCAGCAGCAAAACCTCTGGTTTTGTGCAAGACAAGGGGTGATTCTGGCAGTGCAGCCTCGCCCCGGCACGGACACTAACAGTACATCCTCTAACTATGCTTTCAGTCCTTTCAGAGTTATCTGGGAAGCTCTAAGAGCTCCATGAATGCCCAGCATCCCTAAGGATGTTCTGGGATAACATAACTTCAACTCACCGACGTGCAGCCACCGCTCTCGGACCTCCAGCCAGAACTGAGTGTGGATGTCTCAGCCTGGGCCTGGAATTCGTCTGCTCACGATTAAAATCAGCCAAGAAGCACTTCAAGGTACCAAACCCAAGTTAGTTTGAACCCAGCTGGCTCAAGCAGTGACAGCAGCAGGAATTACTTCCCCAGGGTTCATTACAGTCCACGGATCACACCAGGGGCCCAGGGACCTCCTCTAAGTGCCAGACCACCCTTAGGCCCCTGCTGCCACAAATTATTCCAAGGGCTTCCCACACTAACAGGGTTCACATCAAGAGAGATCCACTCTTTGCTATCACACCCCCAAAAGGGCACAAAGGCAACTCCTCATCCCGTGGCTCACATCCCGCCCCCACCCAGTCAGGCAGAAAGGGGGTTCTGGAGGACAGCAGGAGACATGAACAGGGTCAAAACATCAGCTTCCCTTTATCATTTCTTCACCCAAACACCACTCCCAAGATTAACTAAGTCTTCATCTAAAAATCTGATTTCCTCTGAAACCCTCTGAATGTTCGTGCACGGGATGACAAAATTCCCAGACACAGTCAGGTCCTCATTTTAGAAAACAAGTAACTGTGTGTATTAATTTTGCAAAACAAGGGAATTTATTTCTACCATTCTGAGTAACCACTGGGTATGGCAGCAACCCCACACCTCTTATTAGAGCCAATCAATTCATTTTCAATAAAGGTGTCACACAGCCATGACAAAGGCAGCACCAGCTGCCAAACAACACAACCCAAGAAATGCTAACCCCACAGCAGAGTGGGCAAGGTAAGAATCAGTTCTTACTCCTCTGTGAAGTGTTCCTTCTGTGCTCTCCTAAAAGCACCTCATCATAATAATAAAGCTGGGTCGGAAAAAAACAGCCACAAGTGTTCATCAATACCTCACAGAAATATTATTTACAGACAGGTTAAATAATTGCTAACAAAGAGATGAATGCCAATCCAGTTACACCAGAAGAAAACATATTATCCACCAGTAGCTACAGTGCTCCAAGACTCCAGATACTGGGGAGAGAAAAGAAGCTATTCATAAATTTGTTTAGTATGGTCCCTGTGCAGAAACCTCAAACACTTATTACAGATAATATCTCCCTCCCCCTAGGTTATTTGTCTAGACATATTTTAAATAATGGCCTAATTCTGGTCACTGATGCGGTGGAAATCATTTAGCTGAGTTTAACAAGGTCTTTTGGTCTGTGCTAGCCCAGCCTCCAGAAGCACAACTCCCAGCCCACGAGTCAGATGTGAGTTTGGAGAGGATGTGACAGTGCCCGGGATAAAACACAGGCACTAGGGTGGAGTCAAACACCTCTGACACCTTCAAAGCACATGCAAACCGCCAACCCTCCCACAGGAAACCCCCCAAAAAGACCGTGTGCCCTTTTGTTTTGTGGGAAGCCTTCGCTGGTGGGTTCTTTGCACGAGCTTAGGAAGCGAACTGCATCCTGCACACAATTCCCAGAACCTCCAGCGGGCCTCAAAGGCAACCCAGGAGGGGATAAAACGCGATCCCACTTCACGTTTCTGCTGCTCACGTGGCCTGGACGCTCTCTGTGGACAAAGCACTCTGGAATCCAGATCCCGAGGTACGGTTGTCCTTGTGTGACCCTTGGAAGTTTAGTCTCCCACGAGGAACATGCTGATGGTGGACGGGAGAGGGGAAGCAGAGCCACAGCCCTCCAACACTTCCCTGGGACAGGACAACACTGCAGGACAAGCTTGGAACATAATGAAAAACTGGGTTCAGACCTCTTGCACTCAGACCCGGTAATAAATTCCACCCACACTTCAGCTTCAAAGTACGACTGGACCTACAAGTTTGTTTAGGCATTAAAAGAGAGATTTCCAGCTTGTCACAAAACCCCAAGTCAGATATAAATTAAGGAGCGGGGAGCCTCTGGATACGTGAGCACTCTCAAAAGACTTCCCCCCACACCAAGTCACAAATCTGGAAAGGTTTTCCAGCAGAGAAGGAAGGGAAGCAGGTTCCTGACAGCAAGTGAGATCCCCCAGCCCCCTGTCCCTGTTTTTGAGGTGAGTTGGCGATCCCAGGCTACACTGTCACACATTTTACAACAGTATCTACTGTTTCGTTTGGAAAAATAGCGGAGTGGTAGCACAGATTGCAGGGGCTGATGGATCACAGCCGTCCATAGAAACACGGGCTAAGCCAACCTCCCTCATTTCAGGAGTGGCCCCTTCAGTTTAGACCTGGAACACAGTGATAAGAGAAAGAGAGAGGTGGTTATTTTATTTACTGTCATGCTCCTGAAGAACTTCAAGCAAGAGGAAGACAGCAGGGACTCACTCAGGCACCTGACACGGGTTTTTGAGTTATTTATAAGGAAGTATTTGTCCAAGCTATTCTTGTTCGGGGCATCCCCACAAGATGCAGCAGCACTGAAGGACACAGGAATGCTCTACTCTCCCTTTTCTCCAGGTGCATCACCAGGTTTTCCACCAAATCACCAACTCCTTGTTCCTCAGGTAGCCAGACACATTTGCCAACAGCTCTTCAAGCCACCCATTTAGGGAAAATTAAACCCAGATAGGTCTAAAACACTGAAGCATTCAGCTGAGACAGGGGCCAAGCTTGCCAAGAACTGCCAGGCACTAAGAAATGGTGCTCCTCCAAACATTGCCCTCATGGAACTATCATCCAGGAGCTGGAAAAACACCCAGGGAGCCTGTTCTGGGAGAGGCCCCATTAACACAGGAGGGACCTGCTCTTTACCTGCCCAGCTCTGCCTGTTTGGATCCCTACCTCCCACTCTTGGGGAAAGAAAAAAAAAAAAAAGAGTCATTTCAGCAACCTGAGAGGCTGCTCAGAGCAACAGCTCAGATAAAAGGTGCTGGGATTTAATGCATCACAGGCAGAGAACTGAACCTTCTCCATATGCAGAGGGAGAGCAAGGAAAATGCAAACCTCTCATTCCAAACCTGCACCAGCCCAAGTGCATTTGACTTCTAAATGAGTATTTCACAGACCCAATGAAAGGTGTGGGTTGGAAGGGGCCTTAAAGACCATCTTGTTCCACCCCCTGCCACGGGTTGCTCCAACCTGGCCTTGGACGCTGCCAGGGATGGGGCAGCCACAGCTTCTCTGGGCAAGCTGTGCCGGGGCCTCCCCACCCTCACAGCCAACAATTCCTTCTTAATATCCAATCCAAAACCTCCTCTCTGCCATTTTGAAGCCATTCCCCCTTGTCCTGGCACTACCTGCCCTTGCCAATGTTTGTAAACCTACTATTTGTAGGTTGAAGTACAGAATCCACCAGACCTTCGGCCTTAATTTTCCAGTGTGTTAGTGTCAGGGAGAAGGGGAGGAAAACACAGGCCCCAATTACTATTTTTAATGAACACATTCATCACCCCAAGAAGAAGGCTGAGCTTGAAACTGGGAAGAAGTTTTAAGTCCTCCCCTATGGCTGGAGCTGTTAATAGTTGCATCATCTACCTTTCACCAAAGCCAGTATTTTCCTGTTCTGGGCACGAACTGGTCCCACTGAGATTTCCACCCTCTCCCTGGAGAAGAGGCAGAGCACCAGGAACAGCCTGGAAAGTGCAGCCAGGCTATATTTCCGTGTGTCAGGTTGTGTTTCCGTGTTTCAGGTTGTATTCCCGGCTCTATTTCCCTGCCTTTCAGCCTCTATTTCCCTGTTCCAGGCTGTGTCACGCCCAGCTCGGGACACACAGCAGGGCTGCAAAACCTTCCTCCCAAATCCTACCAGAGAAGCACAAGCCATTTGCCACATCGAGTTCAAACTCACGAGAAGAGCCCAAACTCAAATTAAAGCATGGAAATCCCACCTGCCAGCGGAGCTAAGGTTCAGGAGCCAGAGCAGCTTTTCACAGGTCACACTTTGAACTGACCCAACATCAGCAGAGGTAACACTGGAATGGTAAAAACCAAAACTTTCCCTTGCTGCTTTTGTCACAAACACAGTGAAGAGCAGCTGAACGAGCTCCAGCTCAACCAGTCGAACCCCATAAATCCTCAATAGCTTCCTGAGCTTCCCAAATCCTATTTTTTTTGCAGCAGGGTACCAATAGCACCTCTCAGGAGTAAAACTCCACTTTGTCATTTCCTAATCCCGAGTTCATTGAGACACGTATCCCGCTCTTTGGCACAGCCAGATAAGAGGAGCCCCAATCCCAGAGGGTTTCTAATCTGGCCCTTCTTCATTACAGCTGTGTCCCTGTCTCCACTCATTTTCTGCCAGGGGCTGGGGAACACCAGCAGCTCTGGGACTGCAGCACTTGCCAGTGGTTTATCCAACCAACCAGGGGCTGGTTTCTTAATTAGTGATCCCTGGAGCCTGGAGAGAGAAAAACAGAAGCTGTTAAAGTGAGACAGCACGGATGAGAAGGGGGGCAGGGGGGATGGCAGGGCTGGGAATTCAACTTTGAAACACAGACAAGTTGTTTAAATTTGCCCAAAGACACCCTGAGTGCCTTTTCCTCAGGCAGAGGTCTAGCTGCTGCTTTTTAAAACCACTGCCCAGGAAGCCACCAAAAACCCTTTGAAAAGGCAGGCTGTCTGGTGGAGAAATCAGAAATACACATTAAGCAAAGGATCCTGAAGAGGTCTGACAGCTTGGCAGCATCTCAGGACTTTCTAACACAGCTATCACCTTTCTGACCGTGTCCTGAGTCACTGTTTTCCAAAGGAAATCTGTCCCTGAGAAAACACAGCAACCACAGCAGGCACTGTCAGGTTCTCAAACCCCAGAGCTGCTTTACTTCACCTCAGCAGACCCTGTTCTCCACCCCTAGAGACACAGCTTTTCCTGGCAAGGCAGGTTTCATGGAAGTTCAGATTTTGTACACAGCCTTCCAGAATATCTTTTGGATGGCACCTGATCCCTGCACTCACAGCTTCACGCCCCACAGAGTCAATCGCACTGGGAAGGGAATAATGTATTTTCAAGAGCATTTTGTTTTGCATTTCTACCTCTATACTTCCTACCCTTGGAGAAAAGAATGTCTTAAGACTCCATGAGCTGACAGATGTGCACGTCTCTGCCGGTGCTATTTATTTTACCTGGCTGCTGCAAGCAAAAAGAAAACACTGTAAAAAAACCCAGGAACACGTGAATGCGAAAAATCAGGAGTCTTGGCAAGGAAAAGTCAAGGTAGTTCTAGGACTACTTTAAATAAGTTTTAAGAGCTAAAGCAAATTTAAGGGCCGGGTTTTCCATGACCAGCCTGAGAGAGTTGGTACCATTTAGTGCTGTTCCACCATCACTTAACCTCACTGGACCCCCTCGGCCATGGAAGTTCACAGGGATGCCCCATTTGTGCACAGTTCTAAAGCCAGTGCCTGATTTGGATCACATTACTCCAAAGAAAGCAAACCCAGAGAGCTCTAATTATGATATTCAGTCTGCTCTGAGAGTTCACAGTGCCCCAGTTATTAACTGACACGCCGTAAAGCTCCGAATCCAGAGACAAATCACCACCGGTAGGAGCCCTCAGGATAAAAGGAGAAGGGAACAGTAAGACCCAAGAGTTTCTAGGACTGTAAAAAAAAAAAAAAAAAAAAAAAAAAAAAAAAGAAGAAGGGTCTTATTTTGCTTAATTTGAAGCAACACATTTTATTGGAACAACAGTGATAGACTCAAAGTTGCCAAAACCAATTGCATCCCCAAGCAATCACTGGAAGCAACCTTCAGTCAAGTTTGCCAGGCTTGGCTACAGAATTATGTCATGGATTTCTTCTCGTACCCAGAAAGTCCCAGGCCACAGGCACAGAGAGGGATTGTAACTTCTACTCACTCATTTTCTGTTACTTCTCCTTTTATTTCAGGTAAAGAAATACGCGTGCACACAAAACAGGTAAAGGTGGGGATCCAACCTCTCTCTCTTTTCAACAAGTTTTAAAGCCCATTATTTATCCCGTGATCCTCTCATTCAAAACAAAAACCAAACCAAACCCCCCCAAATCCCTTCCATTCTGCCTGTCCTCATGTTTGTTTCTTTTTGTTTAGCTGCCAGGGGAGTTCTTCAGAATAAGGACTGTTTTCTTACTAGGAGCTGACACAAAACATCTCCACAAAGACTCCCCCCCTCACTGTGCAAACAAATAAACCTGTTGTGTTTGTCTCCGACTCCTTTTTAAAGAGCAAGTGCAATTCTGCAGCAACTCACAGGCCAAGGCGAGGACAGACCAGCCTAAGATGCCCCCAAAAATGACCTGCAAGGAGGTGCCTCCTGAAGCTCAGCCTCTGTGCCCTTCGACACCCACGAGGAGTGAAATTCCCGGTTCTTTTTTGCGCTGCCTGCTGTTATTCCCACTACTGAAGTCAGCTTGGCACTAGGGCTGCAAAGCTGCCCTGCAGCAAAGGATAATTCACAGCAGCATTATCTTCAATTCACTGGCTTACTGGTAATTTGGGCTGAGCAGGAGGGAGGGTGGGGGGAGCGTTAGCAAAGACAAAAATAAGCAGATAACAAATTTGCTTATTAACCACACAGAATGTGAGATGCACTAAAAAAAAAAACCAAACCCTAAGGAGGGAGGAGGGCTGGAAAGCAGGATGTGGAAGAAGCAGGAGCTGGAACAGGCCTGGCTGATGTCAGCCACGAAATGCAAGCCCCGCTGCCCCAACTGGAAAGGTAGAAAGGCAGAGTTTTTAATATTAACCGTTTGATTGCTCTGCTTCAGATGCACTGGCTGACACCACGCCAGGACCAGACTCCCATGTACCCCACAGGTGATTTCCTGCAGGCCAGAGACCTGAAACAGCGCAGAGAACAAGGAACAAATTCGCTCTGCACGGAAAACTTCACTCAAAAATCAAAGTTGATCTTCACTCGGAGTCCTCCAGGAGACGTATTGTGAAACCAGTCAATCACCAGGAGCTCCTCACAAACGCTCCAGGGCCAGCACTGACTTTACCTTTCCTCCAAATCCCCAGAGCCCTGTGAAAGGCACATCCTGTACCCTTTCAGGATTAGTTTGCAGCGCCAATGAAGGCAGGGAGGATTTTTGCATACACTGGAATAAGGAACTCGTCAAGCATGTCTGTGAGCATTGCACTTGCTCAACAGTCTCTAATGACTCAGTACCCCCACATATTTACCTGTGACATCAGAAATCCAACCTCTCCCTTGGATTCAGCATTTAAGTGGCACCTCTAGTTACAAACAACGTGCCTGGTCCAGAGATTCCTAAATATTCATGTTTTCTGCAGCGCTCCTGCCTTGCCATCCCTTGCTGCCACTGGGCAGCTTTATTCCTTGGTAAGAGCAAAATGTAATCAAGTGTCAGGCATTTCTTTGCATATTCTTTCCCAAATAAAGAAGAGCTTTGTCCTGTATCCACAGTCCCTCCTCATCTCTGCACCAGGCAAGTCTCTGGGCTCAATTAACTTAATTTCACTTACTGTACCTTTTTTCAATTTGGGTCTGTAACTAAAACAGGCTGTAAATTACAACTGGAAACGAACATATTTAAAAAGCAGCTTCCCCACACACACACACACACCAAAAGTCTTACAAATCCACTTTTCTCCCCCCCGGTTCTGTTTTTAATGCGTTGGCAGATCGGTTTTATTTATTTTTATCATCCTAAAAATGCCACCCCGGCAGCAAATTCTACGGAAAACGCGACATGGGTACAAATGGAACAGTCGCTGGTCAGGGCAGAGAACCTCCACCACAGTGACTGCCAAAAAAACCAAGGCAGCAGACATGTAATTTTAACACGTTCACAGTCTCCTCCAAAGGCACATAAATTAGGTGAGGCACAAGTTTAACTGGTTGTAATCTCAGGGAGCAGATCACTCGGTCAAGGTCGAAGACGGAGTAGCTGGAAAAGGGAAAACTGAACTCAAACCTCGAATCCCAGCCCAGTGCCTCAACCCACACAGCCCGTTCTCCTCCTCGCATTCCAGAGGGAAGGCAGACAGAAGGCACTGAAATATCGCAGATTTAACTAAAAACCCCTCTTATTTTGAGCCAGCCTTCAAGTCTATCCGTTCCTCTTCAACTTCAGTTCTTGGTTTGAGCAGCAAACAGTTGTTAAAACAGCAGCTCTTGCCCCTCTTCCCCACAGCGGCGGGTGTCAAGCAAACACTGTTTGCACACTAAGGATGTTCCAAGTGTATCTCCTTCTGCACCTCAGAAACGCAAAGGCAGGTTTTAAAAGAAACAAATAAATAAAAATCTGGAGGGTCCCTTTCAGGGCTGCTCCTCCCGAATCGCTGCCCAGCCTCCATGGGGCACTTCTTCCAAAATCGGAGATATTTTGAATATCCTCCCGAATGATTTTCATTCTTTCTCTTACCAAGGCCACTGAACTAACCAGAAATGATGGTTATTCCCTCAGTTACTTACATTTCACATGGAAATAAGCCACAACAGAATCACAGGGCAACTATTTAGGTCGTTCCTTCCTCGAGCACTGTGAAGTCCTCTGTGTTTGCTCAGCAGCTTGTCTCAACTGATTAAACTCTGCAGCACGGATTGCAGGACAAGCCTCCAGTAGCCTTCTCTGAGAACTGGGACCCCAAACCAGCTCGTTAAACCAGGGGCTGGTGCTTAATTACTTCAGGAAGTGGCATTCCAGTGGCAGGGCAGCCCAAATGCCCCCTCTGCTCAAAGGCAAGCAGTGGAAAAGATGGAAAAAGCAGAGTCTCTGCATCAAATAAAAAGCCTTCCCTGCACAGAACTTGTAAATCTTCTCTTGGGGCTGGTGCTCAGGGAGTTGAAGGCTAAGGGAGAACCCTGAGGCCATCCCAGATCCCACTGCTCAGTGGAAGAATCACCTTGACTGATCCCAAAGGACTTACCATGACCAAGCATTCTTCCCTTGGACACAGACATTCTCCACATTCCATCCCCATCTCACCAGGAATTTCCTTACTGCAAGGGAAACCTTCCAAATCCATTGTAATTTATGTCCTCACACATTTTTATACCCAGACTCTGGGGTCTCAGAGCTTGGAGCATCTCAAGCTCCTGCCTCCAGGAGAGCACCTGCACTCCCAACAAAGGGATTGCTGGTATCCAACAAAACCTGGGCAAACATATTGGTCAGAATAACCTGCCCCAAGGCCCACCAGAATTAACTATTCACTGTTCCCAGGTACCATGGAGGAGTTTGGAATCAGGCCCCTTTGGGAACCAGGAGCAAGAGAACCAGAAACGAGGGGCGGGGTAAGCACATCACTACCTCGGGATGGATTTGCTTTGGAGATTTAAGTTAAATAATAAACACCCAAGAGTTTCACTGAATTAGGGTTTAAAAGCTCTGCGTGTCAGCCCAGTGCCCTGAGCTGATGTTTGGGGACCACAAGCCCGGGGCTTTAGGAACAAGCCCAGCTCCCATCCCCTACTTGGCTACAGAGACATTTCCTCAGAGCTCCGGGAGGATCACCCGGCTCCAGGACACGGGAACATTTCTGACATTGCCAAAAAGACAAACAACAAATGAAGCAGAGGCAGCAAAATTCAGAGGTTCCTGATGTACTGGATACCCTGGGTTTATCCAAGAGGAGAAATCAGTTCACCTTGTACAGGGAGGGGTGTGAACCCCCGGGAATTCTGTGTTTTTCAGCTCAGATGGGAGTGTATTTTCACTGTATTCTGTTCTCACACACGAAGAGGACAAAGCAATCTGACCGAATCACCCCACAAAAGCAAAGAGGGTTATAAATATCCTTTTCTTCCCAGTAGGAACAACAATGACTAAAAATGGCTTATTGCACGTCCACGAAACACTGTATTTCTGCTGGAAAAGACTGTTACCCTGCCCCAAGTTCCAGTCCAAGTGGTACCTGTCACCTCAAGGCCACCACCAACTTCAGGAAAACACACAAAATTCAGTGTCTAAGAGGATTCTCAGAAGATGCTGGATGCAGCTCTGAGATTGGCAGGTTCTCTGGACACACACGGCCTCGCCATATCTTCCTCCAGAAGAGGATCATCTCTCTGCCAATTTTGGGAGGGTGTGTCAGGACAGGAATTTTCATTTTTGTGTCCTCTCAAAGCAAAAGAGGGTCAGAAAACAGTGGGAGCTGCCATGAACTCAGAGGGGGTGGGGGGAGGAATCTGATATTCCTGTCAACAGATGCCGCTTTCTGGAAGAATTATCTTATGAATTTGCCTTAACACAGTGATTTTTAGGCTGATTAAAACCATGACGAGGAAATATCTTCCAAAATACCTGAACTGGCTATTGAGGGATTACCCCTGACACAGTTCCAGGCATGTAGAAGGTGTCAGCATGTTGGGAGGTAACCTCGGGTAAGTCTCTGTATCATGGCATTGGAACATGTAATTATAACTTTCACTGTCAGCAACAAGCTCTTAAACAGACATTTGGATTTAATTCCTATTAGGCTTCCATCTGCAACAGGAGCTTTGTGAGTTAAAAGTAATGATGCAGAGCAATTTAATTGTCTGTATTCACTGATAAATCTCTGGACAGGACTGAAATAAGTGGAAAAAAACCCAAACCTGTTTGGAACTCTGGGATAGGCAGAACTGCTTTTCTGAACACTAATGGGGAGGTTTTCAGGAGTGGTTTTCCTCGGAACTCCACTGGAATTACAGTTAGACCTGCCCTAAATGGTTATGAATAAACAGCACATTTTGCTGGGAGAAGAAAAACAGATGAGTTTAATCATCTGTCCAGATTCAGCACCCCAACCAAGAGAATAAAAACAAGCCCAGATTAAACAAACAGTAAAACTGATACTAGAGATGGTCAGGAATGCTCTACTCCCCCTCTTCCTTTTCCCAGCTGAACTTCTCAGTGCATCTTGTCTGCAAACAGTTCTCTGGGACCGGGGTTGCACGGACAACATCCTGCCAAATTCTCCAGAAATAGCTGCACTTAAAACTGAGTTTCCATGTGTTTTCCCCATCAGCTACACGGAGGAGGATCCCAACGTGCTGGCTACTGAAGGCCACTGCTCTGACATTACACCAGAGGAGGTTCATCTGCAGATCACACACACACACACCCCCCCCTTGCAGGACTCTTCTTAATTACCACTCAATTAGAGCACATAAAGTAGACATTCAGCAAAGGATGAGGCACCTGGGGTCTTTTTTTCTCTATAAATAACACGGCCAAAGAAAAGATGCCACTAAACTGCACCAGGAATATTTCTGCTCCGTGCAGCGGAGTCCTCGTGGAAAGGAATCCAAACCAGGGGGTAAATGGAGAGTAACAGGAGCAGGCTTTTAAAAAAGTAACTGTAGGATAAATCAACATGAATCTGTGTCAATTCAGAGAGGCCATTCACCTCACCTCCCTTACCCAGCACAGCCAAGGCTGTCCCAAACACTCACACGAAGCACAGCTTGCTCCTGACACAACAGCCCAAGCGCTATCAGCGTAAGGGCAGAGCTGGATTTCAAGGAAAAAAAAGGATAAATTAAGTGTCTCTGTGGCAGCCAAACCGTGCCAGGGCACTGCCAGTGTTGTGAACCTCCTTCTCAAGGTCTCCTCGGGGGTTTCAGCAGGAGGGTTCAGCTCTGCTTTGGGTCAGCCCAGGTGCCAAAGCAACTGAGACCATCAGAACTGACTCGCTCCCCCCCTCTTGGCTGAGCCGGTGGACACAGAAAGGACAAAGCCTGACTTTACCTCCAGTACTTCCAAAAGAGATGGTCAAGTCACACAGAAACACCCAGCCATCCTCCTATTCCCACAGAATAGGCAGAACAGGAATAAAACCCTTCCACATACTGCCTTTACTCAGTAAATTTAATACCTGTCCCTTTGCTTCCTCTCTCTTAATTTCTTTCCAAATGAAAGCCAGAAATCTCAGCACAAACCTCGGAAGACCAAACTGCAATAAAGCAGGTGTAAAGGGCTGGATTGAGTCAGCCCCATTAATTGGAACAATCAGCAGATCCTACTGATTTTCCCCTCCCCTAATGTGAGGCACGTGGGAGAGGTACACACCTGCTAACGAGGGGGGTCATTTTAGTGGCTTTAAAATACTGGATCTCAACCAACTCTGGAGGGGAAAGCACAGAAAAAAAAGAGCGAAAATCAGCCAGAATTTAAGGGAGGGAAAACAATCGACAATTCTAAAAGAATTTCTCGTAGAGANGGAGAGGTACACACCTGCTAACGAGGGGGGTCATTTTAGTGGCTTTAAAATACTGGATCTCAACCAACTCTGGAGGGGAAAGCACAGAAAAAAAAGAGCGAAAATCAGCCAGAATTTAAGGGAGGGAGGGAGGGAAAACAATCGACAATTCTAAAAGAATTTCACGTAGAGATGAGGGCAGAAAAATCCACTGTTGATCATCTCAAGCACAGCAACGTATCAGTCAAACACACAGGAACCCCAGTTGTTGTGGGGGGAAAAAAACAGAGAAAAGGAGGGAACTCGAATCATCAAGACATGCAAATCGAAACATGCCATGATTCCTGAAGAAGATAAAGTGCAGAAGAACAGGGAGAGGATTCTGTGAGTGGTGCCATTTACAGGGGGGAAAAAAAAAAACAAACCCAAAAAAAACCAACAAACCCCTATCTGTGTTTCCCAATCACCACCTTGCCAACCTTCCCTCCTGGCACCGTGGCACAACAGCTGGAATAAATGACTGGTGCTCCTGAACAATTCCCTGGAAGCACTAATCAGAATGCTAATTGCCCAGGTTGCACAGAGCCATGGAAACACCTCTCAGGCTGCATTCAAAGTGGAGTCTGAAACGCAGCAGCGAGGCTGTTTTGGAAAATGCCCGGCTCCAGCTCCAAGGCGAGCAGGATCCAAGTTGATCCTGCTGCACACACCTCGGCCACGCCATGGAAACCTGGGCAGGCTTTAAGGCTGGATGGGAGTTAACCCCTTAATTCCAACTTTTAATCTGTTTCGTTGCTTCCCAAGCTCTGCACGTGGATCTCCTGGGGCATCTGGAATCTCCTCCTGGTTCCCTGTTCACTCTCCTGTGGCGGGAGAGGTCGGTGACAACCCTCCAAAAATTGTCGAATTAAATTAATCCCGCCTAATTCAACCTACTTCCCAGGCAAATTTTAATCAGAGATACAGCAAGCCCGCAGAAAAGTGGCTGAACTTGAATCCTACGGAGATGGCTGGTGTTTCCAAGAGCTGCACAGCCCCCGTGTATCCTCAAGCCCAAACAAATCTACCTGAGCACGGCGGGGGGGGGGGATGAAAAAGAAAACTCTGCATGCACTACATGGAGGTGCTCATTAAATGAACAGTAGTAAACTTGTTTTTCTAACTTGCCCCGCTGCAGATCACAGCCCACAGGAAGCAGACCAAACCTGATGTGTCCCTTCAGCGTGTTTTCATAGCATTAGCTTTTAATAAATATAACATACTCCACCCTGGGAGCCCGAGCAGGGCTCAGGTTCCAGCAGAAAAAGTGGTTGTTTTAAATATTTAGATTACATTACAGCTGGGACAGTAAAATAAGCAGTGGCTTGTACTGCAGACAGCTATCAGAATCAGCTTGGCAAAATATGTGTCAGCTCAACTGGTGTGGTTGCAAAGTATGAGCTCTGAGGTCTGTCAGCCCCGTGTTCTTACACTCATTCTTATTATTTGTACTGCAACAGTGCTTTCTGATGTCAGCAAACAGAAAAGCAGCACAGTGTTAGAGGCTGTATAAACATAAGCAGTGTAAGTCTCCAGAAAGTTTACGGATTTCGGCGGAGAAAATGGGGAAAAGCTGGGGAAAAATGAGGGCTATTCTCATCAGGCAAGGACTAACACAGCCTGTTCTTCACTGTGTCCAAGGACTTTGCTCAGTCCAAGCCTAAATACAGGTTTTTTTCCCTATTTCCAATTCTCAAACCAGTGCTTTAACTATGCAACTATCCACTTTCTCCCGCCAGGTAACAGTACTCCAGGCTCCTGCAGGTATTAACAGCTCTCCCTTCTAGCCTTAATTCTCCTTCCCCCCTGAAGGCCTCTGTGTGGCTGCTCTTGGTCCAGCCATCAGGCCTGGGACCTGCTCTCAGTAATCCTGACTTTCAGACTGTTATTCCAGATGTATTTGATTGAACCAAGGTGAAGCTCGGGGGCCTGGGGACGTGTTTTAGCGATGGCCTTGGCAGGGCTGGGTTAACGGCTGGGCACAGTGACCTTGGAGGTGTTTTCCAAGCTCATCAAGGGTGTAACGGACCACGTGGAGTGGAATGAAAGCTGGAAAGAGCCACGACCAACCCACTGCACTGCGCACTCAAGAGTCACCACACTCAGGTTTAAGGGCTGCCTCAAAGAACTAAGGAAAATCCAAGCACCTTCACAGCTAAACCTGCTGATCCAGCCGTGGGTTTTTGAGGAAAGCCTTCATTAAAAGCATTTCCCTCCCCCTGCACTCGCTGCAAGTCACACATCTGAACCAACACTGTCCCCATGACAGCGAGGAACTGGCTCAAAATTCAGTGTATTTCAGAAAACAGTGACTTCAGCAGGCTTTGGACCAGCCCCAAAGTGAGTGTCAGTGCTGCCACATCCCCTGCCATGGGCTCCCAAGGCAAAGCCGGCAGCAGCAGAGGAGAAGGGTCATGGATCTCACCCAGGAGGCTGGAACATGCCTCACATTCACCTCCCTGGTCAGCCCTGCCTGTTTACACCCCAGGAGCAGCTGTCCCAGCCTGACCTGGAGCCAGCTCTGGATGTTACACAACCCATCATTCCTCCCCAGCCTCCAGACAGGCGGACCTGGCCAAAAAGGAGGAAAAAATCCTTACAAGAAGCCCACTTGTTGCTCCATCTGCTGCTATCCCAAAGACATTGTCAGTAAACGTGTCACAAAGGCCTGTGTGGTAAATGAGGAGGCTGTAGGAGCAGTGGAAGCCCAAACCCTTTTTAACCTGTGCCCAAGTAAACTGCTGTGTTTTTCTCAGTCCAACTGGTCTGACCTCTAAATACCAACTACTGATGAAGCAGCCTGAGAGAACAGAGAAAACACAGCACTGAGAGGACACAAATCCTCAGGAAACCTGCTTTGATTAGTTCTGCCCCCATGGAACTACCCCCTGACTCATTCACCCCTCCTAAAAACGCACCCCATTGTCTCAGTAGCGTTGAGGGTACAAGAGACTGCACAGGGAGGGAGGCAGATGCACGTGGGAAAAGGAGCACCCAGAAGGAAATTCCACCTGGTTGCTTTGTGAAGATTGTCCTGCTTGCATTCCAAGACCAGACTCCGCATGGCACACCTCTTCCTCTGCTCATCTCCCTGCCCATCGCTGAGGTCTGTAACCTGGGCATCTCCACTCAGCTCTTCCAGCCCCTGCAGCCTTCCTGAAACCTCCCACTCACGCAGCACAAATCCCTCGCCAGAGCTCCGCTCGTAGCAGTCGCCTCAACATCCCCTTGCCTGGTTCTGATCCACCACAGCCCCTCTCTGTGGGCACCAATCCCTGTCACGGAGCTGCAAAGATCATTTTCCTGAGCCGCTATTTTTAGCACATGCCCCCTTCTCTGCACGCTGGCCTGCCAGAGCTCCATGTTTTCTAATGCAAATAAGAAGCACTTGCCTTCATTTTATTCTGTTTCAAAAAAGATGGACTCCTACCTGTAACTGCCCTATATCAGCCTCTGTCACCTGCTTGCTCAGTTTTCAAACAAGGACGGAGGTTGGCATCCTTTCATGTGGCTCTTTAGTCTTGAGAGGATCTCCTTAAAAACACCAGCAAAAATACCTCATTAAAATCCGCGTTGCAGCAACTACCCCCCAAAAAAAAAGAAACAAAAAACAAAACACCCAGCCCAAATCTGTGCTCTCACTAATCCAGAGCACAGCAGAGTCCACCTAAAAGGCTGAATCCCACCTGCAAGCCCTTTTGTCCAGTCTGCTGCATATCCCTGAATTACGCTTGGAAACAGCTCTCCAAGCACAGAACTCAGCCCAAAACCTTCCTCTGGAATTTAGACCCCTGTGGCAACTGGTAACGGAGAACAGGCAGGAATGAGGCTTCCAGGTTTTCGTCCAGGGTTCCTTTGCCTGCTGCATATTTACAACAGCTGCCATTCAGTGAGTGTGGAATTCTGTGGATGTAACACGCACGAATTTACTGTTTCCAAATTATACATGTCCAGTGTCCAAATGACACTTTAAATACCCATAGAATGGCCTGGGTTGGAAGGGACCCAAAAGACCATCCAGTCCCACAACTGTCTAAGCCTCATGGATTTATGAGCAACTCCTGCTTTCATCTCGCCCCATAAAAAATACCTTGTGGTTTGTTTTTTGGGTTTTTTTTAATACCTTGTCTCTAAAAGCTTTCCCAGTTCTGAAATTATTCTGAAGCTCCATAGCTACAGACAGACACCTGTCAATTAAGACTCCTGTTTCTCAGCTATAACTCCTCTTAGGGCAAGGGTGAAAACAGAGATGGTGCATTCCCTCCATGAGAAAAGGCACAAACCAGTGTTTCTCATTTTTCCTCTTCCAACCAAAATTGCCCCATTCAGCTCGCAATCCCAATCCCAAACCGGACTCCCAGTGCTTTAAATCACATTTGCTTGCTCGTCTTCAACACCCCGAGTACAAGGAAAACCCAATTCCTGCTCAGAAACAGCTGCACCTGAAAATGCAGTTTGAAAGGAAGTTCTTTTGCTGATACCAAAGGAATGCTCCAAAAGCCACTCCTCAGAGTACTCCCTAAAGGAGGATAATCAAAGGAGTATTAGTTCACACAATGGAAAGAATGAGGAGTTGAACCTCACCCAGAAGGATGGCAGGACAGACACACTCTGGAATTCCATGGGCAGAGATTGCACAGGACACGGTGACTGAACAAAGCAAAGGAACCACAACAATGCAGGGGGGGAATATTTATGGGTTTTTGGAGAGCCCATGTATTTCAGATGGTTCAGCTCTTCCTCTGAACCCCTCCTGCCCTAATCATGTCACAGCATCGCATCCCACACCAGACCGGAGCTGAACCAGCAGCGCCAAGTCTCAGGGTAGGTTATTATGGAGCAAAATTAAAACACATAACTCATGGCAATGCCTGGATCATACACATTCATAATTTCATATTTTTGGAAGTTAATGGTAGTGTTTTACAAGCAAAGCTCTGGAAATATCAAATATTTAAAAGCAGACAGATAGGAATTCCTCTTGTACGAATCTGTCACACAGATTCATTATGAATCATTTGGATCCCACACAGCTGTCACAATTTCAGTCACGAGAGCCCAGACATCACAAACTAAAGCTTTATTTTTAGGTGGATTCATTAGTTGTCATTTTTCAATCATCAAAGAATTAATGGAACTGCATTGTACATTCTTGTGTGGCTCCAACCTTACAAGCAACAATCTCAGTGATGGGAAGTGACCTCTGAGCTTTCCCCTGAGGAAAGAATCAGTGGCTGTAAGTAACTAAATCAGCTGATGACACAGCTCCTTGTCTATAAAAGCCACACCACAAACACCACCTTTTCTAAATTTCACTGCTGGTAGATACTGTCACATTAACGACTCGGAGCCTGTCATGTCCCTGCTTAATTTCCCACCAAGAAGAATAAAAATAGAAGCTCCAAAGCACTTCCAAGGGTTGAGTCTTAATGTCAGGGCACAGTTGGACATCCTGCATCACAGAAACAGCATCATGTCTACAGATGGAGTCAGCAGGAAAGCCCCAGCTTGCAGAATAAAGGCAGGGCCATCCCATCATGAGTTGGGGAAGAAGTCACCCTTGGGAATGAACTGGCACAGGGAAAAAGTGGTGAAGCAGTAAATTAAACTGTAACCAAACTTCAGAAGGAAATACAACATTCCTACACCTTTTCCTGCAGCTTCCAAGGAGCAAAGCTGGACTCAGCACGGGTACACAAAACACTGCTCAATTCCATAAGATAGCCGTGATACAGCTCCATATCCCCAGCCCAGCTCTGTCCCAACCCTTAATGACTCTGTCTTTCATGGCTGGAAACCATTCAACACATCCACTGCTTCTGAGCACAATTATTTATTCCATTATTTCAGGATCCAGGAAAAGGCTGTGCCTTAATTACAACAACATGTGCAGGATTGCAAAGTCAGTTCCCGACCACTGGCTTCTCAAGGAGGCTCCAATTCTCCAGGAAAACATTTGCTCTCCTAACACAAGGAGACTGGATGATCCTTGTGGGTCCCTCCCAGCTCGGGATATTCTAAAAGAAGTCAGTTTGCAGACAAGATGATGAAAAAACCCCACCATGTTTACTGTTAACATTCACTAAGTCAACCGAAATTCATCCAAGTTTTCTTCTGATTTGTATTTTGATTCCCTATTTTTCTAAGTGTTTAGGACTCAGAGAGGAACAAACACGCAAGGAACAAGACACACAAACCAAAAGCAAACAAAGGTCTACCTGACAGCCCCGTGGCTTCCAAGAGTCCCATCTACAGAGTCACCTGGACCTGTCTCAAGGCTATGGATCGCCACCCAAATGCTTTCAGCAGCTGCATTTGAGAGTATTATTTAAATGAGACAGAATTTACGGGTCCAGATCGTCCCCCGCGCGCAGCCCTTCATCTTCCATCACCTCCAAGGCAACGCAAGAGTGACAGACCGTTTTCACCCCAGTTTTGAGGCTAACAAGAGGACCCGCTGCAGGGTTTCCTCTGCTCCCCGGTCCCAGCCCAGGAACATCCCGAACTCGTTAATGCCACGGCACAGTTTACGTTTACCGACCCTAAATTCCTGCAGCAGGGGGAACGACGCAGACGCTGCCTCAACCTTCAGTGAAGCTGCACCACAAACCCAACCCCCGAGTTCCTACGGCAGCTGCAGGGTCTGTGTGTCCCTGTCACTCGGGGGGCGAAGGGGAGAAATTCACGGGCAGACAATTTCGAAGACGTTATTTTGAAAACAAACCCTTCGCGCGGTTGTTTCCCAACCCCCCCCAGGGGAAAAAAAGAAGGAAAACAAAAAAATGTTTTCACGACTCAGAAGAAACAAAACAGTCAGTCCACCTCCTGTGGTAACAGGGCCAATACTAACAGCTCCCCACATAAGGAATACGTGTCAACAAACAATACCCACATTCCACCAGGGGATAAAAACACAATCAACGTGAAAGGCTCCGGGTCTCGCAGCTAAGAAAGGGGCTGCACAACATATAAAAGGATGCTTGGGATGATCTATCCCACCAAACATGAAACCTGCACCTCAACCAGGCATTATTCTGGAGTCAGGTCCGTATTAGTTTCCCACAAACCTGCTCCCCTTTATTTATTTTCTTTTTTTCCCTGGCAAGGCATTTAACTGTGCAAAATTGCCTCGCCAGCGACAGATGCGAGTACAAAGAGAGGTGATTTGCTACAAAAGGATTCATACATTTTGAAAGTTACTGTCTGGCAACCTGTCAAAGGGACTTTTATTGGTTTATTTTATTATGGCTGCCGATAAGCCCAGTGGCACACAACCCACAGTGGTGTGCAGGGACCAGAACGATGGCAGATATCCCCTGGCTCTGCTCACAGCCTGGGCCTGCACCACCACAGAGGGCGTTTGGAAGTCTGGCCCTCGCCTTCTTCAGCATTCCCGGTACGAGGAATGTGCGGGCAGTGGTGAGCAGGGCACGTGCCCCTGGAAGTGGACATCTGACCACTGGCCACTTGTGTCACCTGTTCGGCAACCGAGCATTTCCTGCCTGTTTGCCCTCCAACGATGTGACACCCGTGTGGCCACCAAGGATTTGACACCCGTGTGGCCACCAAGATCCGACAGCTGCCACCTGAGCACGGCCCCTGGGTCCCTTTGGCCAGTGACCATTCCACACCCATCTGACCACGGGCCACTCAACCCCCCTTTGACCACTGACCATCTCATACCTGCTCGACCAAGGGACCATTTGACACCCCTTTGACCCCCAAGGACTCGACAGCTGTTCGACCACTGACCACACGTTACCCATTTCACCACCAACCAACCCTTTCCACACCTGTTTGACTGCTGACCACTTGTCACCTGCTTGGCCACTCACCATTTCACACCCCTTTGACCAGGGACCGCCCGTCACCCGTCTGACCCCCGAAGATCTGACACACCCGTCTGACCCCCGAGGACTTGCAGCCGCTGCCTGATCACAGCCCCCCGGAGCCGTGTGACCACCGACCATCTCACACCCGTGTGACCACAGGTACCATTTGTCACCCGTGTGACCGGGGACCGCCTGCCACCCCTTTGCCCCCCGAAAGGATGTGCAGCCGCTGCCTGAGCGCGGCCCCCGGAGCCGTGTGACCACTGACCATTTCGTAGCCACCGACCACTGACCGCTCGTCTGACGCCCGAGGATGTGACACCCGCTCGACCCCCGAGGATGTGACAGCCCGCGGGAAGCCCCGGTATCTCCGCACCCCTT
>VXAY01005116.1:273089-295659 GCA_013399855.1 Oxyruncus cristatus | reverse complement strand
AAAAAAAAAAAGGGACAATTGTTTAACTGTTTCCTGGTTGACAACATGATCACCTGTAAGATGAGCTTCCTTCCCCTCTTTTCAGTGTTTCATGTCCCCACGAGTTCCAGCGGGGTTTGTATTTTCCCTTTTTTATCTTAGGACCTCTGTTGCACTTTTTTTTCCTGCCGTTTTCCCCCAGGTTTGTTTGCCCTGAATTGCTCTCACAGATCTGGATGGAAGGCCCAAATGCTCACTAAACGTTTGAACGTCCAGGGAGGACGAAATCTGACACATACCCAGCCTGATGTCTTCACTTTTGTGTGGGGTCAGATCTGTTGTGTCCACTGTAAATTCCTTAAGGTTCACATCCTTCCTGTAAAGGGAATAACAGTGGAATATTGTCACAGCCTTTGATAACTGTCTCCTTTCACACTTTTTCACAGTAGCTTTTCAGATGGGACTTGAGGGAATTTAATTTATAGTGTTTATTTGGTATAGCTGGATCTGTTTTTTCCCCGCTGTGTTTGTCCAGAGCTTAGAACAACGGGCAGCCAGTCTGTACTGGAACTTGCCATCTCTTCCACTCCAATAATACAAAATAAACCATGAAGGGACCCAGATACATGATCTTGGCCCAATCTCATAGCAGATCTGTGCATTATTCCTATACCACTAATTCCTAAGGATGTCTCACAGAACCAGGACTTGAGAATCAGTTCCCAAAGCAGAAGAGGAGGAAATGCAAGTGCCGAATCAGCCCTGCTAACCAAATCCTCAGCTGTTTTAGGTTCTTAATGACAACTGAGGAAAGGGGCCACAAGTTCATTTTTATGCCCTCTAATCCTAAATAGCAGAGCCTGTAATTATACTCACTCTCCATATTTCTTCACATTATATTCATAACCTGAAAAGGAAGAAGGAACAGAAAGAGCAGTCAGGTCCATTCCTCTGATGGTGATAACCCCTGGTATCTTTTCACACTGCTGCTTACAAAGGGTCCTTTTCACAGTCCCTCCAACACCCAGGACTTAGAGCTTCCCTTTCCTTTGCTCACCAGCTTCCCAGTGGTGTCCCCAGATCGATGGATGACCAGCTATGAGAAGCCACAGCCATTGCCATGTTTCATTTCTTTCCACCTCCCATTGATTACAAGAGTAAGGAACTTCTATTTTTGTAGAAATTAGCACTTCTAATTTTCTTCTCCCTCCCAACAGAGCAACTCAGCAGATCACGAGTCATTTGGTGCAAGGTTGGGTTTTGATGACCTCGGAGGTCTTTTCCAACCTTTTCCTCTGTGAAATCGAGGCCTGGCAGTTTTTACACCCCGCTGATTAACCCCTCATGGCATCAGCTCCTGCAAAGACTCCCCCCTGTGCGGGCTGCTGGTGTTCCAGGAGGCGATCCCTGCCTTCAGCACAGTGCTTTGCAGGAATTCTTTGCAGGATCATCCCAGGATATCCCTACAAGCAGGACAGGGTGGTTTTTTTGGGACTCACCTCTCTGCCGGCGCTTGCGGGTGACGAGCACCACGATGATGAGGAGGACGATGAAGAGCAGCAGGGTTGCCAGGATGTATCCCAGCTGCTGGAAGAAGTGCATCCGGCTCTCAGGGATGATGACATTTATCACATTGTGGCCCCTGACGACGTTTGGATCTGAGAGAAAGGCAAAAGGGTTGGTCATTGTAATCGGCGTCCAGAGCAAAGCAGGATCACACGTGGGGCCATTTGTGGGCACGAGAAGGATGCTGAGGGAGAAACTCTTCTGAGCTGCTTGAATTAAGGAGCAAATCCCTGCCTGATTTACAATGCCTCTGATTTACCTCGGGTGGGAGATGCCTGTGCTCTTCCCAGGACCACAATCCCCAGGAAGACGAAGTCTGAATGTTGCACATTCCCTTCCCGCTGCCTGGCCATCAGTGCTCATTGCAGAGGGGGAGTTCAGAGAAAAGTCAGCCCCAAACTCAGCCCCAAACCTTCCTGAGGGTAACACAACCCTCCTCTGGGTCCCTTACGACACACACCCCAATACTGCTCAGGCTCCAGACAGAGAAAATATGAAGCAGCCCCTCCCTGCCAAGGATTATAATTTACCGAGTGGGAGGAATTTTCAATGCCAAAAGAATAAGTTTCCTTTGAAATGAAATAAAAATCAATAAAATAAATAAACCAAAAAAAAAAAAAACCAAAAAAAAAAAACACCAGAAACCAACCACAAAGATAAGCCAAGATTCCATTCCATTTGTGGGTGCAGCAGCATTTCAGTTCCACAGCACAGGGAAGGGGAGCTCAAAACTTTTACATGGAACATTTTTGTAGATCTCAAGTAAATAGGTCAATGTTTTACACATATAGAGAGGAAGCGACTTCTCTGCTTGCAATAGTTCAGAGGACTGGACAAATCCAGCCCTGGAACAGACTGGAAACCCATAAGACTGTGCTGGGAGAGGTTTTTCTCTTCAAAACAAAGCTGAAATGACACTCTCACCCCTTGAGAGGGAACACTCACAGGCAAGAACCAGGATGGAGTCCTAGCCTTCCATTCCCTTGGGAGTTCCCCCTGCAAATTAGTCAGAGGGAACAGGGGGAAAGATGGGGGGAAATAGCTCAAAAGCCACAGCACCACTTAACAGATGTGTTCTAATGTGAGGAATGTTGGCATTTCTGGAAGTGCTGGCACAGTGACTGGTTCCAGTTTGTCAGGGGGGTTTGTTTCCAGCGTTTAAAAAAAACACCAACCCCCCGAAAGTAAAAATCAAATGACACAGGAGTGGATTGAAATAAACACTCTGAAACCAGAGGTGACAGTTTGCTCATGCCAGCAGCAGTCCAGAAAATGGAAGAGCTTTGAGCAATAGGCTCTGTTCTGGTGGAGCCCAGAGCTCCACTCCAGCAGCTTCCAGCTTATCCTGGCACTGCCAGATGCCATGTGCTCCCTGGCTGCATTGCTGGAAACTGCCACGTGCTTTTCACCACTGCCAGGCTCCGAAAATACCAAACCAAAAAACCCACTTGCAAAGCTGCAAACAGCACTTGTGACAGTCCTGCTTTACCACGTCCCTGGATGGCTGACGGGCCCCTCCAGCAGCTGCCACAACGAGATGGTGCCACTGGAGCAGCTGTTGAGCCAGGAGCCAGCAGGCAAAGGCATCCTATTCCTGGCTTTTTTGCTTTCCCACAGTCCTGCAAGGCAGGGTTAAGAGCTGAGCTAAATTTTAGGCGGTGTTGGAGACTGTTGGTCACTGTGACAACAAACAGTGGAAACAGAGATTAAATAACTTTGGGCCTCCTTGGCTTTCTCGAGTAATACTAAAAATACTTGTCACACCAGTGTTTGGACAAAGCATCACTGGTGGGTCTTTAAGTGCATCATCAGGAAGGCAGTAGAACATAACCCATTTTATAACTGGGGAAACTGAGGCACGGAGTGACAGCTGATTCAGTCACACCAGTGAATTTCAGGGCCCAAAACAGGATCATCAAGGTCACGCAGACTCTCCTCCTCACCCTAGTCCTATGCCAGAATTTAAGCTGAGGTGATGAAAGTTTATTCTGTAATCAAGACCTGATCTCCCAGTACATCTTATGCCCATCTGCCTCCAGTTCACCCACGGGGTCTGGTTTAACTACTGAAAAATAGGTTCTAAGGGAGCCTTAGATCAGGGGTTCCTTACATGGCTTTCCTGGAGAGTCAAGGGTCAGATTCTTCTGCTGGAGCAAGTGGAGAGCTCCCCACCAAGAGAGCTCACAGACGTGGCCACAGGGCCTGTTTTCTGCTCAAGGCTGGCAAAGGGCTGTGAACAGTTCAGCACTAAGCATGAGGCACAGCAGATGCCATTCTTCAGCCACTTGCTCCAAAGCAAACACCGAGTAAAACTGCTCTGAGTTAGCAAACATACACCCCATTTACACGGCTGAGACTGGGAGCAGAGCTGAGCTCCGGCCTCTGCTCCGAACAGGACCAAGTTTCCTGTCTGGAAATGGCTCCAGGCCTTGGAGCAAGGCCAGAAGCTGGAGCTGCTCGCTGAAAAAAGCTCATTGTTGCGCTTTTGTTATCTCCTGAGGTTTCATTTCTGCCATATTCCCCACGATTCTGTGCAGCCTGCCAGGGAATGGGGCAGCACCTCAGCCTGTGGTGCTGCACACCAGCAGGGCAGGTCCCTGCAGGCTCCCGGGAAGCAGAGGGCTGGAACGGGCACTCCGGATGCCTCCACCTCTTGCATTCCCATGCACTCAGCACATTCTTGCTCTCAGACCAGCTGGAGGGTTCACTGCCCGGAGGGGCAAAGCTCTTCCGAAAGGTTGCTCTTTCTGACAAGTGGAAACGGCTTTTCCCAGGAAGGAAAATTTGGCACCGCTGCCAAACTCAGGCAGCCCCTGGCAGGTTGAATCACACGGAGGTTCCATCCAAGCCCTGAGCAGGTAGGGAACTGTTCAGCAACAGGCAGGACAACATCCAGGAAAGAGAGGAATAAATTCCTGGGTGGACAACTCCGAAAACAAGATCTAGTTTCCATCTGCACAGCGTGATCTGGAGAGGGCTGAGGGAAGGAAAACAGATTTGGATGTCCTGGTCTCCATGTCAGCCCCAACAGCCACCTCTCCTTAGCGCTGCCAGGGTTTTCTGGACACCAGCCTTAATCCCGGGGGGGAGAAGTTTAGGTTTCTGTGACTTGAGAAAGCCAATTTCTAGAGAAGAATAAACCTATTTAAAAATGTATGAAGCGTATCAAAATTCCGTATTAAACAGCCAATAAATATTAAACCACAATGAATATTTTAAAATGTTAATAAAGCACTATGCCCGAAAGACTTTAAAAAAATATTAAACTTGGGATTTTTTTTATTTTATTTTTCTGCCTGAATGAAGCGTGATGGGTTTGAGTTTGGACAGGCTGTCAAATGATAGCTCAGTGCAGTGGAAAATATGAAAATTGGTTTAAGACACACACAAAAAAACCGAAAAGCTGAAGGGTGGAGGAAAATTCCTGGGGCTTGATTCTGCATGGTCTGGCACCTTGCACAGCCCAAACACCCGAGCAAAGGGGTGGTGAGAGTGGTGGCATGTTGCAACAGCACAGGCAGAGCAGCATCAGCCCCCTTCCCACACCTTCTCCTGACCCTAAAACCATGGAGGAAAGGGAGCCTGTTCCAAAAACAGCTTTTTTGCCTTGGGGCCTGTCAGCAGTGAGAGCAGAGCAGGTTCAGGACTGCCCTGGAGCAAAGGAACAGGAGCTGACGTGGTGCCACCACAGCACTGCGAGCGACCCTCGGGGGTGGGACACTCGGGGACTTCACAGAACATTCTGAGGTGGAAGGGACCCACAAGGACCACCGAGTCCAGCTCTGCAGTGAACAGCCCGCACTCCCCTCCTGGTGCCTCCTCACTGCCATGGCCACGCATCCAGCTCCGGGTGTGCCCAGGGAACGGGGACAGCTCGGGAATGACCGAGCCAGGCTGAGCCCAGAGGTGCAACTGTAGAGACCCACCCCTCAACCAGGAGAGCCGCTTCCAGCGGCTTCCAGCGGCTTCCGGAGGCCACCTACCTGCGGCCGGGGCGACGCTGTGGGTCGTGAGGTTCACCACCTTCCTCTCCCTCGGGGGCTCGGTGACGGAGACGCGGTAGATGCGGCGCTCGTGCAGGCCGCAGTAGTGGTGGTGCAGGTGGCAGGAGTAGGTGCCCTCGTCGGCGCTCTCCAGCTCCGAGATGCGCAGGGAGAAGTCCCCCAGGGCGAAGGCGCCGTCGGTGACGTTCATCTTGCGGCGCAGGAAGAGGGGCCCGTAGGAGCGGCGCTCCCCGGAGGCGTACAGGTCGACGAGGCGGTCGGCGCGGTCGTGGGGCACCCCGGGGGGCTGCCTGTCCCAGTGCACCACCTGCTGCTCCTCCTCGCTGTGCCGCTCCGTCCAGATGTGGTTGCGGTTCACGCAGGGCAGCGTCACCGTGCTGCCCTCCAGGGCCACCAGCACCGGCTTCTCCCCGTCCCAGAACTCGCCGGCGTCGTCGGCTGCGGGGGCGACATGCGCGGGGTCACGGGACGTGCCCGGCTGGGAGGCACCCACGAGGGTCATCGAGCCCAAGCCCCAAGTTCCCCGCGCAGGAACATCCCCAAGAGTCACCCCCAGCGCCCCAGAGGATCACCCAAATGCCTCTTGAGCTCTGGCAGCCTTGGGGCCGTGCCCGCTGCCCTGGGGAGCCTGCTCAGTGCCCAACCACCCTCTGGGGGAAGAACCTTTCCTTAATATCCAACCTAAACCTGCCCTGATACAACTCCAGGCCATTCCCTGGGGTCCGGTCCCTGGTCCCCACAGAGCAGAGCTCGGGGCCTGCCCCTCCCCAGGCAGCTGGAACTGCAGTGAGGTCTCTCCTCAGTCTCCTCTTCTCCAGCTGAACACACCAAGTGCCCTCAGTGTCCTCACACGCCTTCAAATCAAGGCCCTTCCCCATCTTCTTTGCCCTCCTTTGGACACTCTCTAATGGCTTCATCTTTCTTACCTTGTGGGGCCCAAAACTGCCCTAATATTCAAGTTGAGCCTCCCCCAGGTCAGAGCAGAGCGGGACAATCCCCTCCCTCACCCAGTGATGCTGGGCCTGATGCCCCCCAGGACAGGGATGTCCCTCCTGGCTGCCAGGGCACTGCTGACTCAGGGCCAACTGGCCGCCCCCCAGGACCCCCAGGGCCCTTTCCTGGCACTGCTTTCCAGCCTCTCGTTCTCCAGTTGCCACATCAGAACACACACCTTGACACACCCGCCCTATTCCCAAGGACACCCCGAGGTTGCTCTCGACCCTGCAGTGCTACAACCCAACCCCTCCAAAACCCTCGAGCCTTTGAGCAAGGCCACTTTCTTTTCCTTATAACTGAGAGTTAATCTCCTGCTGCAGAAAGCAGGAAGTATATGTTCCCTCTCCAGACTAAGAATGGAACGAGGATCTTGGATATGCTGCATCCCAATCCTCTGAGCAGGAAATGCTTTGCTACCCACAAACGCCCTAATTACTGGAGGAGTTGAAGCAGCACTGCTCTTGAAAAGGAACAACAGAAGAACCAAACCCCAGCTGAGCACATTGGGGCTCACAGGGTGTTTTTACTGCGCTGTGAGAGCAGCAGCAGCAGAGGAGATGCATTTCCCTCCTCTCCCGTCAGTCCTCCAACAGCTTCCCAGCACAACCAGCCCCAGCAGATTCCCAGGGGTTGGTTTAAATGACATGGTGGTGATGGCTGTGTGGCATGGGTGGCACACACTGCAGCTGCCAGCAGCTTGCTTTTAGAGCTGGGCTTAAGGTGTGGTAACTTGAGGCGGGTTTTTAAGTACAGACTTCTCAGGGCAAGCTCAGAAGCCAATGTACAGGGCAGGGTTTTGTGGCTGAGCTGAGTGGGGATGGACTGTCACCAGGCGTGTGCTGCTGCTGCAGAAGCAGCAGGACAGCCTGGGAATTGGGCTGCCAGGAGTAAAGAGGCTCCGTGCACCGTTTGGCACACGCCAAGGAAGGAGGGAGGTTCATAAATACACACACAGAACGAAATCCCTGAAGCTCGGGGAATCAGGCAGCAAGCAGCACAGTGAGCACCATGTTCTGCTGATGCTCCCCAGGCCTCTGGTGGCACCTGTGCCCTGACCCTGCAACCGAGATGCCATGGGAAAAACCCTGCCTGTTCTTCTCGAGCAGAACAGTGTGCAAGGCCTACAGTGAGCCAGCACACACACGGTGCATCCAAGAGCCCTGCTGGCCCCTGCACTCCAGCAGCCAGACCAGGTCCCTCACAGAAGGGACACGGAGCTCTCAGCCACACCTACCTTTTTTGGTGATGGTGAGCTGGATTTTCACAGTTTCATACAAGTGGCAGTAGTGGTGGTGAAGATTACAGGAGTATATGCCTGCATCGCTCTCTGCAACGCCTGGTACAGCAGGGAAGAGAGGGGAAGCTGAATGTTTTATTCTTTTTGCCATTTACACTGTTTCCCAAACCCTTGTATGGATGAAAAGGGCCTTTATGCAACTTAGTTGTAGGGTGGGTTAAACAGAGACAAATCATCTCACTTCTTACAATAATTTGTTCAGTTTGTTTGCTCTTGGAAGGCAGGTATTTGTATTAACAGACAAAAACAGAAAGCTGATTTAAGTTTAGCTAAAGCAGGCATAGGAAGAACGACCATCGAGTGTTTATAGCTCAGGAAATTAAATACAATCAAAGGCCCACAAAAAGCCCAAGTGGCTTCCAGATTGTTACAAATTCTCTTTCAAAATGTGGCTGTTTCAAAGGCAATTAACACGCTACAGCCAGTGCTTCAGAGAAGCTCACGGAGTCACAGAATAATTTAGATTGGAAAAGACCTCCGAGATCATTGAGTCCAACTTGTGAGCAATCACCCCCTTGACCCCCAGCCCAGAGCACTGAGTGCCACGTCCAGTTGCTTCTTGGACGTTTCTAGGGATTGGGACTCCACCACCTCCCTGGGCAGCCCCTTCCAATGCCTGACAACTCCCTGGACTGATATTTATTTATTTACAGAAAACGCACTGTGAAACACTCACTTTCACTACAGACCATGAAGTTAAATCAGTCGTGAACCCCCCACCCCTCAAGAGAGCACGGAGCGAAGAGCTCCTGCCTCGTACCTTTGATCACCAGGGAGAAGTTGCCCTCTACAAAGGCGTTCTCGGGCATGAGGATCCTGCCCCGGTTGTAGGAGCTGTAGACACGCTGGTCCCCAGCGGAGTACATGTCACAGAGCCTCTCCATCTTGTTGTCCCCGTAGTAGGTGCTGTGCACGTCCCAGTGCACGACGCGCTGCCGGTCGTTGAGCCGGTCCTGGGTCCACACCATGCGGTGGCTCTTGCAGGGCAGCACGGCCTGAGAGCCCAGCACGGCACTGACGTTCAGCACAGACACCACCACGCTCTCTGGGTTGGAGGCGTCAGCTGGGACTGAGAGCCGAGGAGCAGAGAGCAGAAATCAGAGCGAACAGTGTGAAGGCGGCAGAGCAGGACTCGGACCCGTCCCGGAATCCCTCTGCACATCTTCCACCCGACAGTGGCCTTCAAGGCCAACACGGGGCGCTCTCATGGGCAATTATGAAATATCTTGAGTTGGAAGGGACCCACAAGGATCATCCAGTCCAAGTCCTGTCCCTGCACAGACACCCCAAAAATCCCACCCTGTCCCTCAGAGCGTTGTCCAAACCCTCCTGGAGCTCTGGCAGCCTTGGGGCTGTGCCCAAACCCTGGGGAGCCTGCACCCTCTGGAGGAAGAACCTTTGCCTAATAAAGAAATGTAATACAAAAATTTAACGCACTGGTTTCAGTCAGGGAAAGCAATGCCTGTGATGTCTGTTACCAGGATTGTACACCTGACCTCTCCTGCCTACCCTTGCTAATCTTAACCCCAGTTTAATCGACGTTTAGAGACACCAGTGCATGGGATGCACGGTTCTCATCCATGGAAGTTAGCAGTGGAACCCCCAGTGCATGCCACGGATTCAGGGTCTCTTGTTTCTTCTCATGATCACAAAACCAGGCAGATGACAAAGATGTCACTCACCTGAATATGAACACACAGAACCTGTTGAAGCAGAAAATAAAGAATGTTACTGACAACAGAAGGAAGAGATAACAACAAACACACTCAAAATCAGCCACCTCCTCTGTTATTGCTCCATCTATTCCTCCCTTCTCTTTTAATATTTATGTATCACCTTGGCTGTTTCTCCTGACCCTCCTGGCACACACACACAGTGTCTGCACAGTTAATCCAGTGCTCTGGGTGACACTGCAACTCCCCCCCAACTCAAGTGACTCAGACCTACACAGGAAGAACTTTGCAAGGAGTCAATCAACGCCTTTGTTTCCTCATTTCTTTGGTCCAGTCCCTCCTGCTCTTTGTGTAGGAGGGGTCTAGAAGGTCTCCTGGCATCGTGATTTGAGAGCAGGATTCAGAGTCCCCACACAAGAACATCATTCATCTCTCTAATCAGTCAAGCCCAAGTGGGCTCCATCAAGATCATTAGATGTTTTGTCCTGCTAATGTCAGAGGCACAACATCCTCCTGACAAAAGCTGGACTTTTTTTTCCTTTTTTTTTTTTAGCCCTGGAATTTATGAGTTCCAAAAGAGAAAATTAACTCCAGGCTGGGGCTATTTTAGCACACCCCTAAATGCATGGGCTGAGAATAAACTCTCCTTCCTTCCCTTCTCCTATCACAGAAGACTGGGCAGGGACAAAAGTGGGGAACACCCTCTACTGAACTGCCAGCTCGAAGACACTCCAAATGTAAGCTGTTTGTTCTCCATTTATAATCTCAGCATCACAAAGAGAAAATTGAATTCTTGGTCAGAGTCTGTAGCCTGTATATAAGAAAAGAGACACCATAACTCCACCATTTGACTGTCTCTCCTGACAGCCTGAAAAATGCCTGATGAAGATATAACCTGTCTCTGGAAGTCAGGACTTAGATTTAGCTTAGAAAAACAAAGGAATGATACCAAGCTTTTTACAGCACCAAATCAGGCAGGAAAAATCAGTCTCAACTGTGACAGGACAACCAGCATCCACTCTATTAGTGTGACAAGGCAATGCCCACGTGTCTGGATGGGTGTTGTTTGCCCCCAGGGAATTAACTGGGTGTCAGGACATGGAGAGAGGACTTTGTGCTCAGAGCTGGGCTGGCAGCACAGCCACTGCTCCCCCAGCCCTGCATTAACAGCAAATTGATTTGGTGCTACAGAAACATCCTGTCCTGGCTCAGCCAGAGGAATGAAAGCATTTACTGCTCCCTTTTCCTCCTGCAAGTTGATGCGAAAAACACTGAGCCCAAATTCAGCGTCGTTAATCCGTCGACTGACAAGAGCATCCACCTCAGCTGTCCAGCAGCTCTGCTCAGCAGCCCCTCACAGCCCTGAGCTCACACCAGCACCAGCCCCTGGTTCAGCACCTTCTAGCTGGCCCTGCTGCCAAGGGAAGGGCCACCCAGGCCCTCGCCCTCCATCCCACCCGCTGGGCCTGTGGCCAGGTGAGGCTGCTGGAGCCTGGTCAGCCACTTCTCCAGCACTTCCAGACACAGCTCCCTGGCAAACAAGGGGCTGTGAGTTTGCCTGCGACGTAACAGTGTCTTGTGGGCTTGGGCAGCTTCTTTTTCCCTCCACTCAAAGCCTCAGCCAGCAGCTCCCCAAGGAGCGGGGCAGGAACACTCTCGCCGACTTGACAAGTGTTTCTGAGGCCTTTCTAGGTCTGTCCCTCAGTGACCAGAGGGTGCTGCTTCCTGTTGGGAAAGGGGAAGAGCCCCTGGATGCCCTGCTTGCATTTTCCCTTGCTGAGTGTTGCCACACAAGGCTGGACAGTCCCAGGTTGCAGCACAACGAACCCAACCAAGACGAAGGCACAGTGGGAGCTCAGCACAGAGACGTGGAAGAGAAAGGGTTTCTCGCTGCGTGTCTGTGCACACACACAGCCTGGACAGAAGCTTTGGGGTTGAAGCCCTGCCCTGGGTTATAACCCACACACTCAGACAAAATGGCAGGTGCAGATACCAAAAAAACCCAGCGGCGCTGCAGCCAAGAAGCAAAATTCTAGAAGGGAAAGAAAGGACAAGAGGCACCAGACAAAGGAGGAGGAACTGATTGTTCTGATCTCCCAGAAATGCTGGAAATCTGCACCCATACATCAGGTTCATGGATAAGACCCAAACTTATTTGACAGAGCTGTAAATGAGATCACTTAGAAATCTAAGGAATCTGGGCTGTCCCCGATCCCTTGTGCGCCTGGAGAATATGGAATTTAAAACAACTGACCTTCAATAACCTGATCACGGAGCAGCACTGAAAGAAGGGATAAGCCTTTTTTCAGCCTTCTCCCTCTGCCATGAGACCCTTCTCTGCATTTGAGACAAGGCAAGTCCCCCAGCCCTGCTTTTCAACCTGATTGTTTGTGTAACACAGTAGCTGCTGACCAGAGACAGAGCCACAGCCCAGCAGAGGTGACAGCTCATTGAACTGCAGCACTGGGGTCAACTGGAAGCAGTTATTTCGGTGAGTCACACTTCACAACCTGCAGCTGTAAAACCAAAGAGTGTTTGTGCACTCGGTGAAAGCTCTGACTTTTGCAATCACAGGACCTGGAGCCTCGAAACCCCCAAATACCTTCAGAGTTGTCAACACGGAACTCACTGCAGCTTTCATTTTAAAATTCCAGGTTCCGTGTGACGGATGACCACTTTGTCTTCTCCGTGTGATGTAACCACAGGGATAAAAAAAAAAAAAAACAAAAAAACCCAAAGACATTTATGTGCTGCCCCTTGACACATTCTGTGCTGACTCAGCAGGATCCCAGAGGTACTCTGTCGTCCCACAACATAGGAAGAGGAAAGCAGCCTGCAAAAGTATTTCTTAATCCCTTGTAAAAAGCAGAGCCAGCTCTTACTTCTTGGATCCCATCCACTTTTCAAGCAAAGAATTAAGCCACAGAAACTGTGGGCAAACTAGAAGCCCTCAGGCTGTGAAAGATGAGTTGCATGCTCAGAGCTGTCTGGGCAGTGTCCTCGGAGCAGGTCAAGCAGAAAACTGTCCCTTGAGTCGTGCCTGAACCATCCCACCACTTTTCTCCTCCTGGGGCAGCTGCTGATGAAAACACCGAGTTCCTGCCTCACGCTGGAGGATGAAAAACTACCAGAGCAGAAGTGGAAACTGCAAACACCACCAGTGCCAGGTGGCTCAGACACTCCACGGGACGTGACAGCAGCAGCTCTACCTGCTGGGGCTCTGCTGAAGTCAGGAAGAGTCTGGACCCCGATCCAGCAGAGTGAGGATAAACAAAGAGCTCACTGGAGAAATGTGTCAGAACCCACCAGGTGTGTGGGCAAACAACAGCCTGTGAGGTTCACACTCCGCTGGTCTCAGTAAGCTCAGCTCATTATCCCTGTGCACACCTCCAGTATCTCCTGCCCTGCCTCAGCTTCTTTTTCCCTTTTCAAAAAGGAAGTGGCATCTCCTTTCTTTGGGAGCACAGAGGGCTGGTCTAGCCCTACAGAAAGGACATGTTCTTCACAAAATCTGCGTGGGTCAGACCCCTCCTTTCTCCCATAAATCCCATTGTCTATAGAGGGGGTTTAACGGTCTCTGTAGAGCCATTCCACAATTATTGCAAAAACAGCAGCCTGGGCCACCAAGTTGCTTCCAGGCCCCGTGGGGAGTGGCAGTGGCTCCATCCTGACTCCACGGGGAGCTGACCCGGTGTCCTAGAGGCCATAATGGCTCATGGTGCAGCAGCACCAAGGTGGCAGCCAAACAAATGAGTTCTGTTCTCCTCTGGGAGCCAGTTTTTTAAAACCTCATCCCAAAGGGGCAAAGGAGGAAGATGGTGAGAAATGCAGTTCCACCAAGGCTCCCATTTACCACCTGCCCCCCCCCCGGCCTGGGACTGCAAGACTAAGCTTTTCAGTAAAACAAGATTTCCCTTTCAAAGCCCACAGATGGTCAAGCCAGGCTTTGAACTGGGCTTTTATCAAAGCCTCTGTGTCTGTTTATTTTTAAAAGGCTTCCTGGGACAACTTTCCCAAGAGCAGAGCCTTCTGCTCTCGAAGAGGATGTCAGGGCTGCAGAGCCCTTCACCACCCAGCCAGCCCCAACAATTCCAGCACCTCCCTGCAGGTAGGAACATGCCCCGGAGTCGGCAAAGAGCAGGAATGTGCTGCCTCTGCAGAAAGGGAAAAGCCTTGTGTCTGGACAAGAAGCCAATCCCCCTCTGGGCCACGGACAGGGTCCCTCACAGGTCTGCCCAAACTTTCTGACGGGCAGCTCAGATATGAGCTCAGCTTTAGAAAGCCTTCCCTGCTCTGTGTGCTTCACCTTGGCTCCGGGCCCACGGAGGAGCCTGTGGAGCCATTCCAAACACGGAGCTGTTCCTCCCTGCCAGACATTAACACTTGAGGGTGTGGTGCCTCTCCAGGAGGGACCATCTCAGCAGTGTGCACACATTTCCTCCCTGCCCATCTTCAATCATTGTGTCACAGCCTGATTTGAGTGGGGACAGCAAGACTCAAATATCGGGGCTGCCTGGACAGTTCATCTCCAGAATACACCTGAGGAGCCTGTCAGAGGTCACCCATCCTCAGGTAGGACACCGTTGCCTCCCCACAGCTTTGCAGCAGCCCAACCTGCTATTCCTGCCCTGGGTGCTCCCCAAGCTCTGCCAACATGCTAAACCTCACCGGGGAGTCACTGGCCTGGCTGGTGCTTCTGGAACACAAGATGTGGCCTCTCCTCCTTCCCCTTAACCCACCCCTACACACACTCGTTTGCTGAGCCACTTTAACCTTTCTGTCCCTGCGACTGATCCCATAAATTGCCAATTCCTAAACCTCGCCTTGAGGCACTGCACAGCTGGGGGTGACGTGGAGACTGGATTAATCAGGGACCAAACAGAGAACTCCTCACCTTCCCCCAGCTCAGTGCTGAGGAGTTTTGAGGGGCTCAGGTGTTCAGCCACAGCCTTTCACCAACAGGGCTGGGAGGAGCAGGGGGTCACCAGTCCCCAGAAAGCTTGTGCTCCCCACTTGCTACTCTCAGCACTCTGAAAGAAGTCTCTCCACGCTGTTGCTAGAGCTGTGTTTGGTCCTTTGCTCACAGGGACCTTCCTTAGAGCCTGAAGTGTTGCAGGTGTGGATGTGCTGGGGCTTTGCAATTAGTCCTCAAATCCCCTCCTGCCACCCAAGCCTTACTGGGTTGTCTTGGGGACAATTAATCTGCTTTCAGCTCTTGCAGAAAACTGTGATTAAGGAAAAGGTACGAGCCATTCTGTTATTTTAAGCTCATCAGACTTGACCCCATCCCTTTCTTGCACCTTGCCCACAAGTGAATTCCTGTGTCTGTCTTTATGCTGACAGGAGAGAAAAACACACCAAAAAAACCCACCACACTTCATTTTTTAGCTCCATCTGAACATTCAAACACACACACAGAGAACAGCTGTTTCTGGCTTCTTCAAAAGTACAAAATAACTTTGGATTCTGCA
This sequence comes from Oxyruncus cristatus, assembly GCA_013399855.1. Lineage (NCBI taxonomy): Eukaryota > Metazoa > Chordata > Aves > Passeriformes > Cotingidae > Oxyruncus > Oxyruncus cristatus. Next base: position 280,673 of record VXAY01005116.1, on the reverse strand, counting down.
AATCTAACTGTGTGAGATTTACTGTACTCACACTGAAGCTTATTGTTTTTGGATTTGCTGATCAGGGCAACTGATAGGAAAAAGCAGATTGCACAAACATGTTGAACAGAGCACTGCTTCAACAACCTCAAACATTTCTCCACTCTCCCTCCCAAAAAGCAGGAGAAATCCACCATCCCCTCCACGGACAAAAACACAGCTAACTTAGGAATTTGAACACAATCTTACAAAGGCAGCGATTCCAAACCTCCCAGCAAACCTCCAGCCCCCATCCCCACAAACAAGCAACAGCTCAGAACTCACTTTGCTGAAGCAAAATGTGCCACAGGAGGAGTTTCACAAGTTGCTCCATTTCTTCGGCTCCTCCGTGTTTTCGTCTCTCTTGAAAAACAAGTCGAAGACTTTCTTTTTTTCCCTTTTTTTTTTTTTTTGCTGTAGCTGGAAAACACTATGACCTCATCAATTTACATCCAGAAAGCTGTGGACAGCAGCTCATATTCTGCAGAATTACTCCACCTCCAACTTCCAACTCCCCACCTCCCGTCTCGGCTCTCACTCCACCTCCTTCCCTTCCCTCACGCTTTCTGCAGATCCCTCCGACCTCCCTCTCTTCCCTTTCCCCTCCCTCTGGGTCTTTCTGGTCTGCCCCTGACTTTGATGTCAAAGTTTTATCGGGTGAAGTTGGTCCCACACAGCTCTGGGCTCACGGAACAATCTTCCTCCCTCCCCCTTGGGATGGAACTAATTTTCCTTGTGCTTTGCTTGATCCAGCTGTTCCTGCCTTTGTTTGACACTCATCCAGCTGTCTGCTTGAGACTGGATTTATTCTGCTGCCTTCAATGGTTTTTTGATCTTTGCCTCCTCATATGGTTTTACTTCAAGCTCAAGTCTCCGAAGACAACCTAGAAAACAATATTTACTCTGTCCTGTAATTTGTAAGTGAGGGCTGGATAGCAGCAACAGGATAATGAGGCCTAACGACCTAATCCATGCAGGTGACTGAATTAGCCAGGAGTCTTTTAATGCAAGACTTGCAAGAAGATTACAATGGGTATAAAGTCAGGAAATAGTGTAGCTGCTGTTAGTATATGTTAAAAAACCAAATATGGTAATTTCTTTCTGTTTTCCTGCATTAGATTATTGTTGTTTATCGTTAGCACCATTTAGTGAATTTAACAATAAAACCAAATTAGTCATCCAGTGGAAAAATGTTGGGGAAAGGGAATTAAAACTTACTGTTATTAAATGCCTGTCTGTAGATCAAAGCTAAATATGTGTGGGACTCTGTAGGGTTTAAAAACACAAACCTTCCCATGGCATCCACGGAGAGAAACTTAATTGCCCCACTTGAAATTTTCCTCCTGACATTTTTCTGTCTCTCTACTTTACCAGAAAATATATTTCCTCTATCCCAAGGGGAAAGTGTTTCAAGAAAGTGGAGGGCATTGTAACTATAACAAAACCCTAAATAAACATCTAAATAATTATATACTGCAACCATGGCACTCGGGAAGCATCCAGTCTAGATCAGAACTTCACCTAGTCCAGGATTCTGTCTCCAGCAGCAGCCAGAACCAGAGACTTGCAAAGAAATTCCAAGAAAGTGGAGCTATTAATATTATTGTTATATAATATGACCATGAAAAGAGCCTGCTGTTGACTCCAGCGGGTTTTCCCCACTGCCCGAAAGGGATCCAGAAAACTGCTGGTTTGTTTCTAGGGACAAATTCTAAAATAACCTTCAGCTGAGAACCCCACAAAATTTCCCTGCAAACTCCTGGGAAGTGGGGAGGTTTGGGGGGAAAACGAGGTACAAACAGTCCCTCACTCCACGTTCCCACACTCATCACCTGAGCTGTGCCACCACCTCCGTGCTCACGGGTCCAGCCTCATTATAACCCTTTGCAAACCCATCAGCTCGTCTTTGCAAGCCTCAGGAATTCCCATTAGTCCAATTCCATAACCACCTGCATGCAGCGAAGGCTCCTGATCCCCCGTGCCCCTGAAGGGCAAACCTGCTGCCAGGTTCTCAGGTGCCACAACGGAGCCTGGCCCGGAGCAGCTGAGGTGCTGGGCTGCTGCTGAGCCAGGAATCTCATGGAAGAAGGAGCCTTTCCTGCTGTCTCTGTCAGCCCAGGGAGCCACAGCGGGCTCAGATGTGACAGCCCTTTGTTGAGCTGCGTCAGAGCAGAGCCTGGAAAATGTTTGGCTGGGAGGCAAAGAGCTGTTCCCAGTGCACAGACAGCAAACCCAGCGCCCTCTCCTTCCTTGGTTTTTCTCGGCCTCAGCCAGAACCTTCCCGGCTGCAATTCCACGTCGCTTTTCCCCCTTCCCCTCTCCTGGCTTTGGCACTGCAGAGGTTACTGCCTGGTTCTTGCAGGGGTTCTGGGAGGGATGCGGATTGCTGTGGTTGCTGCTGTCATGAACTGGATATTTCCTGACTGAGAGGAGCCAAGTCCAGGCCGAACCCGCTGAAGTCTCCTAAAGAAAATCACCCGCTGGAAGGGAAGAGCAACAGCTTCTCTGGGGTCCACAAAGAGAGGAGTAAAGGGACACAGGAGCCTATTTTGCTGATCTCTGCCTTTTCCTCACTCTAATTCTGCACAGTCCCCGCTTCCTAGAGCTTTGCTGCTCCAAAGAAATCCTGGAAGAGCAGCTGTGTCAACATTTCGCCCGGTCAGGAGCTGAATTCATAAGCAGATTCTCCACGGAGGCTGACCTGAGCTGTGTTCCCCAGCCTTCCTCCCCGTCTCGCTCCCAGAGGAGTTTGGGTATTGATTCTCCCAACAAGCACCATCCCTGGGCTGCCCACTGCCTCTCCTCCAGCTGCCTGCCCTCACCACAAAGCCTGACCAGAGCAAACAACCTCCTCCAGGCCGGGGAAAGGCACCTTCCAGCAGCCCTGCAGTGGGTTTTGCAGGCTCTGCACCTGCCACCCTCGTCACAGCCCAGCCCAGCACAGCTGGGAAAGGTTCCCACGTTTCCAGAGTCACCCCCGTTTCAGAGGTGAAGGATGTGGCACTAGAAAATGGGGGTTATTTCCCATCTATATCAGATGGGAAATGTGGTCACCCGGGTGGGCAGAGTCCTGCCAAAAGACGGCGCGGGGCTCTCAAGGTTGAGGTCTGCCAGGAAGTTTCCTCCTCCCCACCTCTCCCATTCTGAACATTTTTGCTTTCAGGCTGCACTGAAGGACCTCCCAGTAAATTTCAGCTGGAGACCATCGGTCAGAAAAGCTGAGCAAGCATCAGATCAGGAGGAAGGTGAGATGCCAAGAGGAACCCTCCATCCTTTATTGCAGTTTTGAGGGCCACTAACCCCGGGAAGCAGGACTGGAGGTAGTCACTCCCCCCCATCTTCACAGCTATAAACACATGTATTAAAAGGGAATGCCAGGATTAATGATCTGTTGACACAAATTACAGTACAAGGCCTTATGTACAGGATTTGTCACCACTCCAGGCTTGTTATCAACAACCTCTTCAGATCTCCTGTGAGTACAGGACCCACAGTGCTCTGCCATGATCAAAGGAAAGGAGAAAATACCTACCCACGGGAAGGAGCAAGGATAATTCCTGGACCTGCCAAGTAGTAGGGAACGCTACAGCTTGGGAATAAAGAGCACAAGAGAACAGCTGACTGACAGGTACAGGAGCAAGGATCCCTCAACCCCAAAACCAGGCAGAAACAGGGCTTTGCATGGGAACAGCAAAAGGGAGAAAGGCAGGGGCACTGCAGCTGAGGGTCAGTGCTCACTGACACCCGTTTGTCTTCTAGTTACCTTCATTTATCTTCAGTGTGATCAACCTGTAACACTCAGAGGGATAAATACCCACCCACACTCACTCCCCCATCCCAAGGAAAGTCGGGAGTGGGTAGGGGGGCCCTCAGAGCTGCCTGCTGATGGAGGAGAGCACTGTAACACAGGACCATAGGGTATGCATTTCCTGGGAGTTTTGACTTAGTTGCAAAGCTTTCCTCATTCAAATAAACCTTTCAGCTGCAACGAACCCCCGTGAGCAAGCCTGAAATAATCCAACTTAGAGCAAGAACTGCGAACCAAAAGGACAAAACTGAAACCCAACCACAATGACAGGGCTGTGGAGTGAAGCCTGTCATTACTGCAGTGATGTAACAAGCCTTGCACCTCTCAGCCCCAGCATTACCGTGGTTGTTCCCCAGTAAACACTAAAGCCCCTGATTTGCCTTCTCTGAGGAGCATGTCCAGAATGACAAGTTGAAGGTCTGGCCAGATGTCTCCCTGCTTTGTTTTACATCACTAGAGTCCGCTGTAACCACCAGCCTGAGGTGCAGCTGCGGAGGCAAGCACAGGTCTGGTGTGTGAGGAGGGCAGGTCTCTGCCACCCTTCGTACTGGGGATGTATGAAATGATATCGTGGCAGTAATTAACAACACCCCTGGAACAATTAGGAAGGTGAGGAAGGTGAAGTCCAAAAAACCACCCTACAGGGGCAGCCACTGAGAGGGGCCGAGCTGTGCTGTGCCCAAGCACTCCTGAACCACACAGTCGCAGAATCAATGAGGTTGGAAAACACTTCCAAGATCACGGAATCCACCCTGTGCCCCATCCCCACCTTGTCCCGCAGCCCAGAGCACTGAGTGCCACGTCCAGTCGTTCCTGGGACACCTCCAGGGTTGGGGACTCCACCACCTCCCTGGGCAGCCCCTTCCAGTGCCTGACCACCCTTTCCAGGGAGAAATTCCTCCTGATGTCCAACCCGAACCTCCCCTGGTGCAACTTGAGGCTTCATTTTGAAGCAAACTGAAGTTTCCCAGGAACGCTCCGTGGTTTCGGGGGCTGTCCCTTCCTCAGCTTCTTGCTCTCTTGAATCTCCAGCTGGAAAGCTTCATTTCCCTACATGCCCAAGGCACTGGAGCATAAAATAATTAATGTGACTATCCAGGTATGCAAGGTATGCAGTGAGCTGGAATGCTGAGAGGTTTCTGATCTGCTTAACCTGCTGAGCTGCACAGATTGCCCAGGAGAGGTTAAACTGCAGCATCCCAGCAAACTGAAGGGATCAAGGTGTGTTCTCCCAGCCCTGCTGTCCTCACACCAGGTCACAGCTCTGTCTGCACCCTCTGCCATCAGCACCTCCCAAGCTCTGTGGTTCCTGCAGCCCAGCATCGCTGGATGGCACAATATTTAAACACCCCCTTTGGCCGGGAAGCGGCTCAGCTCCAGATTCCTGGCATTCATCTCAAAACCATTATTAATGGGAACCAGTTACAAAAACAGAGAAATTGCCCAGGAAACCAACACAGATTACTTTTTTTTTTTTTTTTTTTCCCAGACAGGAGCTACCCAAAAAAAAAAAAAAAAACACTGACCGAGGAGAGATGGGAAAACAACAAGCAGCAAAGCAAATCAGGGGTGGAAACAGAGACACAAAGAAGCACCTCAGTGACGCCCACAAAGCAGGTGTAAATTACAGTTTTCCCTGAGGTTTAGTATTTTTTTGGCTTGAACCAAAGTGTTTAAAAAGGTAAATCTGGAAAGTCGGTTCTCCATAAAAATAATTTTCAGCTGAAAAAAAAAAAAAAAATTAAGTAGCTTGCCATGATTGTTTCAGTTTAAATGCCTTTAAAAACCAGACAACCTGAAAACAGGGTGAATGTTTTTTCCTGGTCCCTCACTCGTGCATGAAGGCTCTCTCTTGGTGGTAGCACACTCGTGGCTGTCCCACGCAGCACAGGCAGCTTCTGGGAGGAAAAGCCTGTAGTCTAAACAGCCAGGAGCAGGAGGGAGACATGGAACACAAGAGGAAATGACTCACCCAAATCCACGGAGCAGAGCAGTGGCAGAACTGGGAGCAGAGTCCAAAGCAGCTGCAGCCCAGGCTGTGGTACCTCGGTCGGGGCTGTGCTGCCTCTGTCCCTCCAGGAGCCCGGATGGCCCTGGCACTGTGGGAGCACCCACCGTGCTCAGGGAATACTGAAGGGCAGCTTTAGACAAAATCTCTCCTGTCTGAGCTCCAGCAGAGCTCAGAATCTGGACAGAACACTGGTTTTTAACTTTGCAATGGCCTCTTGCATCCCTGCTGCCTCAGATCTTCCCAATATTCCAATTCCCCAGGGCAAACGGGAGTAATTTCTACCTGCTGCTTCTTTTCATGACACCACAGTGAAAGTATCTTTTCTGACTTTTATTTCGTTTCAGTTATGAAGTACTCTTGTCTCCCAGTCTATTCTGGGAGCCAGCAGAGCCACCAACACAGAGTATTAAAAAAATTAAAAAGCAGGTACGAGCTCAAAATCACCACGTGAACCATCAAGTTCCTGAGGGAATGGAAAAATGTGAATTGATGTGAATTGAGAAATATAAGTAAGACCTAAATTGGAGTTCCCATCAATCAGAACTTCAGGAGTGGCTCTGCATCTGTTAATCTTCCCCTAAGGTTCACAGGAGCAGCCAGAAACTGTGTTTTGCTGGGGAAACAGGGACTTTTTTCAGGGCCACTTGCACTTTGAGTGCCCCCAAACCTTCCAGGTCTGTACAACGATCTCCCCAAATTAACTTTAGAATATCAAGTGCCTGAGACAAAGGCACTTGACACTTGTCCAACCCATGACAGGGGACTGAGTCACTGCCGTGTGGTTCTGGAGCATCTTGGCTTCTCCAAATCCACGCTGACTCCATCAGGCCCCGCTCTAGGGGACAGATCCACTTTGGTCCAACTTGGCAGAGGGCAGAGAGGGCTGAAACTCCGGAGGAAATGACTGAGGGATCAAATCACCGCTCTGAACTCCGCTTGGCCAGCGTGTTTGTCTCGAGAACTGTGAGAGAAAGCAGCGGCTCAGAGCTGTGACTTTCCACCCGGCTGTTGCTCACCCACCTTCCAAATCCCAGGGAAGAGGCGCCAGATGGGCAGACCTGGGCCCCGTATTTCAGCAGCTGCAGGGAAGGGGGGCCTGCACTTTGCACGCTCCTTCCTTCCAGATCTCCAGGCACGGAGGGTGATAATCCTGCAGAAGGCAGGCGGGTTCTCAGGAGGAGAAGGGAGAAGCGACCGGACCGAGGGCCACCGAAAAAACAGCACCCGGAACTCCTGCGTCGCTGACCAGCCTCCCAAACCCATGGACCTCGAGCAGGCTGGCCAGGAGCACGGCACAGCATCTCCCTCCTAGGCAGCACAAGGTCAGGTTTCCCTAACCTGGACAGACTGGAGAGCTGGGCTGATTCCAACGGGATGAGGTTCAACAAGGCCAAGGGCCGGGTCCTGCACTTTGGCCACAACAACCCCCTGCAGTGCTACAGGTTGGGGACAGAGTGGCTGGAGAGCAGCCAGGCAGGAAGGGATCTGGGAGTTGGGATTGACAGGGAGCTGAACATGAGCCAGAGTGTGCTCAGGTGGCCAAGAAGGCCAATGGATCCTGGCCTGGATCAGGAACAGGGTGGCAGCAGGAGCAGGGAAGTGATTCTGCCCCTGTACTCGGCACTGGTGAGGCCACCCCTGGAGTGCTGTGTCCAGTTCTGGGCCCCTCAGCTCAGGAAGGACATGGAGGGGCTGGAGCAGGGCCAGAGAAGAGCAACCAGGCTGGGGAAGGGACTGGAGCACAAGT
>VXAY01005116.1:242243-264425 GCA_013399855.1 Oxyruncus cristatus | reverse complement strand
AGCCCGCCCGGCCCTCCCCGCCGCCGCCGCCGCCGCCGCCTCCCGCCATCACACACCGGCCCCGCCGCCGCCGGAACTTCCGGAGCCGCCGCCGGCGCCCTCTGGGGGCCGCGGGGGGACGGCACCGCACGGACCCGAGTGGTCGGTCCCTCAGCGCCCTCCCTGGTCCCTCATGGTTCTGCGTGGTTCGTAGAATCGTAGAATCAGACGGGTTGGAAAGGACCTCTGAGATCATCCAGTCCAACCCTCCATCCAACACCACCGCGGTTCCCAGACTGTGGCACTCAGTGCCACGTCCAGCCTCATCTTGAAAACCTCCAGGGATGGAGAATCCACCACTTCCCTGGGCAGCCCATTCCAATGGCTGATTACCCTCTCTGGAAAGAATTTCTTTCTAATATCCAACCTCAGCCTCCCCTGGCACAGCTCAAGGCCGAGCCCTCTTGTCCTACTGCTGGTTCCTGGGAGAAGAGACCACCCCCCACCTGGCTACACCCTCCTGTCAGGGAGTTGTAGAGAGCGATGAGGTCTCCCCAGAGCCTTCTCTTCTCCAGGCTGAACAACCCCAGCTCCCTCAGCCTCTCCTCACAGCACTTGTGCTCCAGTCCCTTCCCCAGCCTGGTTTCTCTTCTCTGGACCTGCTCCAGCCCCTCCATGTCCTTCCTGAACTGAGCCCCACAGCCCACAGCCCCACCGCCTTGCCCCTTCATAGTCCCTCGCGGTCCTTCATGGTCACGGTCCCTCATGGCCCTTCACAGTCCTTCACGGTCCCTCATGTTCCTTCACAGTCCCTCACGACCCCTCGCAGTCCTGGTCTCAGTGACCTTGTGGGAGCATCCCAGGCTGAGCCGCCCCCAGCTCCCTCAGCTTCTCCTGGTGCCTCCAGGCCCTTCCCCGGCTTCGAGCCGAAGTAAATCATTCAAGCAGTTCAAACCCAGCATGTCCCTCGCCCACCAGGTTTGCACAGACACCTCAGTCGCTCTTGGAAACTCAATGTCTGGGTTGTGTTCACCTGCCGAGTCACAGCTGCCCCTCACTCAAACAGGTCTGAGCACGGAGGCGTGGCACAGCAAGCCACATCAGGAGGAATTTTGGACGTCAGGTGGAGTTTCTTCACAAAATGGGTTGTTAAACATTGGAAGGGGCTGCCCAGGGAGGTGGTGGAGTCACCACCCCTGGAGGTGTTCAAGGAACGACTGGATGTGGCACTCAGCGCTCTGGTTTAGTTGACGAGGCAGAGATCAGTCAAAGGTTGGACTTGATGCTCCTGGAGGTCTTTTCCAACCTCAGTGATCCTGTGATTCTGTTCCAGTGAGACTGTCTATCCCTGTTGACATGGGGATCATGGGAGGCGGGCAGACACCTCTCCTTTACACACCCTCGTCTGCATCCCTGGGCAGGTCTCGGTGGCTGCTGTCCAGGCACAGCCACACCTGTCTCTCCCTCTTACCTGGCTGTTGTTTGTCTTTTCTTACTTTGGTGCAGGAACCCACCACGTTGGCACAGCATGAAAGTGCCTAATCAGCTGGCATGAGGGAGGGATGGTGAAGCCAATCCCAGACTTCAAAGAACTTTTCGCTTTTATACCTCCCTCAGCAGCACACAAGGGATTTATTCACCAGCTGCTTTTAGTGTTTCAGACCAGAAAAAGGGCCTGTCTCAGTTTTACACCCCACCATGTCAAACTCATCTAGCCTGAAAGGGAACAGCAATGGCAGGAGTTCCTTCTTGCAAGGTAGAAGTGCAGTTCTCTGGTCAGGGAAGAGAAATCAATGAAGAGAAATTAACTGAAGAAGTTCAGTAAACAGACTGGGGTTTTTAAACAAGACTTTATTTAAGACACTTCAGAAGTTTATGTACAAAACAACATTCCCACCCCCATATCAGGATGTTAGTCACCCGCTGGGAACAAAGCAATGCCTGGTGTACGCTGTCAACCTGGGGACAGTTTGCCAAGGAATTTACAGAAGTACCAAATTCACGTGGTTTGGAGCTGGGCAATTTCAGCCTTGGCTCAGTTAGGACTGAAGGAAACCAAAGGACCTTTTCTCTGGAGATGTGTCTCCAGCAGACCGAGCACACTGGGATCTGACAGCCTACACTGGCCTTGCCCTGAGGTCAGGTCGTTTAACTCTGCAGAGAGCAAGAGGCCCACTTTGGTTTTGGAAGCGAAGAGGAACCAGCCCCTGGATTTAACTTGCAGGTTTTAATCCCTTTCAGATGGTTCCAGGAGATACCCACCACCAAGAGCACAGTAGTGTTTGCAGGAAGCATTAGAACAGAGCAGTAGCAATACCAAGTGAAAGAGTCGGCCGCTTTATTTTTCAAAGACACCTAGAGAGGCTGGATATCAGACTGGCTGCTTCAACTAGTGTGTGAGAAAACCCCAGAGACATGGACATGAGAGGTTAGATCGTGACTGATGTGCTGTTCCTGTAGTAACCTGTGCACTTCTACCATGGCAGAGTTTCCCCTTGCCAGTCCAGGAAGGAACCGTTCTCTTTTTCGCCAAGGCGGTCCAGAACGGAGAGAATACCTGGGATAGCCTCTTGCACCTGCATGGGAGCCTGGAAAGAATCAAGCTCAGGTCATTACTGGGAATTCCCTACGGAAGAGCATCAAGTGCACTTAAGGAGTTACTAGAATCAAGAGGGATGTATTTCCCTGCTTCACAGTGTGCCTCTGCGGCACATGGAGGCGAACACTGTGCCAGGGGCTCTTGGTGAGGGGCTGGGATAACAAGGGAGCCCTACTTTCACATTTCCAGAGGTGTCACTTACCATGTTGCCACCCATGTCTGTCTGGAGCCAGCCTGGATGCAAAGAAATACAGAGAATTCCGTCCGATTTCAGGTCTGCAGCAAGACACCTGGTGATCATGTTCAGGGCAGTCTGCGAAAGTGGAAACCACCTATTAGGGTGCTGGTTTATAAACCTGGAGCAAGACCTCAAACCAAGCTAATTGGCACCTCCCTTCCACCATTCTGGCAGTAACAGGATCACAGTAACTTATCCAGACTTACTGGACCTTCATTCTCAGAGATACCTGTTAATAGAAGCATTGTGGAAGCTCTGTAACCACAAGCTGACTGCCCAAAGATGAAACTAAGTTATGATGGAAGATACAGTAGCATTTGAAACTCCTAAGGAGCTGTGAGGAAAATAATGTTGACATAAGGACTGTTTTTCTGCAATAATCACTACACAAACCTTCATTTACCTCTGAACAGGGAAAACAAGCGTTTAACAGCTTATGAGTAGGTGGTGTAGGAGAAACTCTGTGTCTGATCTTGGCTATCCATGCAAACTCAGTCTCTGGAGGTGAGAAAACTAAAAATCCCACCTCTCACTAACCAGCATCACCACGTACAGGTCAGCACACCTTTTGCTGAGTTCTGGGCTATCTCGCCTCAACTGCAGAGGAACGCAGCTGACAGCACACACGTTTCATGGCACCAGTTCTTCCCTGAATGCCAAATCCCGCTGAATCACAGCAGTGATCTGGGCAGCCTGTTCTTCAGAAGTTCCCGTGCTCGCTCCAGGTGTTGTACAGGTCCCACTTCCACCCACGTGAAGAACAAGCACAGTTTCTGTGTCCGTGGGGGTGCTTTGCACCTCCCATCGCCATCCTGAGCTCAGCGTGGTCTCTAACTCCCAGCCTGCCCGTGGGAGCCACCAACCTTGGCTATCCTGTAGGGATAGACCTTGAGGAACATCTCATTTGCCTGGACGAGTTGCATGGAGGCAGCGAGAGAGGACATGTTGATAATAGCAGCTCTGTGGCAGCCCATGCCCGTGCTCAGCTGGGCTGCCTTCCTCAGGAGGGGTAGGAACGCCTGGGGAAACAAGAGTTTGGTTTCATTTTGCGATTTTGGTTTGATTTAGTCTGCGTGATTTCTGCATTCGAGGCAAGCCAGACTCTTGAAGAATTCCAGTACCACCAGCACAAAATGGTGATGGCTCCTCAGACTCAGTGGCCATAGGAAACCTTTCGACAGCAGCCAGCTAGAAGTAGCAAGGACCTTCAGACTCTTCCACCCACCTCCTTACCCCACCTGTCCACTGAAGTGACCTCACACCAGGTGGACCTAAACGCAGAGAAAGATCCTTGACAAACTTCTGCTCTCTAGAGTTCAACATCAGAACTGTATCCACGCAGTTCCGAGGGGAAGAACACTTTGGTGATAAGAGAAAACCCTCTCTAGTACCCCAGATTAAGCACATTCCTCCCAGCTCTTACCTTGGTGACCATCAGCTGGGCAACAGTGTTGGTTTCATAGATGGTGAGCATTGTCTCCGCCGTGACCTCTTCCAAGGAGGCGAGCACGTTGATGCCGGCGTTGTTGATGAGGCAGTTCAGCCCTTTGTCCCCCACGATTTCCTCCACTTCCTTGACTACTTTCTTGATGCTGTTTTCACAGACCACATCTGCACAGTGAGCAGCGAAGAGTGTGGATCAGAGCCTGTCTGGCACCACACAACACCGTGCCCAAACCAAAGCTAAAGCTGAGTGGGGACGTTTAGGCAGCGCCCCGGGTGACAATGCACAGAAGATTTTAGATAGAGTTTTGTTTCCCCAGTGTTATCTTAAGGTGGTTTTCAGCTGCTGGAGAGCATGTCCAGCTACTGATCACCCAGGAGAGCGGGTTCTTAAGGTGCACTCAGCTGAAGAAGTTGAACATATTTCTATAGACAGAAATAAAGCCCTTTACTCACCCAGTTGGAGGAGCTTGATATTGCTGTACTGCTTGCTAAGCTGCTGGAGTTCCTAGGAAGAAGACATTTTTTTAGTTATCTTCTACATATATAAATATATATATAGAGAGAGAGAGGGAAAGATCTCCATGGCTATTACACAAAACAGTTTGAGATCTGCACCTCCAGAACTGTAACTGAAATATTGTCATGGCTGGACTGAAGGCATCAATACTACTTCGTTTTCCAACCTGCTGAGCAGCTTTCCTGAGGGCCAGATCAACTGCTCCAAGAAACTGGACCCTTTCCCTGCTTAGTCAGATCCCAACATGCTGGATTTTTAGTGGGATAGTTCTCGGTGTGTTCAGCTCCGGGGTGTGTTTGCAGTGTAAGCACCGAACAGCAGTTCCACAGCAGCCCCAGGGCTCAGGCAGCATTCCAGTAAAAAGCCAGTAATTCTCCAATTCTGTAAGAAAACCATCATTCTCCTGAAGCTCAGCTAGTGCTACACATCACTTCAGGGCAACAGGAACGCTTAGACTGGAATTGCTGTTTGCAGGAAAAGCAGTTTTCCCATGGAAATTCCACTTCCCCAGCAGCCTCGTTAGCATCTGTTCTTGTAGCTGAAGGTGAAGCACACGTGAAACCAGTTCCATGCAACAATAATATTCCCTGCTGTAAATCAGTCATCTGTTGAGTGCCTCTCAGCAGACACTGGTGTTCCTGGAGAAAATCAGGACTCTGTGGTGTTATGGCTGGACAAAGTGTGTCCAAATGGGATTTATGGGCCCAGCTGGAATACTTAGGTTTCTGTGCCATGCAGCCAAGTGGGAAGCGTGGCCAAACATAACAGATGGATTGCATACTCCCAGCCATGTTCAGGAGACAGAGCAACCTGGCCAAACATTCCAGCTCGAGCAAATCCCTTTCTTTAGGAGCCCTTTGGGAACGGGGGTCAGGAGGGCTGGTTTTGAAAGAATACTTCTCTGCCACTTGGAGACACTTAGGGACTCGGTGTCCTCTGACAAACTATAATGCATTACAACTTTTATCTCAGTTCATAGCCTGCAGGATTCTCTCCAGGCTTGTTTGGGAAATTTGTTCTCCCACTGAGGCCAATCTACAACTGCAGTTCAGGCTATTAAGGGGAGGGGGAAGGAGAACACGTCAGAAGCAGAAAACCAGAAGACATTCCTTCCCTTGGACAGGGCTTAGTGGGGCAGTTTTCAGTAGATTAGAGGCCCAGAACACACTGTCTTGCTCGTTGATAGTCCAGGATGAAATAGTTCTGCCATGTCAAGGCCTGCAATAATTTCATGGCTTTGGACAGTCACTGGATTTCAGTTTGACAGTATCACTCAGTTGATAATAAACTCCAGAAGTGCTCTGGCTTCTCAGGGTTTGTTAATTTATTTATAGTTCATTTGTTTATATGCTTTGTTCTCTGACAGAAACAAGCTACCAATTCCTGCAAAGAGGCCAGAGCTGTTTTGTGTAGCAACAGCAACTGAGAGGCTTCTGAAGTGAGCAAGCAATATTTTCAATTAAGAACTCCAAACACTGTAGCATTAAACATTCTCCAGAATGTAAACAGCATGAAATTACAATCACTGCATGAAAATCAGGTTTGAAACTCAATGGATTTTCCAGTTAGTTAATTACTATTTAACAAGTGACTCCCACTGCAGTGGTTTAAGTTTCTCAGAAGCAGCTTCCAGGCATAAAGGTGACCTGGACAGTTTTGGTCCTCAGGAATGTTACACCTGATATAAGCTGAAAACTCCAGATAGAAATCTAAAAATGTCAGGAAAGCCAATTTTTTCTCTTACTGTGACCAGAAGGAACACGAGGAGAGGAGGACAGAGACAAGCAGGTCCAGCCAACACATCCCAGCTAAGGCATTTTTAATTAGTGTGCTGTGACAGCCAACTTAAAAACAAACAAGACAAACAAAACCCGACAAAAAGCCCACAACACAAAGCCCTGATCCCGTGTTTAGCACAGTAGCTCTAGAACTGCTCTGCACCCGAATAGTCACCCCTGAGAATCAACTCTTACAGAGCCCAAGAAGAAAATTAAACTCTGATTAGCATCTGCTGTTTCCTGCATGCTGATTTTTGATTACTAGTAACTAAGTGTCAGCCTACTCCAATTTAAACAAGATCCTCTGGCACTCAAGGCTCCAGATACAGATTCCTCAGCACACAGGGTGTTTATTACTAGATTTCAACCAGGAATGTTTTGTTGCCTTTGTCATTTAGCAAGATTTACTTTGCCTTCTTTACAAAAGCATTATCCACTCCAGTTACAGCCTTTGGAAAGGATTTGGCTCTGCTGGGCCAGTTGGAAGCAATCAAGCCAAACAAACACAGCCTGTGGGCAGCTTTGTCAGGATAAGGGTGCCTGGGTATCCTTCACATCACCCTGCTTGCACTCAGGACAAAGCCAGAGATGTATCCTCTGTGTCCCTCTGAGACAGATTATGTCCTATCCCAGTGTACGGCCAACTCAGTGTTCAAGTGTGTAAGAGCTCCCATCAGCACTTCCCAGCCCCACCGTCCTCTCTCACTCAAGAAAAGCCAGACCTTAATGCTGTAGGAAGTGTAAAACTCTTCCAGGAAAAAAACCCCAACCAACCAACCAAAACATCCACACTGCAATAACCCAAAATCAGAAAGACTTCAAGAATGCCCTCTTGGCCTGATACAAATGCAGGAATTCCCCCTTTGCCTGATATAACACATCTATCGCTGCTCAGCTGCTCTTCCCAGTTGCAAACCACATGGCCAAAAGATGGACAAAGGGAAAAAAGGACCCCCAAGCTGACAGACCCCGTGAGGAGCGGGAGAGCTCCGTGTCTGACCGGGGAGCAGGCACGGCAGCGCCGGGAACACTATCTCCTACTTCAGAGGAAGGGGAACAGCACATTAAGCCCTGGAAGCTTTCCAGGGAAGAGCTGAACTATTCCTTGTTCACCTGGGAACACACTCGGGCTGCAGGAA
Source organism: Oxyruncus cristatus (assembly GCA_013399855.1). Lineage (NCBI taxonomy): Eukaryota > Metazoa > Chordata > Aves > Passeriformes > Cotingidae > Oxyruncus > Oxyruncus cristatus. The sequence goes on along the minus strand of VXAY01005116.1, from coordinate 256,729 downwards.
GAGCAGGAGGAACGGAGGATGCTCCTGTGCTGAGGTCCCACATCCAGCTCTGGGAACAGATTTCCACCGTGGCCATCTCCTCCTTTTCCCCCCCTCAGAGCAGGGACTACGGGGGCTACACCATTTTTAAGTGCATTTCTAGACTTTAGGTCAGAGTTTTCCCCTTTTATGGGAAAGCAGGATGGGGCAGGAAAGAGTAAGAAAGAAAAGCAGGAGTGTGGATAATTACAGCTGTGTCCATGAGCCCGTGCAGGCTGCACTGGGGTTTGGTCCATCTGGAGAGCAAAGACAGGACGTCAGGATTATTTTGCAGGAGATTTGTAGCTGCTTCCACTCGCACTGCTGGAGCAGCCCAAGCAAAGGCAGATTGGAATCCAAGTGTGGCTGGAGGAGTCTCCCGATGGTACTTTTCCAGGAGGGGCAGCGGTTATCTGGATGTGCCTGCGGGCCTGCTGCATGTTATCGTGTGATCTGCAGCCCATTTGTTAGGCAAATGTTCTGGGGAGGCCACCTAGGAGCTACTCAGCACAAGAACTCGAGTTTTTACAACTTCTGCCAGCACAGAGTCACATGCAAAAGCCTGCAGCTGTTCAGCATTATCCCAAGGTTAGGGAGCTACAGGAGATGTGCTGCTTTCCCTGGTAAGTGGCAAAGTCAGCCTTCCCCAGCATCTTCCTCAAGTCAGGTCTTCAAGGGCCCTTCTCTGTGTCCAGTGTTCAGTCATCACTGCTGAGACATTCTTGCCCAAGGGGGACACTGTCTTTGCCAGCAGCTCAGAATATTTAATCACCTTTCCTCTAAAAACAGGACGATGATTTTTAAAAGCCTCTTCGTTTCAGCTTTTCCCATCCTTTCCCTCCCCTCTGCATTCTGCAACGGCAAAATGCTACTCAGCCAAACCAGAGCAGAGCAGAATTTAAAGGAACTGTCCAGAGCTGCTGGTCTCCAGGTTCATCCTCTAAAGCAGGAGAAGAAGTGGGGGACTCCTATTAAGGAGTGCACTCATATTAATGAGGATTTTTCATATGGTCACTTATCACTAAGCAAAGTGGGAGGAAACAAAATTAGACTTGAATTGCTGTCAAGAGAAGAAGCAAGCACTGACACTCAGGTGTGCAGAGAAAGAACTCACTCAACTTTGCAGCCCAGTCTGAAGGGTCAACAAGCAGGTCTTAGTTGGGCAAAGCCCATTCCATGTGCCCTAAGCCAAGCCTGCAGTGCCAGTCTCTGGAGAGCAGCAACCTGAACTCAGGGTGTTCAAGGTTTGATGGAAAAGTCAATGAAGGCAGAGGTTTCTCCCTGGGAAAGAAAAAAAAATCAAAAAACAACCCCCAAAAAAACTAAGAGAAAATCACTGAACCTTTGCCTTTCCTACCACAGCACACTCTGGCAACACTGCCAGCTTGGAGATCACCAGTTGAATTTGTGCTCCCACGAACAAGACTCGCAGTGCTGGAGGCTGCAGCAGGTCCGTGCTCGCCCCGTGCCAGCCCAAAGGACCAGCAGCACGGTGCAAACACTCAGGAGGTCACAAGGTTTTGTGCCAACTCCACGCGTTGCAGATGGGGCAGATAACGCCGGTGAAACCACCACAGACAGTACCTTTGGTAAAGATTTCTCTCCCTTGTGGAGTTTCCAGACCCATCTGTTAGAAATCTGCTTTCAGCTGGCTTGCAGAGGCTTCTATTGATGTCCTGCCAAAGCACAGCACATGGCCTAGAGGTCCTCACAAAGAACAAAAGCCCACCCTGATCCACCAAGGACAAACCTTGCGCCCCTAAAACCCAAAAAGCTTAGGATGCACCCCATGTGTCCTGCAGAATCCTCTCTGGGGTTCCTGGAATGTGGCTCTGGGCCAGCTTCCTGCCTACAGGACACGCCGCCGGCAGACTTTCCAGGTTTTACCGCAGGCAAGGAGTGACCCAGGCTCTTCCCAGACACCCCGCTCAGTCTGAAGGCTGTTTAATCTCCTTGTGCAGCTTTACCAACCTTTTTGCTCGAGACTTCGAGGTCCTGACAACGCAAGAAACCTGAGGAGCTGCGTTAAGATACATCCGTGTAACGTTTCCCAGGAAGCTCTTCCTATTGAAGGAACAGTTTCTCTTCTCCGTGTAACCGATCCGAGACCATTACAGTGAGAAATCACTGCTGAGCACAGGGGCCAGTCGGTGAAAAAGAGAAAGAACCTCCCTCAGCAGCTTCAGAACAAACAGCTCCACGGGGAGATCTCTATCTGACACAGGTCAGGTGTCTCTGCCGCTTTCCTGTGCCACTGCTGCACCGGCCTTGTGCAACCACTAAAGGAAACAGGCTGGGACGAGTGCCAGGGCTGGGAACAGGAGTTGGAAGGGAACAGAAGGGCAGTGGATTCCTGCTCAAGGAGCTCAGGTGTTGCAGAAAGAGGTGAGGGGGAGCCACAGGGGCCGGAGCTCTAAAAGGCAGCCTGTGCACCCAATTTCAGCCTGGCTGGGCTGTTTTGCAGCACTTTCTATTCAGAAATATCCCAAACGTGCTTTTGTGCTGGAGGTATTTTTTTATTTTACAAGAAAAAAAAAAAAAAGGAAATTAGGACTTCTCCCTGCAGTTTCACAAGTCCCTGTAGGGCTGCAGAAGCTTCTGGTGGTCAGGGTGCAAGTGCTACCTGAGCAACCTCGCACCACACCCTTGAGGGAGACCCTCAGCACCACTTTTAAGGTTTTATGCAGCTAAGCAGTAAACGAAGTGGCTGTGTTTGGTTAATTGCTGTCACGGTGTGTGTGAAAGGAATCAAATCCACCAGAAGGAACAGGTTCTGTTCACCTCTGCACGTGCTGGGGAATTTGCCTTTCCCTTGAAATAGGGCAGATGCAGAAATAGGGCTTTGGGTATCAATTCTCCTACCAAATGCCTGTGGCATCACAGAGGGGTCTCAGACACTCACGGAGCCAAGAGCTCTGATTCCTGCAGCTCTCGAGCACCAGGAAGAGGGTGATACCTGTACTTATGACTGTGCTGCCCTAAATTTACCGTACTGAGGACAGTCAAGATGAGATGCATCATTAGAGGCCACAAAGTGACCGATAACCCTCATCAATTTGCCTCCCAAATTTGTCTGACAGTCGTTTATAGCAGCTCAGGGATGGGGAAGGAGTCCCAGCACCCTGTAGCAGCAGGGACGTGGGCTAAAAGGGAACAGGGCTGCAAGTGGATCCACCAGTAGCAGGCAACAAAAGCTGCTGTTTTCAGCAGAAAGCGCTGGTCCCTGCCCGGTTGAGGGGGGCACTGAGAGGAGTGTTGAGTTCATCATTCGGGCTCCCTCACTTGTTGCAAGTGCAGCCGAGAAAGAGAAGAGGCAGACGGGGCACAGCCCCTTTTGGGTACTCAGACACACCGCGTGGAGAGACAAGGAAAGCTATGACGGGTCCCCCTGCGAATGTTTCTGAGGGATGCACTGCCCCTGCAGGGCTCCGGGTCCGTGCAAAACGGACAGACTGCAAATCCAGCGAGAAACTCGGGGGTCAGGGGAGGGGAGCAGCAGGAGCGCTGGAGATGCTCGGGACTGCAGAGTGTCCCGCTCGGTCTGCTCCTCCCGGGAACGCTCCCGAGCGGCGATACCCTCCTGCTCCAGCCTCGGATACCTCCCCGGCACCGGCTCCATCCGCGCCGGCCCCTGCCCCGGGCGGGAGCTCAGGCCCCGGCTCCATCCCATCCCCGGCTCCATCGCTCCCCGGGCACTCGCTGCCGGCGCTCGGGCGCAGAGATGCTCGAGATGTTCCGCGCTTCCCAAAGTGCCTTCTCCTCCCCGCCGCCCCCGTTACCCGCCCTCGGGGACCCCCTGCGCCCCCAGCCCGGTTACCTGCGCCTTCTCGGGGTCCCGGCAGGTCGCCAGGACGAAGTCCGGGGAGGGGGTGGCGGCCGCGAGCCCCCGCACCAGCCCCAGGCCGATGCCGCGGCTGCAGCCGGTGATGAGCACGGAGCGGCAGCGCGGCTGGGCCATGGCTGGTCCCGGCTCGGCTCGGCTCAGCTGGTCCCGGCTCGGCTGGTCCCGGCTCGCTGCGCTCCCGGCGCAGTTCTCAACCACACGCGGTTCTCAACCTGCGCGATCGATGCGGAGCCGTCCCGGTCCCGCCCCCGCCCGGCGCCTCCCCCGGGGTAGGGAAGGAACGGGCTCGGACTGAGGAAGGTGGATCTGCTCTTCCCCCTCTGACAAAGCCCCGAGCCCATCTCGCTCCCAAGCCCAGCTCCACCAACTCCTGCAGGGAGCAAGGAGAGCCCTGAGCACGGGCTGCCTTGCCTTTGCTAATCCTCACACATACTCCCCCCAGGGCTTGCCGGTGCCATCCCAGATCAACAATCTGCTCCTGCTCCACACACTCATACAGAAACTGGTGTATGTAGGGAGAAAGGCTTTAATTACATCTGCTAGATCAATACTGTATTTTATGAAAAGCTCACTGAGCTTTTAAAACCTTAACTCCATCCTGAGAGAGGTCAGGGATAGCCTCTCCCCTGGATCAGCCTGGATTCCAGGTCCCCAAAGCTGGTGGGAAAAGCTCAGCCCTGTGCGCACACTGCAGGTGGCAGAAGCAAGAAAGGCTGCCCTGGATACTCAAACCTGCTTTTCTTCCCAGTAAAGCTCCTTTCCAGCCATCTCTGTCTCACAAACGCTCAACGCTCTTTTTTTCCAGGTGCTTTAATCCATTACCTTCCTTCCCAGGTGTCCCAGTGTGACAACAAAGCATTCTGCTGGGTTTGCAGAACCTTTTAAAAATATCCCAATCGGGCATAAAACTGCTTAGTGACCTCTTTGTGCTTGGGATCTGAACACCAGGAACAGGGATCACTGAATAACCCAAGATGTTCTGGTGAGCAAGAACCCTGGAAGAGTCCCCATATGCTGAGAAAACAAAGTCATAACTCACCTGGAGAGCTGAGACCTGTGTGTGCAGGCACATAAAAATGTGGAGCTTTATTGTTTCAGCCTCTCCTCTTCTGCCAGCTCCAGCCATAGGACCCTCCGCTGTGCTCAGCATTCCCAAAATGTCCCAGAGGGTCCCTGTGGCCTCGCACCAAAAGCGCCACAGATGCTCAGCCCTTCACCCCCCAAACACTGGGGCAGAGCCCCCACACCAAGGGGGGCAACCCTCACAAACTCCACGTGTTCCGTGCCAGTCTGTTCCTCACTGCACAGGTGAGGAGCTCCAGACCCTGCCAGCTACACCTGGAGGCAGGGAAAGGCACTTCCCAGCTCAGATCTTTGTGGACTGGGGGATGTTTTGTTTGGGATTGACTGAAGAGGTGCCCAGAGTAACAGAATGCCCGAAAATTCCTAACTTCAAGGGAACAGGGATTTAATCCGACATCTTACGCCCACTACAATTTGATAATCTCTTCCTTCACCATCAAATTTCTTTCCTTATGAGTAGGCACAGTGGTGTGGCTCATAAGAAACTACTATCAAATAAAATTAATAGAAAATCAAATACTTTAATGAAATTAGGGAGCATGAGAGAGTAACAGCTCAGATATACCACTAGAACTGATACTACTGGGCTGTGGGGGGGTCTGCTAATTTGCTTTTAAACGCTCTGTTCTCCAACAAGCATGCAGATTGACAAACTACTAATTCTTCAGAGTGTCGAAGATCCTGAGTAAAGAATTTCAAACCACTTAAAATGTATATATAGGAAATGTCTCATGAGCTGGTGGCCTGCACACAGCATTGCACAGATAAAAATATACTACTCTCAATGCACAGAGCTAAATACTTTCACATTTATCAGAACTTTCTACACAAGGGTTTGTTTTTTATAGAATTCAAGTTTTGAATTTTCTGTATATATCTTCACCTGTATTAAACAAATGCTTATTTACAATCGTGGATAAAGTGTAAAGGCTAGTAAGGCCATATTCCCATACTGTACTGTAACACTGCAAAATATATATACACACATAGAACCTAATATAGGCAACAGGGCTAGAAAAGTCACCTCCCATCTGTACAACGCCGGAGTCAGCGTGAAAAGACAGCTTTGTTAGCACCGAGTCACTCCCAGGGGTTAGGGACTGCCCGGGGCCCTTCCAGTTCCACAGGGCGCAGCATTCCAAGGGCTGAGCCCCAGGGAAGCGGAAGTCCCAGGCGGGAATCACTAAAGAGCAGGACGGGAGCATCCGGAGCGGAACCGCGGCAGTCGCGGGGACATCGATCGCACGGAGCCCCTCGCCCTTTGGATTCCCGAAGGAGCGGGGAGCTCCAGCAGGATGGACGTTGGGGAGCGAGGTGGTTTGACCCCAGGCTGCTCGAGCGGGGGGTGCCGGGGCTGCCGCCCGCGCGCTCAGCGGCGGTGCCGGCTGTGCCCGGGGTGCTCGCGCTCGTAGCGGTGCCCGGCGCGCTCGTAGGAGCGGGAGCGCTCGTGCCGGTGGTTCCTGTAGTAGTGGCTCTTCTTCTTGTACTTCCCGGAGTGGTCCGAGCGCTCCCGGGAGCGGCTCCGGGAGCGGGACGAGCTCCGGCTGCGGGACTTGCGGGGTTTGTGTGTGGAGTATTTGTAGTCTTTGGATTTCTTGTAGCTCCTCACCTTGGAGCCTTTGTAGCCCGAGCTGTGGTTGAACTGGCGCGGGGGGGAGTCGCTGCGGCTCCGGGAACGGCTGTGGGATTTGGAGCCGCTGGAGGTGGAGTAGCTCTCACTTTTCCTACGGGAAAAAAAGGAGAGAAAAAATAGTTTTCCTAAATTGTGAGAACTTCATTCTGCACTCTGTCGTTCACGAGAACTAATCTTGTGTCCTGAAACATCGGCTTATTGGAGAATTTGTATCCGTTTCTCCAGCTTCAGTTATAGTGACACTGCCACCAAAGCGCCCAACTCTGGAGTTTAGTCTGGAATTTAACTCTGAGCACAAACTGCTGTGCCCCTTCACAGCCCCTTGGTGACAGACTACTGTGAAATGCCAGCCCGGGAAGGTCTCCCAGCACAGCCCCCCCTGTACAGCAGCACATACCTGTGCTTAGGGGATGCAGATCTCGAGGCTGATCTGGAGTAACTCTGATCTCTGCTCCCACTCCGACTTCTGCTCTCTCTCCCTTTCTGGACACTGCAAGAAACAATAAACACTCAGGTTCTTTGCTTTAAGGTGTCATGGGAAGGAAGAAGCTGCTTCCTTATGAGGCCTTACCCATTCACTGGGCTATTGGAGCTCGTTCTTTTGGCTCCCTCTGCTTTCCTTTTAGCATTCTTCATTGCCTGGACAGGTAGCGGGGAAGGTTTATTTCCTTTAACCTCCTTTGGAGACTCTGGAAAAACAAGCCTTTGTTACCCATTTTGCAAGTGTGGGAAGCACCTGAAAGAACTGAAGCCTTCTCTTGCCCCATCTCATCATCTCTGCAATGCTCAGAACTGTACAGCTGGATTTTATACACACAACCACCCACAAACAGATCTGAACAAGTTCACAGAAAGCAGAAACAAATCTGAAACGTTTCTGCCCAAGTATTGAAGTAACCCCAGGGAGTGAACTGGAGGCAGGACAGCAACATCCTTTTCTTGCCAGTTATTCTGTATCCCTTTAAAGGTAAACTGAGGGGAGATGATGGTAAGTGTTACCTTTTAGGCAAGACAGGCACCAGACCGGAAACTTTCAACCAAGAAGTGCAGGAAAATATTCCCCACCAGTCCGCTCAAAATATTCCTGCCAGAGCTCCTAACACACCTCTGCTTTAACACTGCTTTAGCATAACATGCCAGTTGCAAGTATTTATTGCCAAAACCACATAAAAACAAGCCCCTGCACTATATGAGTTTAAACTAGTCTTAATTTTAGACTAATTTGATTTTAGCTTTTATCTGATTCAAGAAATCACAAAGTCACAATGCTATTCAAACCCTGCCAGTTGAACAGTTGCTAGAAGCCAGCCTGAAAAAAAAAAAAATCCCCAACCAACCCCAAGCCACACTTGTAAATGCATCCCGAAGGGGTAAATATACGTGAAAGATGAGAAAGTTATTAAAATCAAGTTATCCACTATTTACCATTTTTCGGGGCAGGGGAAAATCCTGATGTGTTATCCAAGCTCGGCACTCCCTCAGGTACCAGACCTTTGGCTTGTGCTTTTGCCTCTTCAATAGCTAATTTCTTCTTCTCGATTTTACTTTCCAGATCAGACAAATCCACCTGTGAACACAGGAGCACCACTGGTGACACCACTTAGTGAACTGAACCTCCTGCTGGCTCACTCACGGGGGAGGGGGGTGAAAACCTCCGGAGTCCCAGTCAGCGACTGTTCCTCGTTCCCTCCCTGCACCAGCCTTGGTTTCAAACAGGACGAGGTGGGTTTTTTAACTGAGGGCTCCCAACACGCAAGAGAAACAAACCTTTTTCCGCGTGTAGAGCTGCAAAATTTTTAAGCAGATTTCTTGGATTTCTTCCTCGGTCGCTCCGAACAGTAAAAACCAGTGCGGGCGATTGGGAAGCGGGATCTGAAAAGGCAGAGACAGACACAGGCTCAGCTTCCTGCTCCTCTGAAAACCCCCCGACTCCAGGGAATTGTGGCTCACCTCCAGCGTCCTGGCTGCCAGGTAAATGCATGCACAGGCAATGCTTTCTGGCTGGAACCTCACAAAGACATCTGTTCTCAGGCTGTCGTTCATGTAGTTCCTGGAAGACAGGAGAGCAGAAGGTTGCAAGGCACTGCAAAGCTCTTTGGGTGGTTTGTTTTTTTTTTTTTATTTTTATTGCTTTAGTGGGGTTTTTTTGGGTTTTCTTTTTTTGTTTTACTTCTACAAGGGCTACTTCTTTCTGCATTCAGTTACTAGACTTCAACGTTACAGTCCTGTAACTCTAAAGAGAAGTTGAATGTTTGTTTTTTTTTTTTTTACTAGGAAAAAAAAAAAAAAAAGAAAAACTAAAAGTAAATCCCTCAAGGGGAGGGATGTGTGACAGGAATTAAGCCTGACTGACTGCTGAAAATTCAGCTGTGAGAAGAGAACCAATTTGAACTTCACTTTTCCTGCTGGATCTCTACTGGCCTGCTCTCATGCAACAGACAAGTTCTTTTCACCAGGACAACATACAATATGGTCTGGAGTACTCAGTTAAGAGAATTTTAGGTTCACATGTTTCCCTGCAATAGGGCAGAACCAGATGTCTGGCAAAAGCTGCAGCTCCTTCAGTAGCTGTCCCAGGAAAATGCAGTCCTCTTCAGCACATGACAACTCCCACTGGGATTTAAGGGGTCCATTTCCTCCAGAAGCAGGATTTTCCATCCAGAACAGAATTCTTTTTGATGCAAAAATCAGCCACAGAAGAAATCAGGGTGTTTGGGAACGTCAGTTCAGGACAACAGTCAGTATTCAGGCAGATCTCCTCTTTGGCACATGAAATAAGGTTTCCAAATTGTCCCATTTCAGTAAGGTTGCTTAAAATGAATATTCACAGAATGAGAAAACTGTAAAATATTGCACATATTCCAGTCAGTACACTTAAGCATTATCCTGCTAAATCTTAAACAGACAAAGTAACTTCCTCTGAATCTCTCAGCTGATGTGCTTAAAGAGATCTAGTTTTTGAGCACTTAAACAAAATATCAGAAGGAGAAAAACTAAAACCAGACACAATAAAAGTCCTCAAAATATTATGTTTTAAAGTAGTAATTAACCATGTGGGTACCCAGTATACAAGGATTCACTCACCCCCAAGACATCCAAAGCAGAGACCACAGGCCAGACACCTGCAACCAGTTTACAAGGGCAGACCAAGGAATTTGAATCCCAAGAGTATCCAACTCCCACTTGTCCTACGTTCCTGTTTAAACAAAGAGCAACTGCTGCCCCAGAGAAGCAACACTACCCATCAGCTCATCTTTCTGAGGAAAAAAAGAACTTCAAAACCTACTTTTCTTGTCCCACTACAAAGAGAGCACAAACCTTTTGGTCAAAAAAAAGAGATAGAAGTGGAACTTCGGTTGGAAGTCACAGAGCCTTTTCCCTGATTTGCCAAATTGAAAAACACGCCTGCTCCAGGTCTGGCCTCTGCACATCTTTTCCCTGTGGGCTCAGAATCAGACACGTGGGGAAATGAATCCTTGTCACAATGTTTTAAGAAAAAGGGAATGCTGTGAAAACGCACATTTCAAAAACCAGTTATACTGGATACCCACCAGTCTGCAGGTACTGGAAGCAACCAACATGAGCACAGAGATGTGTTGTTGTAACATCTGACCCATTTCTCTAGCAGGGTAATTCCCTCCCTCCTCCTCCTCCCCTCCCATTACAAGCGATAACTGGCAGTCATCAGTCCATACCTCACATTCCAGTACTCCATGCAATGGTACTGGGAAGTCAGAAAGTGTCTCTAAGTATTACATTTGTCTCCACGCTTCAAACACGTACTCAAATGTTTCCTGACTAGTTTACAAACGCAAACTACTCGTATTTTTTGTGTTAATCCATCCCTTTAAAGACTTAAACCCCGCCTTAAATTTGCTTTATCACTTAAGAACACATCACCTCATGAGATAGAACATTAAAAACCCTCTCGTAACTTCAGCGCTCAGGTTATAAGAGATACAAACAGTCAAAAAATGCACGATAAAAAAAGAAAAGTATAAAGCACAAGAAGCAGTTGGCCAGTTACTCTACTATCATGTATATACCACCTGTCTAGAGCCAGCCTTCTCTTTGGAGAGCTTTGGGTTGACTGAAGACGGCAGCTATCCCTGCACCATGGGCAGCAGAGGAGAAGTCTTAGTCACTTACCCTCAGAGGCTACCCTTTGATCAAAAGAGTACAGAAAAGAAAAGTCAAAACTGGTTCTCTACACACAGGTCACAGTACCAGACAGTTCAGTCAGCAGAAATATGGTCTTTGGATTCACTAAAGGTTTTTACACCACGTTAAAAAAGCATCATGGTTTCAGAAGCGTTTTATTTGTTTGTTAAAAGTTTTAAGACCTGGAATTTTACAGAAGCTTCCCACCCCCAAGCAAATATTTATTGTAATGAGAGCAATAAGGCAGAGGACATTTCTTGGCAAACAAGAATCCAGTCTATCCATCTTATCCAGTCTTAGAAGCTGACAACTTGCATTATCCACATAGATAACAGAAATGTATCTGTGCTGAGGTTTTGATACACCTGTAATCGAGCTCAAGCCCTGGGAAAAGCCATTTCCCAGCACAAGGAAACAGACTTGAACTACACATGAACAACAAAAACCCCAAGGAAACACTAAAACCCACCCCAACATTTTCCCTTCAGCTGAAAAGTGGAAGCAGAGAGGAGGGAAGTGAGAAGTCAGGGTGGAAAGCTACCTTACCATTAAAACAGTGCCTCTGACTTAAGAGGCCGATCAACATTTGGGAAGTAGTTTGGGGCACGCCAAGGACAGTGGATCTGTCTGGTGTGGCCCCAAGCACTCCTGAGCAATGCTGCCCAGTGCCTCAAGTGACATATTTCTGCTACTGCCCCTTCTGGTCTCTTAGAACAAGGAAAATCAACTTACCATGAGGTCTGGACCAGGTGTTGGTTACGTTCACATTCTAATACCTGAAGGTACATAACGATTATCTGGAAGATATGGGTTATTGAGTTATTAACGAGCATCTGGAGAGCCACCAACTCATTTCAGAGGGACATCCATGAGGCATCTGTCAGCCTCTTTCAAGTCCTACAACACTCCACGTGAAGTGTTCGCACCACGCCCAGTGTTTATCCACACAGCTCTGGCCTTCCTAGCTCTCCACGTTCTGAGCCCATCCATCCTCCTCCTCAGCCAGGTGTCTTGTTTCCACCTAAAGACGCTCTCCTACAAACCTCAGGGCTCCTTTTAGCTGCAGCTTGGGAGGGAATATTGCTGCCTGCACTGGGCAGTGAGAGAAGTGTGTGCAGAGAGCAGGATCTGACACACGGGGTGCCACTGGTCTGCTCAGCTCTAAGGGCTTTTCCTTTGAAAGGAAAACAAGGCTGCAGAAAAAAGGACTAAAAGCAAAATTCACACCAATGAACAAGCAAGTGCAGCTGCCCTCTAGGGTGGGTGACACAAGGGAATTCTGAAGGTCAGGTAGGCTCAGAAGGAAGACTTTCAACAGCAGTTTTTGGAGGAAAGCGGAAGATTCCAAGTTCGGCTGGCACAGAAGTCAGAAGTTCTTTTACCACAGTTGTAACACTAATGGTAACAAAGCACCACCTCAATACTTGCAGTAGTTGTACCTGTCTAGGATCACCCTAGTCTGATACTTGATAATTAGACACCGAGAACTGTCTCATTTCTAGCCAAGCCCTTCGCTCCTGAGTGTAACTTTTAGAACACAAAACCCACTAACTGGCCCAGATGGGTTTAATACCTCAGCATGTTTCCACAAGGAGGGATCATGACAACTCCAGGTCCCCACACTCCTTTTCTGCTCAAGAATCTATGTTACAGCGACATTTTCTAACACCAAAGCTACCTACTCATCCAATTTGACTTCAAGGCACACTGAGAACCTGCATCCACCTCGTCGTCATTCAGCAGTGATACAAGACCAATTAGTAAGAGTCTCTTAAATGAGAAAGAAAACATCAGGATGGTAAGAAACTAATCTTTCTGAATTATCTGAAGTTATCATGTACAATCCACGCAGTCAGGCAAGCCTCCTCAAAGCATTACAGCACGTGAAACACTGGTTATGAAGTGAACTTGTGCAGTACAAACCTTATGAGGGTGCTTCACATGAACACAAAATCCCAACTCCTTCAACACTCTTCTTTCTGCCTTAATTATTTGATTCTTCAAGTTGACATATTCCTGATCCAGTATTAGAGGCACAGGTTTTCTGCAAGACAAGGGCACATTCTGGAGATCACCTTACCCTCAGAGAGGGCTCCTTAGCAGGCTGTGTTCGTGTAAAAATAAGAGGTATCAGCATTCATAACACTAAATAAAATTACTGAACAAAATCTCCCTCGCGAGATCTCTTCAAGATGCTCCCCGATTTATGAAACAGGGAATGACGCCATCAGAAGTGTAATAAAACACAACAAAAAATAAATTATTTTAGAGTCTCAGCTTACTTTTTCTCCCTCAGGTGTCTGAGGCGATGGAACACATTTATCACATCCCGTATCCGTCTCGGGGCTTCCTCAATTTTGGATGCCAGATGAACACAGGCCATGGACACGTGCTGAAACAGAAGTACATAACAGATTGTATCAGTTCCTGATACTGAGAAACCCAGCAATTGATCTCTTCCCACAGTTTAAGGGGGGATAACAAGAGAAAGCAGTGGTAAAAAAAAGGAAATTGTAAATATTAGGCAAAAAGCAATACTACAGAGCAACATTATTTTACAAAGTTACAAAGTACAATCTCCAGGCTAGTCACTAACACTGATCACATCTCATATGACAACTTGCCAAAAGAGATCAAAGATTAAAAGGTGTATAAGGCTCCATGCATATAAATGACAAGTGTTATTTAACGTTCCCTTACCTCCATGGAATGCTTCACAAAAGACTTGGTATAAAAAAAACGCTGGAATAGCACCTGTCCTGTAGCCATAGCCACCTAAAAAAAAAAAGAAGAGATAACCACAACAGGCATGAACAAAAACAGCACTTCCAATGAGAAATTTCTACAGATTTGAGACCCAGAAGCCTGGGTAAGCATGGGAGTACATTCAGTGGTATCTAAGGAAAATTAGGACTGCTACTGAATTACTTAAGTTATCAAGACCAAAAATACTGTAAGTCAATTTCATACATTAAATCGCAAATTTCTTTTAGAAAGTATGAAAATATGCTCCAAATTAATTAAATAAACGGTGATTTAAAGGGAAAAATAACCCCAAAACCCAATAACACGAAGTTATGAGGATATACCGGAAAAATTTTGATTTTTGGGCGTGAAAAGAGAAATGGAAACTAATAACATTATAATTTACATATATTTAAGTATCCGAGGCCCGCAGCTGGGAAACGCCTGGAAAGTTTTAACGCTCAGAGAGCAACGAGGCCGTTTGGGCCCAAACTTCTCCGTGGCAACAAAAGCCTCCCGAGGTCACGACTCAAAAGAAATCCGTCTTTGCACAATCCGCGATCACAGGAGAGGCGGCGGGGGCGGCGCAGGAAAGGCGCTGACATCACCCGCTTCCTGCGCTCCGCGGCCGGGCCAGGCCGGGCGAGGCCCCGAGCGTCCACCGAACGGCCCCCGCCACCCCGGGCGGCTCCGCGGCCTCCCCGGCCTGGAACCCGGACAGCGGGCCCAGGGACAAAGGGGAGCCCAGCCGGGCCAGGCCCGCTCCCAGAGCCTCCCCACCCGCGGCCCAGCCCCACCTGTGGCAGCCGCAGCAGGATTCCGGCCGCCTGGATGAGCTCGCAGCCGGTGACGCGCAGCTCGGTCTCGGTGTCCGGGTCCAGGCCGCTGCTCATGGACGGCGTGAAGCGCAGCGTGTGCTCGGGCAGCAGGCAGTTCTCCAGCGTGATCAGCACGCCCGAGTACAGCCGGTCGCCGATCAGCACCGCGCCAGGGCCCGGCGCC
>VXAY01005116.1:201366-241754 GCA_013399855.1 Oxyruncus cristatus | reverse complement strand
TAACAGTTGCCAAAACCCCCCTCTTTTATTAAGTTCTTCTGTGTCCTTGTGTCCTTAACACGGCGGCTGCTGGGTTCCATGTGCGAGGGTCACCGGGGCTGGATTTTCCCCATGCAGAGCCAGAACTCACCAAATTACTCCCCCATGTTACTTCCCCATAGCAATTACCAAACAAAAATGCTTTTATTAAGTCCTTAAAAGAACAAACTATGTGCGTCCTTGTGTCCTCAACACGCAGGGTCCACGTGAGAGGGTCGATATCCTCCCTGCCTCCAGGCTGGGTTTTCCCTGTGCAGGGCCAGAATTCAACACACATATTGTTTTTTCCAGTAGCCGGTTACCAAAAAAAAAAGAAAAAAAATCTTTATTAAGTCCTAAAAAGGACACACTATTTGTGTCCTTGTGTCCTTAACACACTGGCCACTGAGGTCCATGTGTGAGGGACAACATAACCCCCCCACCCCTGGCTGGGTTTTCGCTGCGCAGTGCCAGAATTCACCACACAAATGAGTTTTTTTCCAAAGTTACCAAAAAAATATCTTTATTAAGTTATTAAGAGAACAGGGTACGTGTGTCCTTGTATGGCCTGACTGCTAGTGTTGAACTGAGCTTTTAATTTAACAGGTTTCAGTGACAACAACACAGGAAAAAGCCACCATGGTGAAGCTTCACACACAGGCCCCACCTCATCCTGCTGGAACCATCCTTAGAGGATATTGTCCCATATTTTCCACCTTAGCAGCAGTCACAGAGCAGGTTTACTTTGCAATCCGATTCCCTGTCTATAACACATATATACAGACTCTTTGATATCAGTAGTGGTGGCGCACAATCCGGGAAAATATCCCTTCTGGTTCTTTTCCATCTCCCAGGGCAGCCAGGAATCCTTCTTGTCTCCTCCTCTGGGCTAAAGCAGCCAGGGACTTGAAGGTCTTTGGCTCATAAATAGCCAGATCAGCGAGCACTTTCCTATTCAGCTCCACCTGGGACTAAACGCAAGAAAATTTGTCGTTTAAGTCCTGTAATTTTTGGGAACAACACTGCAATGCTTAATCACACTTTATTAAACATTAAATACAATAAACACTCTTTATTGTTTATATAAACACTCTTCATTAAATTTCATTAAGCGCTCTTAATGCTTCATAGCCAAGGTCTCAAGGCAAATTACCTTTTTCCTACCCTGTATAATTTTGGAATTGTTGAAGACTGTCAGACATGACTACTTGGCCATGGGTACCTCATTAAGCCACCGTGTAAAATCTGTTTACTAAGTTTTTCTGGTAGAAACCAAGAGCTGAAGAAGAATCTCTCATTTTGCTCCAGGCCATGTGCTCCAGGTTAAGCCATTGCATTTGTTTCAGCTCAAACAAACTAAAAACAGTATCAACAAATGAAAAACGATTAAAATTAAAACCAATTAAAATTAACACCAGCAGTCTCAAAACATTAAAACCTGTATCAATAAATTAAAACCAATTCCCAGCATGTTTAAGAAGAGGGACAACGGCACCAGCTCTCTGCACTGTCCATGTTCAGAAAAAACACAAAGTCAGTGAAGAGAATAGAGATTTCTTAGGGTGTTTGGTTTTTTTTCTGATCCAAGCTTTGTATTTTTAAATCCCTTCAAGTAAAAGGAAAGCAAGTTGCCACTTAATGCCCACAATAGCAACAGAGCATTTTACAGGTCTCATTCTTAGGATGCTCAGTAAAGAGTTTTGGGGACAGAACAAGGTGTAGAACCACAGTGTTCACCACAATAAAAGGGGACGATGCATGCAAGGAAGAGAAACAGGTTTAGGGCAGAACTTAATTCCTGAAGTGAATGAAACTGCTTTCACAAGCAGAAGGCCTAGAATGAGTAAGTAATTACTCTCCAAGCCCCATCCTTACCTTAACCAGGTTGCTTATGAAGGCTGGGTACTTCAAACCATGTTCAAGGGAAGCTGCTTCAATCCTTGTGATCCAGAGCTGAAAGGGTAAAAATGAACATCTTGAGTGATAAAATACTTTCTGCCACGCTGGTCTGCTCACACTAAATATGGAATCACAGAATATCCTGAGCTGGAAGGGACACACAAGGATCATCCAGTCTAACTCCCGGCCCTGCACAGACACCCCAACAATCCCACCCTGTCCCTCAGAGCGCTGTCAAACACTCCTTGAGCTCTGGCAGCCTTGGGGCCGTGACTAAATCCTGGGGAGCCTTTTCAGTGCCAACCACCCTCTGGGAGAAGAATCTTTTATACTGATATCCAACCTAACCCTCCCCTGACCCAGCTCCAGCCGTTTCCTCAGGTCCTGTCACCGGTCACCAGACACCCACAGCCTTCTCAGTGCATCATATGCACATACTAACTGCTGAACGAGCCGTTCCAGGCCACACAGGGACCGAAAATCCTTCCTTTGAACACGTATTTTTCACTGACTGGTTTTGAGGAACGCCCCCCAATAAGGAAGATGGCAGTTCCAGCTCCGCCTTTCTCCCGTTTTCACGTTGACACCCAACACGTGGCCCTTTACCGCTCTCAGGAATCTCTTCTTCTCTCTCCTGGCCTTCGTGGACCTCACAAACGCCCTGCGGACGCTCCTCACTGCCAGCTTGTAGCAGCGGTTCTTCCTCCCACGAAAATGCTGGAACAAAAACAAGCGGGATGTTCTCGTTACGTTTAAGGCTGTCAAACCCTTCAGTGACACCAGTACAAGCTCACTGGCATTTCGCAGCTCTCCACGGCAAGGATCGCTGAACACTTCACAAGCACCAGGAAAACCTTCGGCTGGCGTGTAATGAAAATATTCCTTCCTTGGTTTACAGCGTGGGAAATGTAAGGTTGAAAAGCTGGAGCAGGCTAGAAAATGTTGGTCCAGCATGGAGCCAAAACCAGACCTTACTCTGGGCTGTGGTTCCAGGAGGCAACCACAAAATCATCGTCAGTGCTTTCACCCAACCCTAAACTCACACATTTATTCTCATTCCTGAGCTGCCCTTTCATTTTGTTTGTGTGAACAGGAGCCTCTGGTATATCAAAAAGTCACCCAGACAGAAAGTATAACGAAATGAGTTTACTGGAGGTACCACTGACATCCATCCAAAGTGATGCAGGAGGAAGTAGCCAGTGCTGCACAGCCAGAAAAAACTACCACTGGTACTGTGGGCAGCTTGGGTGCTACAAAACCAAGACACTCTCACTTCCTTCAACATTTTCTACCTCAGTATTACAGCAAGATGTACCACACCTCCCAGGATGCCCTTGAGAAAGGTTCAGTAGCCTGAACTTTAGTTGAAATCACGTTATGCAGGAGCCTCTTTCCCCCTTCAAAATGCACTTAAGGACAAGGTTAATTTTTTTCCAGCTCCTCTGCCCAGTAAAGAAAAAACCACACTCAACAAAAAAAGCCACAATCATAGAATCATAGAATCAGATGGGTTGGAAAGGACCTCTGAGATCATCCAGTCCAACCCTTGATCCAACACCACCGCGGTTCCCAGACTATGGCACTCAGTGCCACGTCCAGCCTCACCTTGAAAACCTCCAGGGATGGAGAATCCACCACTTCCCTGGGCAGCCCATTCCAATGGCTGATTACCCTCTCTGGAAAGAATTTCTTTCTAATATCCAACCTAAACCTCCCCTGGCACAGCTTAAGGCCGAGCCCTCTTGTCTTCCTGCTGGTTCCTGGGAGAAGAGACCAAAATCGACACCAGCCTAGAGCACGATGGATTTGCAGACTGATCTTCTCACAGTGCTTGTATTCATATTATTTTTATCTTATCAGGATTCTTGCTGTTATTCGTGCCCGTGCATGTGTTACAGCGCACCAGTGGATTTAACCAGAGATCCATTCACGCACCCAGAACACGTTAAACTGCTGTGAGTCAACCACAGAACGGCTTGGGCGAGAACAGGCCTTGAAGGCCACCCAGTGCGCCACGGGCAGGGGCACCTTCCACCACCCCGGGCCGCTCCACGCCCGGTCCCGCCCGGCCTTGGACACCGCCAGGGCCGGGGCAGCGGCAGCTTCGGGAGCGCCGAAGGGACCCCACACGCGGCTCGGCGGTGCCGGGGAAGGGCTGGGACAGCCGCGGGGGGGACGGGGGGTAAACAGGGCGGTGGGGCCGGGCTGGCAGGGCGGCTCGGAGCCCGCACTCACCCGCGCGTACTTGAGCACCTCCTGCACCCTCCAGAAGCGGTCGGTGAGGCGGCTGCGGACCCAGCGCGCCGCGCTCAGCACCACCATGGCGGCGGCGGCGCCTTCCGGGGCGGGCCCGGCCGCGGCGCTGCCCCTCAGCCGGCCCCGACCTGCCCCCGCCTCCTCCCGCCGCTCCCTGGCCCCATCGCTCCCCGCTCCTGCCTCCGGTGCTCCCTCCCCACCTTTCCCGGTCCTTCTTCCGGCCCTTCCTCCGGTCCTTCCCAGCCTTTCCTCTGATCCTCACCCCGGTCCTTCTCCCACTCCTTTCTCCGGTCCTTCCCGACTCTTCCCCTGGTCCTTCCCCCGGCTTTTCCCACCGCCCTTCCTGCGCTCCTTGCCCCGGTCTTTTCCTCCGCCTTTCCCCTGCTCTTTCCCCCGCTCTTTCCCCCGATCCTTTTCCCNGTCTCCCCCCGCCTTGCCTTGTCCTCCCTCACAGAATCCCGGGATCACTGATGCTGGAAAAGCCCTCCCAGCCCATGGATCCCCCCTGTGCCCCATCCCCACCTTGTCCCCCAGCCCAGAGCAGGGTGCCGCATCCAGCCTTTCCTTGGACTGGGGACTCCAAACCTCCCTGGGCAGCCCCTGCCAATATCCAGTCACCCTATCTGATGAAATTCTCCCTGATGTCCGACTTAAACCTTCCCAGGCGCAGTTTAAGGCCGTGTCCTCTCATCTCTGTGCTTCTGGGCTGCATAACTCCAACGAGTGCCCAAACCAGCAATGCTAAAGCACCGTGCAAAGATTTGGTGTTGTTTGCAGTGACCGGGACAATTCCAACCTGGGTAGAGTCGTCCTGTGGTGTAAGAGACTGTGAGACATGAAATAAAAATTCATGAACTGTAGCAAACCACAAGATGGTGCTGTCAGAAAATTATTCCTTAGGAGCAACAGTCCTTGGCGTCAGAGAACTAATGAACTTGTCTGATCCTCTTTAATCAGTACCGGTCCCAGCATCTCAGAGCCATGATGCTCCTCGTAGGAATTGCACCATCATCCAGATAACTTTCCCATTTCTGGGCAGGTACTTAAGGAATTGGAAATTTCACAGAATTGGAGGCTTGGGCGATCACTCTTACTGTCACTGGGATTTGTTTAATACAGTATCAGAAGAATCGTAAGAATCTGTATGTGTTGAATTTTTTTGCTCCAAAGGAAAATAAATTTACAGACCTCCCACGGGTTACAATGCATTTTCATTACAGCAAAAGAACTTCGTAAAGTTTCACTGGATTTAGCAGAGCTTTTTAGAATTTCTGGCATTTTTATGAGTAGTTAAGGAGCTCTGTGTTGTACTACCCCACTGTGCCCTCGCCAGATGGTAAAACCAGCTGTAGGACTTTGAGTTGCCCAGCACCAAGCTCATATTCCCATGGTTTAAGCCTAACCTTGACTGTTCTTCCTACAGTTTCTTGTTGGGTTCTTTGTGTTTGTGTGACTTGCCCTTTTTCCACCAACAAGGCACAAATCAAGCTTGAAAAATATTACATCTTTAAATCAGCAGCTTTTAGATGGCAGAGTAAATACTGGGACTCTTTCATTGCCTCTGTGCCACTTGTCACATTTATTACACCCAACACCATCTGGTTTCCTGCACAGATTCGGGCTTTATTAACACTGTGTCTCAGCACTGAAAGCAGGCTGGATTCAGCAGTTATTTCCCTCTGGATGTCTGGACAGATCCGTGAAGAAATTTTGCATTTTGCAGCTCGAGTGCCCTGAAACCTCCCCTGGGAGCCATGATGAAAATGGACTTTTCATACACTGATGTCTGTTTTAAAGGTTGTTTCTCTCTGTGTTTTTTAGTCTCTCTCTCTCTCTTATTACCATGAGTGTATCCAAAAGGCTACATAAACATCCAGATGCCACTGTAATTCTTAAATAATATTGATCATATGAAGCAGATTAAATAACTGATAATTGCTATGCCTTCACTACAAGAATATCAATATGCTCTGCAATCAGTAACAGTGATGACTGCAGGGGACAGATGATTTCTGAGGTATAGAGTGATTGTTATCAATTTCCCTGAGATTTTTTTAATCTAGAGGGGAATTTCAGAAAATGAATCAGAGGCAGAATAATTGAAGTTGGAGAGGGACCATCTTGCCCTGGGGATGGATGGTTCGAGTGTGGCTCTTGGGTGCTGAGTGCCAAATCACATCCCTGGTGAGGCAGATGTGAAGGATTGGCCAGCACAGAGAGCAGCTTCTGAGCCTGTTCTTTGTAAACAAAGCAGTGTTGCAAAGCTGAGAGCTGGCTCAGAAGGGACGACACTGCCTGGGTTTGAGTGTCTGTGAGCTCAGACAGCTGAGAGCAGTGACACCACACACCGCTCCCATCTCCGCTTCCAGGTCTGCACCGTGTGGGCAAGGACTCCAACGAGGGGAGAAACAGCTCCTGTTCTTTATCTTCACTGGTCACCTCATTTGGGTGAGGCTTGAGCAGGAATATTTACATGGTTACAGGGTGAAGAGCATGGAAAGATGGTTTGAAGACAAGGAAGTGTCTGTCAGTGCCTAAGCCTGATATTCCTAAGAACCAGCAGTGCTCCAAGGTGGAGGAGGAGGATATAAAGCCAGTCACCTTCTGGAACTGAGCAGCCTATCACAGCTACGACAGCAACTGTTTGGGACCTCTGGGGATCATAACCCTGGGAAGAACAACAGCAAATTCAGTAGAACTCTGGATTCTAAACCAAAATAATAACTACTGCCAAACTTCCAGCAGCCAGATCTACTTGGAACTGAGGCTGGGACACTGCTAGGAAACCACCTCAAGAAAACAACCTCTACTGGCAAGGTCCTGAGGAAGCAGGTGGCAAAGAAAAGAAGGAAGGACAGAGACCTTTCCCTCCCTGCTTCATAATGATCTCTGGTTAAGGGTTCCTGTCCACGTGTGGAAGAGGCAGAAAAAGCCTTTGCAAATTGCTTCCGAAAGCAAAGAAACCATTTTGGATAAGAGCGTGGGTTGACTGATCTCCTTGAAGAATGTCTGCCCGGGACACGGAGGACTTCGGAGCAGAAAACCTCTCAGAAGATTCTCGGATGATCCCCGGCCTCCCACCCTATGACATGGATGACCAGCTCCTGCCCAGGGAGCAACGCAACCCCTGGTGCTGCCTGGCGTGGACACTGGTCATAGGCACCATGAACTCCTTGGTCTTTCTCATTAATTTGCTGCTGATGTTTGTTATTTTCACCATTGTGCTGCTCCCCACCATTGTGGTGGTTTACTTTGGCTTCCAGTGCCACTCCCAGGTAAGAAAGCCTCTCCCTCTCCTCTGGCTGCTCCCAGACACCTTAGGGTCACCCCTGAGGGTTTGTTTGAGCAGTGGCTGTAAAGGCAAGGTGAGACTCCCCAGGCTGTGGCTTCGTTTTCATGAGGGGTGTGTGCCTGGACAGATTTTTTCCTAAGGGGGGGTATGTGTATAATCTGGGCTGACAAGAACAGGTACTGTGGGAAATGGCAGCTTGATTGGGCAATAAAGTTGCATCCCCATGGAAATACCAAGCAGCAGTGCCAGGTGAGGTGAACACACTCCCCGGCTTGATTTTGATTAAAATGCTGTTTGCATTTTAATGTCACAACATTTCTCTCTGGTCTGTGACTGAGAGCTGCCAACCTGAACTCCTCTGTAACTCACAGTCCTGCCTGGGCTCTGGAAGGGTTTGCTGCTTTCTGTTTAATTCTGTAGTATTGGATCTGCCCAGTGCCTCAAGGTAGAATTAATAAAGTCTGACAGAATATTTAATCCCCTTCTTATGCCAGCCTAACATTCAGATGTGTTCCTAAATATGCTGTGCATCTCCTCACACCAAAAATGAGCCCCCTCTGCCCATCAAGGCTCTGGCTGCGTGCATGGCTCTTCCAGTTGTTTGCTGTCCTCTGGATTGCATGATTTCCTTACAAATTTCTTCTTGGTATAGTCCTGTAAGTATTTTTAGGATCACTTGATGAAACATAGAGGTGAAAAAGCAATTCTCCTGCTTCCCTTGCAGGCATTAACTGTTAGACCAGCTCAATGTGACTGTTCCGTAAGTCAGAATTATTGGCTTCAAATGGGACTGAAAATGGGAAAAAAAAGATGAGAACTGGCCCCCAGAATTGCCCCTTCCAGCTTCCCTCACCTTGGAAAACCTCAAGTTCTCCTTTGCACGCGCAGCCAAAGGCTTTCAGGAGATGCAAAAGGTTTTTGAGTGCAGCCAAATAGACCAGAAGTGAAAGCCCCTGTGCTGCTGGAAGCCGCCAGGAGTCTTCTAACACAGACTTTTCTTTGATACAATCATAGCAAGGGATTGTGGCAATTGGCTTCACAAGAGCAGTCCTTTGTCTTTGGGCCTTTCAATGCCTTCCCGGTAGCCAGAGGCTGATTTCTGCACTGCGGGTCCATTAGATGGATTTATTGTTGGTTTGGGTTTTTTTTGTAGTATGATGGGTTGTGTTTCTTTTACTGCTGAAAGGACAGGGAAAAAGGAAAGAGGTCTGGGGACGTGGGGGCTGCCTGCAGCGTTTGTTAATGCACAACAACTGAGTGCTCAGCTCGGCTCTGCTGCTGCCAGCACGAAAGGAGGGCTTTAAATACCACTCAGCGAGGCCCAGTTAGTCTTTGCTTTGCAGCAAATGGAGTGAATGGTCTTTCCTGGCAGGTTTTTCAGTGCAAAGAGATGCTCAGAGGCAGAAATGAGTCCAGTGTGTACGGAGGACAGAACACAAAGGGTCTGTTCCAGGGCAGGGGTCTGGAGGGTCTCCAGCCGGCAAGTAGCTGTGGAATGACCAAATTCTGTCTGCAGGATATCACATCTTGCTGTGTTTTTATTTACTCTGTTGTAATTTCCACACACACCAATGTAGCACCAGGAGGCCTTTTGCTGCCTATCAGATGCTATTTGATGATTTAATAAAGATCAGTGTTTCAGTGTGCAGTGTCCTTGTCTCACAGCGATGCTGTGAATGATTGAAATCTTGATTAAGATGTGATGTCATCACCTAGAGCAGCCTGAAGTCTGCTGAGCTCAGCTCAGAGACAGGGAAGAGGTGTCTCTGTGTGAAAGCACTGGGAATTCAAGGGTGCTTTGGCTCCCACCCACCACCAGGCCTGTGACAAGCTGTAGAAGTGGTGCTTAGGGGTGGATCTGGCANGGCTCCCACCCACCACCAGGCCTGGGACAAGGGGTGGATCTGGCCGCGGGTTGATGGTTGGACTGGATGATCTTGGAGGTGTTTTCCACTCTCAGTGGCTCTGTGGTTCTGTGGCTCTGTGGTTCTAAGCTGTGTCTCACTCTCCCCACCAGGTCCTGCATTCATCTGCCCGCTACTGCAAGAGCATCCTGGATGACAACAGCTCTTCTGCCCTCATCATCCTGGGCTTTGTCATCATGTCCCCTCTCATCGTGGTGGCCATGGCCACCTACTGCAGCCTGGCCCGGCGCCTGCGGCTCTTCATGTGCTTCCAGCCCTACAGCCTGGCCGTGTACAAGGGGGGGAGGTGGTGCCCCTACGAGGGGGGGGGTCCCTGTGGCTGTGCCAGGGGCTGGAACACTCAGGTCAAGGCCTGGGTGTGAGTTGGCAGCGCCAGCACCGTCCTCTCCCCGTCCCATCCCTCCTCAGCACTTCCCCGGGGCTCTGCGGAGATCCCACGGGGCCTGAGCTGATGCTCAGCCGGGTCAGCTGGGGCTCCCTCGGGATTTCAGCGGTGTCTGAAGTGGTAGCACAGATCCCCTGTCACACAGCATTGCCAAAAACTGCAGCTGAGGGGTGGCACAGTGCAGGTGAGAGGCAGGGGAAGGCAGGGCATTTCCATCCTGTCACATCCCCGGGGTCTCTGTGGCGTTGTTAGTGGGGTCTGTGTGCTGCTCATCCCTGCAGGCCATGTGTTCCCGCTGGATGCTGTTCCCCTGCCTCCCCAGCATAACCATTTCCAGCGTTCTGTAGAAATAAAGGAGATTCCAAATGCCCCAAGGGAGTTTCTCTCTGTTCTGTCTCAAGGCACTGGCTGCAGCAGCACCAGCCACGCTGTACCTGTGGTTGTTCCACACCACAAGGCACTGTAAGGTAAAAGGTAATTTTTCTTTTCCTTCTGAGGATTGATTTTTCCAGTCTCCTTGCCCTGCATGGCCCTGGTACCACCCTGAGAAACAACCAGGGGTGGCCACAGGCACAAGTGAATTGGAGAGAAAAAAAAAGTAAAAAAGGAGAAAAATGCTTGTCAGCTTCTGGCAGGGCTGAGGAGAAACAGGAAAGTTCTGTTCCATGGAAAGGAGATATCATGCTACAGGATAACAAGGTTTTTGCCTAGGGGCAATGTCTGCTCACTGGGTACAGATATTTGATATGAGCTGCTGTTCCTTTTGCTCACCTGTTTAATCCAACTGCTTTTACAAGGAAAGGATTCTTCAGCCTGGCTGTGGTGTAGTGAACCATCCCCACTGCTGTTGCAATCCCTGCAAAGGAACTCAGAGTTATTTGCTACAGCCTTCCCAATAAAGCAAAAATCGACTTAATTTGGTATTTTACTTTACAGAAAATTTCAATAACGAAGGGGAAATGAATCTACCTGAAATCTCAGAAGCAGAACACACAGCTCAGGCTGTACCTCAGGGTGTCCTGGCACGGGCAGAGCCCCCAACAAGGCATTCCCAGCAGTGCCGGAGCTCTGAGGTGAAATCGGTTTGATCCTCAATTTCCTGTAGGGAGCACAGAGCCATCCTCAATATCCTCAGCCTCGGATCAAGTGCTGAGGGCAGCTGTGCCAGCCTGCTGTGTGCAGGGCCGATGTGCCAGGCAGGGACCGTGCCCACAGATGTGGTGATGCCTCCTCTGCACTCCCCCAGGCAGGGCTTTGTGCTGAGAGCTCCCAAACCAGCCCAGGGCACAGCTCTGCTCAGCAAGGTGCTGCAGGAGGACAGAAACGTGTTTTAACTGTTTGGGGTTTTTTAAGCCCCAACTATGTATGGGTTTAATTTCCCTGTGACACCTCCATGCTCAAAGCCACGGCACTAACCTGGTACTGACAGACCTCAGAACACACTAAAATTTCCATCCAGCCTTTGGTCAGGTCCATGTTTATTTGTACTTCCCTGCTCCTCTCTCATCAGTGAACAGTGCAGATGAAGTCATTAGGAGGATGCCATGTCTCAGTGGTTATCAGCCCTCTGATGCCTCCAGTTACTGGAGTTCTCAGCTGGGGGCAGCGCAAATACAAACCATCTGTCAAGCTGAACTGAAATCAGGAGTATCATCTCTTAGAGCCAAGGACAACATGGAATTTATTGGAAGGATGCTACATTCCTCCTCTGAGGGAGGCCGGGGAAAGGAAGCTGGAACCTGCAGCACATACCATGAGAGGATGTGCTGCTCCCCGTCCCATCACGGGCAGCTGAACGCTCCAAGTGCTGAGTTTTCTGTGAATAACTCTCCAGGTTAATTTGGCAGGATTTGCGTGGTAATGTAACCCCAGTGACACACGTTTTGGACAGTCTCTTGTGCTCTCTCCACTTGTGTTGCTAACGGCTTCACTGTAACTGGAATGGCTTCAGGGAAGCTTCCCTGTACTCCTTCCCCTCCCTTCTCTTTCTCTGAGCTCACTGGTCACTGGTGATTGTTTCCAGCTCTGCTGGAGAACTTGGTGAGAATGAATGGAAGGAATTGAAGAAGGAATAATCAGGGAGTGCCTGCCAAGGGCTCCTTCCCTCTGCTTGTATGTAAGTGCCCGCAGAATGGGTCACCAACTGCGCCCTCTCCTGTGAATCCTCCCCTGGGACTTGGCTGGGGCACTAACTGTGGTTTTGGTCCCCCCTTCAGCTGTCTGTCATCCCCCAGGATGGAATTTCCCTGGATTTCATGTGTTGTTTGCAAATGCCTGCTGTAGCTGGTGCTGTGCCTTGGAGGAGCAGCCGATCCAGGGGTGCCCAGGCCTCGAGATGGGGCTGTGGGGCTGAGCCTGGAATGTTCCCCGTGCTCTGGGACATCCAGCCTGGAGTGGCAGTGACCACCCATGTACCTGGGCACGGATTCTGCCTTGGATCCCTCTTGCTGGGCAGGGCCATTGCTGGTTAACAGCGTCTGTCCCTGGAATTTTGGCCGGATCTGACCCTATTTAGCTGGTGAGGGCTGAAAAATGCCAAGTGGGAGGGAGTATGGGATGGTGTGATCCTATGATCCACTGCTGGAAGACAGTGTCTCTTCCCAAAAGGATGTTCAGGGGGATAAGTGTGTCCTGGCACAATGCACACATGACCTATAAGTGCCAGCAGTCACCTCCCAAACCTCAGTCACTGCTTTCCCTCTGCCCCAAGCACCCCCTGCAGCCGCATAGGAACCCAATTCCCACAGAGCTGAGCTGCTGCTGGGAATAATCCCTCTGCCTGTCTGTGGCAGCAGGATAACTTAGGCTGCCATCATCCCCCTGTGAAAGAGTAATGCCAAGGCAGGCTGGGCAACATTCCCAGGTTTTGTGGTGGCAGCCCAAGGGAAGGATCTACACCCCAGGGACAAAAAATAGGGACATTTATCAGCCCAACAACAGAGCCACTTTTCAAGGGAAGAGCCATGGATTGTCCACGTGGGATGCTCAGAGCTGCAGGGGTTGTCACGGCTGTGCTGTGCATTTCTCCCTCTGCCAGGGCATGAGTTCATGGAAATGCTGGTGTGGGGAAGCAGGACCAGCCCAGGCTGTGGGTGGGTGCCCTTGGATGCCAGAGGCAATTAAATCCCTGTCAGCTTTCCAGGCCAGCTCCTCCCTGGCCACACAGCAGAGACATGAGTGCCTGAGTCACAAGGGAGGGGAGGACAAGGGACACTCGGAGCATCTACTCCAGTTGCACCACGTGAAGTGCAACCTGAAGCTGTGCTCCAGGAACTCCGGCTCGCTGGGGACCTGTCCTTGGCTTCCTTCCCCAAAGCCAGGCCTAAGGACTCCTCTTTCCCGAGCCTGCTGCAAGGAAGAGCAAAAAGATGTTTACCCAGGACATTCCTGCTCTCAGGAAGGTGACTGGGAGCTCTTGGAAGGGACACTGGCCCTTAGAGAGCATCCCAGCTCCGAGCTGCCTGCCGAGCTGTGCCAGCTGATGAGCATTCAGGGAGTTGCCTGCAGCTGCCAGAGGTGCTGGCTCTGTAACTCCTTGGCAGCAGAGAAGTGGTGATGAGCAGGAGGGTTCATTCCTCCCTCTCGCCCCAAAAGCACTGCCCTGCTCCCGCTCTTCAGCAGCAGAGTTAATAAACCCGGGTGCTAAAATCACCCTTTTGTCGACACCTTTCCATCATCGTGGCACCAGGCAGGAGGCTGCTGGAGCGTGTTGAAGCCTTTGTGAAGTGTTGCAATGCCAACGTGACTGCTCTGCCCGTCCCGGGGGGCTGGCAGCTCCTGTTTCATCGGCGCAGGGGGACTACCACAACTTCCCAGCCCCTGCACCTCCCTTGTTTCTCTCCCCGGGAAAGGCTCACCTGGTCCCAGCCCCACTAAGGAAGAGGGTTTTAGATAACACGGTGAAAACTGCGAAGACAGAGTGCTGGCTGCTGTGGGGACGGGCAGGGCAGGGGGCCAGGAGTGAAAGGGGAGCCGGCGCCAGGTCCCTGGTCTGCAGGAGGAAACACAGGGATGCACTTGGCTGCAGTGGGTGCCCCCGTGGAAGCAACCTGAGCAATCTGCTCCTTGAGCCCTTCTCAAACCCCTGGCACCTCCAGGGCGTGGGACAGAGCAGGATGCGATCAAAGGCTGGTGAGGATTTCCCACAGGCACAGGGTGGCTGTGGCCCACCTTTGATCCCACTGGAGGGAACTCCTTGTGGCAGACTTTTGGGGAGGAGGAAGGGGAAGTTTTTCCTGTGGTCTTTCGGCGTATTCTCGTCAGGCTGCACAAAGTGGGGCTTCGAGCAGATCTACTGGCACAAGTTACCACACTGGATATTTAAGGGGAAGCTGAAAAGCCATTCCCAGCCCTTTTAGGAGCTGGAGATTGTTCTGACATCCTGTCTCTGGGGCTACTTTCGGAGACAGGACATCTCTGCACGAAGCAATTTGTTCCACTGTCGGCACAGCTGGTGGGTTCAGCATCATAAAGGTCAACCAGACCATCCTGGGAAGCACTGCTGGGTCACACCAGGAGACACTGGAGTGCTCCTGCCCCCTGAGACATGGTGGGCAACCCTCCAGCAGGTAAAAATGAGACAGGATGTGCAGGGCCGGACCTGGCCTTCAATGGTTTGTCTGAAGCTCAGGGAGAGATAAGAATCAAAGCCAAAAAACCTCAGACAGACCACTCAGGGAAACAGTGGTGCTGTTTGCTCCGCTTTCAGATGCCTCCAGTTCCACTCGTGCCTCTTTCATTGTTCCTCAAGTACTTGGATAGAACTGAGGAAACCAAGCCCTACACAGAAGAAAAGGAGTAAAATTAGAAGCCAGGGGAGCAGACTTCCTCCAGACAAAAGCATCTTGCTGCTGAAAGCCCAGCCTTTTGGCCTCCTGGTTTCTATTTTAGCTGTGCTGACCATGGTCCCATGCTGGCCATCAGCACTCACACCGGGATTCCCACCTTTTCAGCCATCCTGGATCCCTCAGCCTCCCCAAATCAGCTGCTGCTGAGATGCAGGCAGAGCCCTCCACTCACACAGCGCTCACTGTGAGGAGGAACCAGTGTTAGCTGAGTCCAGCTGGGAAATGAAACTCCTTATCCTTATCCTTGTCCTGAAATGAGCTCAGCCCTGCAGCACGTCCAGGGACTGCCTTTCCTGACAGAGAACTGGGCTCTACCACAACAGGGCACGGGAGGGAGGGAAGAGATCCAACCAGTTTTCTGCAAGCTGCTCTCAGATAGCTCCTATTTCTTCTTGGAAATGGCTTTCCCCTCTCACACTGCCTCTCCCCTCATGAGGCCTTGACCCACGGACAGGGAGGGTGGAATTGTCTCAGCTTTGGGCACAGATGCTGTTACAAAGGGCACTTTTCTTGCAGGCACCAGCTGCACTTCACCTGCTGCTGCACACATTTAATTTGCCGTGGTGTCTGACTCCATCTGAGCCAGATGCACCAGGCAAACACTCTGCTTGGGATATTCTGGCATTTGCTTTCTAGTCACAGCTTAGAAACCCAGAGAAAAAAACAGTTAAGCCTAGAGAGGAAATCAGTCCAAGTGTTTCAGAGCACCAGAGGATTTTAGTTCAGGTTACAGGGAAAGGGTTCATTCAGCCTCCTGATTGACTGCCTTTTTTAATAATGCAATACTCCATACCCCACATAGATAGAGGGGTAAGACAGAAAACCCTTTTGCCTGGTTGCAGTTAAGGATGTCATGCAGCTGGGTGTGAATACCTCTGCTATTTTTCTAGTTTGTTCTCAGTACCTGGGCATGGCTCTGTGCCTGCCTGTCTACCTGGGCTAGACCATTCCTGTCAGCACTTGGAAAATCAGGTTTCCTTGGGGTTGCACAGGCACTGTGGGTGGGACTCCCCTCGGCTGCTTGCTTCCTTGATGAAGGGCCCTTTGTTCATGGGGCTTTTTGGTGCTTGCCTTGACCATTTAACATCTTGCTGCTCCTTGCCACGGTTTTAGCCACATAATTGTGGTACCCAAAGGGTGTGATGAGCCTTTGGGGTTGTCTCATCAAGATAGCAGCGATGGAGAATGGGGTTTGCCATGACATGTGTGAGCTGGAAAAACACAGGTGGAGATTTCTTGGAGCTGCAGCCACAGAATCCCCCCGTTTCCACCAGAGAGCCACAGAGCCGTGTTTGTGCTGAACCATTTCACAGTAACTCACAGATTCCCAGTAATAATGGCTAGAAGGAAAAGCTGTAGACCAGCAAGTCCCCTTTCCCACCCAGGAAAGACTAAAAGGATAGAACAGAGCGACCCACTGGTGGTGGAGGTTGTTCTCCCGTGTGACTGTGCCCCAGGGCAGGGCTGTTCAGAACAGATGCACCATCTCCCCGTCAGTCCTGCTGGATGTGGCTGCTCGGCAAAACCCCGTGAACACTCTGGAGACAAGGAAAATTCCCTCCAAAGCCTGGCCAAGCGTTCCTCTGGCCCAACACATTTCCATGAGGTCACTGTTGGAGTTCCTCCTCTGTCTGGATCGTTCACAACCAGAAATGAAACGCTTTCTCTTTGAGCTCATGACCCCTCGTGTGCAGGATGTTTTACTATGGCCTACCATGGGACACGAAGGGTCTTTGCATTCCTGCTGGCATCCTCCATATCTGCTCCAGAAGGATTTGGGACACTCGCTGCAGCACACGTAACGTGGCTCAGTCTCCAGCTTTTGTGCTCCTTCCAAAATTGCAACACAGGAAGGTCTTGTCATCCTGATTGATGACGACCCGTAACAAAAACGGTTCCAGGAATCCCCGTACTCCAGAAATGCCTGGTTTTTGATCTGCAGTCCTGGAAAACACTTGGTTCCTGTTGGGGTCAGAGGTCTGACACAAGGGCTGCGTTTTTGCTGCGTTCTGCTGACAAAATGTGGAGCAACGGGTGTCCCCTCACATCCAGCCACCGACTCGTCTGAAGGGGCAGGAGAGAAGAGGGAAGAACCCCCAGAATTTCCCCGCTGCTTTGGAGGTTTATAGGGAGTTCCACGCAGGGAGAGAAGTCTTGGTAGGCTACATGAATGATGATGCAAGCAGTAAGAAACAGTCTGGGGGAAAGACTGCAGGAAAAAGGTGCTTTTTTTTCGGTTTCACAGGTCCATCGTGCATCAGTTTTCCTTGTTTACCCTCTGGAACACCTCTCCATCGTGTTCCATGTGTCACCTCCATTCCTGACCGGCTTGCCGTGGCCTCTCAAGAGCTTGTCAGTCATGGAGATGAGGAAAGGCACAGAACACACGAGAAGAGAAGCTCTGAGTGTCTTTTATTGGCAGAGTATCACGACAGCAACGTCCCTGACAGGTGCCAGGAAGCAGAGGCAGAAAGAGCCCCATGTGTGGGAGAACTCTGCAAAACAGGATCTGCCAGATTTCCTCTGCAGGACCAGGGATCAGGGCAGGCCCCACGCTTGGAGCAGCCCGGTTTGAACACAGCCTTCCTTCCCTGCCACCTCTCCTGAACAGCAGCAGAACCACCCGGGATCTCCAGCTGAAGGTGCCTGAGGGTGACGATCCCTCCCTCCCTTTTTCCTGCCCTGTATCCCACCCACATATAAATCTATGCACATAGAGCTGTCCCCTTCTTTTGAGAGCCAGGAGGGAAAATGACTGTGGAACTGGTAAGTGTTACCTCATTTCTTGGTTCAGCTGGGAAGGGCAGGAATAGCTGGAATTGCAGATTTTCAGTCAGGACCAGGATTTGAGTCTAATCATGCACAGAGATGTGGGTCAGTGTTAGTCTCAGTGCAGCTGTTGCTCTGTTGCTGTTTCCAAACTCTATTTCTCTGAATGTTCAGTGGCATTCCCTGCAACCCACCACATTTTTTTTTGGGGGGGGGATTTCTGGGACCATTTCTAGGAATTTTCCTGCAGGGGCAGATTTCCACAAGGCTAATCTGTTCAGCTTAGTGGACTTCAATTCCTTTCCAGCTTCAGTAATGTTTCTTGTCGGATTTGACTTGAATTCTCTTTCCTGTTGGGAAGTGAGGAGTGTGGATGTGGCTCTGCATTCACATCACCTGCCTCTTCTTTCTTCACCAGAGAAGCAAATTCCTCTTGCAGAAGGAGCCTCCCTGGAAGGGTGGGGAGAAGAGGGGACATTTCTGTCCAACAGTACCACTTATTTGCGGGGGAATATTTGTACTCTTGTTGTTCTTTCATCATTGGGTCAGGCACTACAGCGCCCAGCTCTGGAACAAAAGCCTCTTATCCCCAAAATAGATGGGAATTGTTTTGATGGCTTTGCATGCACCAAGTCACCTCTTTCTTTATGGACTGCTGGAATTGCAGCTATTTCCCTGGTGTGACGTGGGAGGGCACAAGGCTGGCAGGACTCGCAGTGAGGAAGAGTCAGGCAGAGTGTTTCCCAGCAGAACCCTCCACCCCCTCGGGCTCGTTTATGCAGCAGGATTTCTAATCTGCCTTCTTTTGACTGCAAACAGTGACTTGCTGATGGCAGGAAGTCTTTCCCCCCTTATTACTTCCAGATTTCATCCTGCCCTCTCAGATCTCAGCATGGCTCTTCCCAGGAGTGAGTTCAAGTTGGATATTAAGGATTACGTCCCCCAGCGTTGGCATCAGGTGCCGTGAGGCTCCTGCCTGCACTGGGTGGCTCGGGGTGGAATTGGCCCCTTCCCACAGAAAGAAGTGACTCTTCAGTCCTTGGAAATCTCACCAGCCCTCCATTACCCCTTTAATTGATAAAATGACCTCAGACTGAGTCTGTGATGGTGAAAAAGGACTCGTGAGCCTTGCCAGCTCCCGAGGGTTGGTTTGTGAGGGCGGTGGCAGCCTTGCCCAGGTGTCCTACTCCACATCCTGTCCCTCCTGAGCTTCCCAGTGCTCCAGGAGCCTGACTGGCTCAGCTCCTTTGCTCCAGAAAAGTCAGCATGTGGATTGTCCCGTCCTGCCTGTGGCTTTTGTGCACCAAAGCCTGGCTCCACGAGGCACCTGCACCTCCAGAACTTGATGACCGTGTGGGAAATGAAGAGTCAGTGCCCTGAAGGAGAAGCTTGGAGCTGACTCAGAGCTGATCCCATGCTACACTCCCTCTGTCGCTGCCCAGCATGGGGGGACAAGTTTCCAAGTGTTCCAGGAGCATGGAAGTGAGCTGGCCAAGGTCAGCCGGGCTGGAGGAGCCCTGCTGACGGCACGGGGAGTCATTCCCTCTCCTCCCACTCGCTCCCCAGCTGCCGTGCTGGGTTCACACAAAAAGGGGGATTGTTTCTTGTGCTCCAAGCTTTGTTCCTGCTCACACGTTTTTGCCTTATTTCTGAGAGAGGGGTGGAAGGCTCCAGATGCAAAGTGAGCCCTCAGCAAAGCCCACCTGAGAGGCAGCCCCGTTACAAGCCCCGAAACTGGAGGTCTGTGCCTTTCTGGCAGCCTGGAGCAGAGAAATATCTGGAAATCCCTGTCCCAGACTGGTCCAGTTGTGCTCCTGTGCTGCAGTGCTGAACCTGTTCCGCCCCAGCAAGCCAGTTTTTGGATGGCATTTATCCTGGAGCCAAGCCTCTCCAGTCCCAAAGGCTGCTGGCATGAGGGGGGGAACAGGAAAGCTGCAGAGCCGGGAGTGCAGAGGCTCGAGCTGTCACCTGGGTGTTGAGGCTGACGGAAAATCGGCCTCACTCCGGTCTGAATTCCAGGCTGTGAGCAGAGAGCAGAGCTTGGCCAGCTCTCCTGCAGCTGCACTTGAAGAGGGGGCCAGGCAGTCTCTCCTGATAGGAGCTCAGCAGCCACCCTCTGCTTCCCTTTCCTGTTGTGACTGGATGGGCTGATGGGTGCTCAGAGGCCCATCCATCACTGCCTCTGCCTTGCTTCCCCCCACCCACCACGCTCAGAACCCCCAGAGCCTGGCAAGATTTAGGGAAGCCTCTAAAAATAGAGCACACCTGAAACACAGCTGATGGGAGCAGGAGTTCTGCTGGGGGGTTGCTCTGTTCCTGACCATCAGTGGGCTGTGGCTCCAAGGCATGAGCTTGGGAGGGGGAAATAATGCCCTGGTGGCCTCTCCTTAGGCCAACCACTGTCTGAAAAGTGAGGCAGAGATGGATGGAACAGCACTGCTGTCCAAACAAGCTGCTAAAAGTCGTGATGGAGTTAACTGAGCCCTCCAAACCACCCCCCCCCAGCAGCGTGTCAGGGCCGCAGGGGGCATGAGGCTGTAAAACTGCCTTAACAGTTACTGCTGGGACTCAAAGGAATCGGGGACAGAAGGTAAAATAAGCAAAACAGATGACAGAGCAGCCTCCTGGGGAGGGAATCTGACGCCCTTTGCTTTGGTTGTTTCTTTACTGGCTCCTCCCTGAGACATCCTGCGGGCAAGCAAGCTGGGAAGGCTGTCCAAACGCAGAACCTCCTCTGTGCATCTTCTCTCTCTCCCAGACTGACGTGTTAAGAGCCCACAATCCGTGAGAGAGGCTGAGGGTTCTCGAGGCTGAGAACTTGCTGTTCAGTGGGAAATGGCAGCTTATTGTGTAGGTGGAAATCCCTCAGGAAACCCGGTTCTAAGGAGATTCTCTAAAAACTGGCTTTTCCCAGTTGCCTGGGCTTTCCTAACAGGATAGAGATAAGGGATAAAAGTCAAGCAATAAGGAAAAGGATCCACTCCAAAGAATAGCCTTTGGTTAAAAGTTGACCACTACATCCAGACCTCACTTGTACTGCTTAGAAGTGGGTCCAATCCTTGGAGCTATTTGTCTTCCTGGCAAGCAAAGAGAGGCTGCAGTTTGGGTCCAGCTGGGAAAAAGGCAGTAAAATCCTGTTTTGTGGAGGAAACGAAGCAGGAATCTGAAGTCTTGGAGAATTCTCAGGGATAAACATGAGGGTTCTCCCGTGATCAGAGCCATCGAACCACGTGCCCTGCTAAGGCCAAGGAATTAGACTTGGAGTTGCAGTAGGAGCTGCATGGAGAAGCTGGTTCATCAGGGATTTGGGAATCTGTGAGCTGAATCAGTCACTCTTCCCAAGGTCCTCTGTGTGACCAGGCAGCTCTGAAGCTTTTAGAACAAGTCTTCCAGTCTTTGGAAGGAGGTGCTGGTCCTAAGGACCAGGTTTGTACCTCCCTCCTGCGCCATTCCTGGCACTGTGGGGTCAGTTCTTTACATGCAGTTCTTATTTATGGCAGCACAGTCATTGCAAAGCAGGGACTGAGAACACTCTGCTGGGAAAGCCTCAGGCTCCAGAAGCCAGAGGGTTTTGCCCATCTGTGCCCTCCTCCCCTGGTGTTGGGGTTGGGGTTGGGGTTGTGGCCACTGCACAGAATGGGTGTGATTTGGGGGAATCTGTGCTTTGGTACGCAGCAGGATGGCTGAGCCCGTGTCCTGCCTGTTCCTTTGGGGGATCAGTGTTCCCTTGGGGGATCAGTGTTCCCTACCCTGCTCCTCCTCCTCGTCCTGGGCTGAGCTGGAAGCCGAGGATGAAGCAGTGAGGCAAAGGGCTCCGTCAGCTCCTCCTTGGCAGGGAAGCTGATGTGTGTGGACAGCACTGACATCTCTGCAGAGGGGTGGAGGATCATTCTGACATCCCAACAGCTCTAAACTCAGCCCGCTGCACACCAGGGCAGCCCTCACAGTAACAGGGAGGGACAGGGACAGGGAGCTGGGCTATTTCTGACCTACCTGACAACGGGAGACATCCAGAAGCCTCTGAGAGAGCAATGGTCCACGTTGCCTTTTGCTCTTTCTCCTGGTTCACCCCTTCACTAGTTTACCCTGTGTGGGGTAGCCTGCTCTGGCTGTGAGCAGTTAGGATGAGTCAAGCAGTTCCAGGCAGAAGAAAATGAAATCTCTGGGCTTGAGGTACTCTGAATTTAGGGTTGAGGTGCTCTGAATTTAGGGTTGAGAGTCTAGGCTGCTCCTGCCCTTCATCCCAGAAGTGGCTGTATTCTTGTGTTGTGTGACATTTTAGGATGCTTTGGGATAAAAGAGATCATCTATAAGCTAGACCTGACCTCACTGTGGAGTCATTCCTAGGCACTGGTCAGCTTCTGAGAAACATAAAACTGGTGAATGCAGCGAGTAAACACGTCTATTTTTGTAGTTTGTCTTCCAAGTCAAACAAAAATAAGAGATGACTTGAGGCTGGAGACTCCATGACACACTGTTAACTGAGAAGTGGCAACACGGGGCCTGATCTGCTGCTGGAAGTCAGGCTGGCATTTCTGGGGTCAGGGAGTTGAAGTTCATGCCCTCTGGCCATGCAGCCTGGAACTGTGTAGAAGCTGAGTGTGACTGGGGCAGCGGGATGAGCTGTGCCTGGTTATTTTGGGGGAAAACCTGGAGCTGGCTGGGAATGCTGTTGGTGTTTCAGTTGCTCTCAGCATCCTCTGCTGGGGTCTGGCCTTCCAGCCCGAGACCTGGTGCATGGATTCCAGTCGGCTCCCTGGCTCCTTGGGTGTCTCCCCACCCGTGCTGGGCTGCACAAACCTTCCCTGGAGCTCAAGGGGAAGTTTTCACCCCCATCATCCCCCCGGTGCTCGTGAAGTCGCTCTGCTTCCTTTCCAAATGGGGAATTTCCAAACTGCCATATATAGATTCCCCCAGCAAACAAACCCGCCTATGTGGAGCTGAAACAAGGCTGTGTTCCCAAAAGCCTGTTTGTTCCAGCTGCAGTCATTTGTCTCGGAGAGGATGTTGCATCTCTTCAGAAACTGTGGATTGTTTACATCCCTGGAATGTCACAGCAGCTGCAGCACGACACCAAAACCTCCCCGGGGCCAGGGCACTGGGGGCTTGTGCTCTATAAAATATGTGTGTACCTGCCTGAGCCTCAGCAACGTCACGGCCAAAATACGTTTGACTGGGGGGGGGGTGGCTTTTATTTGGGATTTTTGGGGTTTCCCCTCTTGCAGCTGTCAGTTGGATCCTGAGCTGTTCTGCAGCTTGGCCCCTCGTAGCCTGGATCGTCACCCCGGGTGAATTTTGGCCCAGTCCAAGGCAGGTGGAGAACCTGAGCTCAGCAGCGATGGGGAGCTGAGC
This sequence comes from Oxyruncus cristatus, assembly GCA_013399855.1. Lineage (NCBI taxonomy): Eukaryota > Metazoa > Chordata > Aves > Passeriformes > Cotingidae > Oxyruncus > Oxyruncus cristatus. Next base: position 219,011 of record VXAY01005116.1, on the reverse strand, counting down.
CTGAGCTGAGACCTGCAGGCAGAGTTTGAGCTCGTTTATCCAGGAGAAGATCTGGAGTGACACTTCAGAGTGCAGGATGCATCCAGGAAAGAATCAGCATGAGCAGGCACCAGCCTTACTGGAAACAGGATTTGCCAATTACTGTAAAGTTTAAAAATAAACCCGAACTGTGCAAGATCTAATTATTTTCCAGGCTGCTTTTTCCTGCTTCCACCTATCCCAGCAGGACTTAGAGGGACATAAAGGCTGAAATCCCTCCAGGCTGCAGGGTGTGAGGCTGAATGGCATTCACATTGATAAACTGGCAAAAAGGGGGATTATTCTAAGATGAGCAACACTTCCTTGGGAAGTGAGTAATGGAAGGAAATCACCTCCAGATAGCCACCAGCCCTGTTCAAGGGGCTCTGGATGTGCATCTGAGAGCCCTGGGAACAAGAGCCAGAGCATTTCTAGATCATTTGCTCAGAACAGGACATTGGGGCAGCAGGAGGATGGGGCAGGAGGGTCTGGGTTAGTTGGTGAGAAGCAAATGGTTTGCAATGGGGCAACACTTGCTTCCTCCAGCTCATCCCTTCAGTACCCCAGGTCCAGAATCCAGGCAGTGTGAGAACAGCAAGCAGGACATACACACCAGGAGAGAGCAAGGATGAGACTGGACAAATCCTGCTCTCAGCAGTGGCTTGGAGAGCCTTTTACCTTCTTGGCTGCCACCATGGTCAGTACAGCAGCACCTGAATGGAACATGAATCTGTGCAAAAGGAGCTGATGAATTTGCTCAGATTGGTGAATTAGACCATGGTGTGATTTGCTTTGCTGTGTCATTTTTTTCCCTGGAAGCTTCCCTGCCACAGGAGGCTGCAGGCTGACAGCTCCTCTGCCACAGTACCTGCTCCTCCTACTGCCTCAGGACCCAGACTGGCACCTTTGAGGGGATCTCAGGAGGAAGGCAGGGGTATCTCCTTCTCCTGAGTAGCTGGGATAACGCTTTTCCCAGTCTGTAGGAACCAGTGGATGATGCTGTCACTCATGCAGGGATACATGGGACACAGTTATTGTACAGCCTGATCCTGCACAGCTCCTTTGTGATGGTGATGGTGCCAGACTGGCAGGGGAACACCAACCAAGTGCCCAGGAAGTTTAATTAGCTGACTGAATCCATGGTCTCTCAATTAGATCTGATTTCTTGGGCCCGTTCTGACGTTCCACTAGGTGGGTGAGCTTGGATCCAAGTTTTTTCCATCCTGCACACCCCTTGGCCCCTAACTCCTGTTCTCTTTTTTTGCAATCCCCAGGGGGGAGAAACTCAAACTGGAGGAAATATTGCTCACTGGTATCATAAAGCCCACAAAATTTGGAGCATTCCTCCTCTGCTGTTTTTCAGCTGGTCCCGTTGGTCACTCCCTGTGTTAAGGAGGTGATGGCTGATGGGTCTCTTCATAATTAGGTGTAACTTTCCAGCTTTTTCCTCTACGAGTAACATCTTGGATCTGTCCAGAAGCAGCACATGTAAAAACCCACGGGGAAGAAGGGAAAGGGACTGTTGTCACCTGTAGCTGATGAGTAGGAGCCAAAAGCAGATACATGGAGAGCAGGACAGAAGGGAAAGGTTTGGGTTGTGTTCTGGCAGATTCTCCTGCACGGGAGCATTGAGAGGCTGCAGCCGGTGAAGGCTGAGCCCTGGGGACTTTGGTATTTGCTCTCTGCCAAACTCTCAGCCCCTCCATCCAGCAAGACGTTCGTCACAGGTTTATCTTTAGGCGTGTGAGTCCCCTTTGACTCAGGACCACAGACCCGAGGACGTATTTAACACCACGCCGAGGGAGATGATCCACGGGCACTGGGCGGGCTGTTGCAACCCCCAGCGTTGCTCCGTGCCCTCTCCCACCCCGGCGGCAGCTCCTTCCCGCAGCCTCTGGGACCGCTCCAGCCCTTCCCCAGGGCACAGCAGGTCCGTGTGTCCTCCCCGTGTGCCCCCAGGGCAGGGCAGGGACACGCTGGGCAGCACTAGGACCTGCGGAAGGCTCCGTGCCTCCTCCCCGAAGATTAGCCAATATTCCCAGGGCAGGGCAGCTCCCCAGCCTTTCTGCTTTTTCTTTTCCTTTATATACGTGTTTTCCCTTCTTCCAGCTCATTCCAGAGCGGAGAGCTTTGGATTTCTCTGAGCTTTTCTCTCCTTCTTTTCCCCCTCCTGGCAGCTGGCCTGCTGCCAGTGTCTCGCAGGGCCAAAGTTTTTATCTGCGGGGATATAGTTTGCAAACCAGCCCAGCTGCGCTCAGACTGCAGCCGAACCCCCGCTCCCGGGGCAGGCTTTAACTCGGGGGAGGAAGAGCAGCAGGGGTGCTGTGTGTGCCTCTCCTCCAGCTATTCCTGTCAAGATGGATTTACGACTCTAAAAGGAGTGGGGTGGGAGGGGGCAAGGGGGAGGAAGGAAAGTTGCCTCCAGGAGCCAGAGCTTGCACCACAGCCCAGCGAAACGCGCGGGGAGGAGCAGCCGGATCCCAAGGCATGGGCAGCGTGGAGGTGGCACCCCGGGATCTGGTGGATCCGTGCGCGTACTATGACTGATCTTAAGCTTTTCGTCTGCCTTCACAGAGCCCAGCCGCTGGATTTAAGGTAGTTTGCCCAGGACCAGGCTTTGCTATGTTGGCCAAGGCAGTGCTTTCTCTTGGGCTGTGGCTGCGGTTTGCTGCAGGACAGGACACACCTGAGCGAGGTGAGTGCCTGGAAAGGCGAGGCATTCCCCCATTTAATACCTCCTGCTCCTCAGAGCTTCTCCCGAAACCTTTTCAGAATAAAAGCTGAGGTTGTATTGATGCTTGACGTGTATAGTTATACTTGTGTATTCCTTCGCTGGCACAAGGACAGAACAAACAAACAAACCTGTCTAAAATCGCCTGTTGGAAATTTTGTCCTGTTTGTTTCCAGTAGGGAAAAGGAAACTATTTCAAAAACTTGCAGAGTTTGATGTAATCATATGGAAAAAATCCTTGCTCCTCACTCTTACCTCTGTACTGAGGGACATGCATTAAGAGAAGTAAAACCCATGATTAGCACTATCCTTGTCTTGTTCTCTTGCTAATCTTTGTAATTCAGTCATTACAGTTTCTCTTTGAAATGCTTTCTCTTGGATACTGTTCATGGAAAATGATCGTGGGTCAGTCCTGCAGAACTGACAGTGGGAAAAGGGACGTGAGGGAGGTGAATGTCTCGTTCCTGGTCCCTGCACTGTGGTGCTGGGCAGAGACTTATCCCACACCGTGGTGGCTGAGCTGGTGCAATTCATTTTTATGGTGCCCTTTTCCTCACAAGCAGAAAAGGTTCTGTGGCTGCAGGGCTAGTGCTGGTTGTGTCTGGTTTTCACTGCATCTGGGAAGTGTAATCCAGTGGGAAAGGAGAGTGAACCTCTTGTCTGTGTGGACAGGAGATCCTCGGACCCAGAGAGCAGCTCAGACTGCTGCGGTCTGATTCTGTTTCTGGTACCCAGAGCAGGCTCTGTCCATGGCTCACATCTCCTTGCAGGGTGCTGGATTCTGTCCCTCGGTGTCCCAGGCTGGTTCAGGAATGGCACTGCTGCTTCTGGCATTGCCACAGTGCTCAAAGTGGGCAGCAGTTATTCCTATTGTCCTGCCACTCTGCTGCCCAGGGGAGTTGTATGTGGCAGCTTCCCAGCCCAGGCTAAAAACAATGCTCAGACCTTCAGGGTATGTGAGAAAGCAAGCCACGGCATTCCAGAAGGAGGAGGAGGAGGTGTGTGTGTTGCTGTGTCACTGATGTGCTGCCTTTGGCTGCACACTGCCAGGCACCCTGAGAGGAACGGACCTGCTGGTGGGGGAGATGCCCCTCCGGCAGCTCTGATGTGGAGCCTCCTCGGCTCCTCTGGGTGCTCCCTAAGGCAGCCCTGAGCGAGCAGCTGGCCTGGGAGGGCTCCTGGGAATGGGCTGGTGTTTATCCAGAGGTGCTGGGATGCTGTGCCGTGATCACACACCGAGAGGAACTGTTTGAGACGTCAGGATGCATGTCCATAACCCCGTTTCCTTGGGACTTGACCAAACAGGAAGGATTGTGGCTTCATTCCAGCTGCAGGGGGCAAAGGGAAGAAGCTGCTGGACAGCCAGTGGTGCTTCCACATGCTCAGGAATAATTAGATTGTTCAAGGCAATGGGTATTGATTTCATGCACCAAGGCACAGAGTCAAGGCAGAGCATCACACAGTTCCACCACTTTTCCTCTTTGGGTCCAGATTCAGATCTCTGTTGCATCAGTGTAAAGTGGGCTTTGATAAATGAAATTAGATTGTCATTACCAGGTTACTCTGGACTAGCATCAGCTGAAAATGATGGGGATGTTGCCATCCCAGTGGGTGCAGTGAGTGAAAAATAAAGACTTGGCCCGTGCTTACCCACTTTGTAGGGAGCCCTTACTGAGCTCTGAAGCACAGCTCAGCACCTGCTGTAATTCCGTGATTCCAGAACTCTTGAGGCTCCAAATAAAACAGCAGAGATAATGAAACTCCTGAAAAGATCCTAAGAGATGGCAGCACAGCCTCCTTCCTGCTGTTGGGATTTGTCTGAAGGGCCATTTCTCAACCCTCAACCTGAAATCTGTGGCACGGACTAGCTGGAACCTGCACAGGCAGTTTGGGCTTTTAGTCACACAAGTTTATTGTTCTTGGTGGGGCTCAGTTCCTCAGTCAAGTGTGTGATCAACCCGTCTCCCCTGGCACAGACCTCTCTGACGTGGTTTGAAGTATAAAACCCCTCCTGGGTGGCTTGGTGGGACACCTCTCTGTCTGGGAGAGGTGGTGCCTCTCTCCTCCTGCCTCTCACTGTGATCCAACGGGGCCACAGGGAAGCACAGTCCGTGTTCCTCAGCCTCCAAACCTGCCTCCACTCACAGGAGAACAATTTTTGCCCTGCGTGGCCAAACAGCGAGATGAGAAGACAAATGTGGAATGTCAAGCACAGTTAACCAAGACAGGACATGATCTTTTCTGGCTGTAACTATGCTCCACGAGCTCCAAGCCCCACGTAAATCAGGCGTGTGGCAGTTGTTCAGGTCCCAGCTGAGAGCAGGGGGAGCTCTGGAAGCGGATGTCTCCTGTCAGCATCACAAGGAAGTCTGGCCAGCTGTTTTTCTCCTGGAAAAAGCCAACAGGCAGCACCGTGTCTCCATAGCGACGTGTTGCTCCCATATCAGTCCCTTCCAAACACTTCTCTGCGTGGCTGATCCCAGTTTATTGACCAGGCAGTGACAAGAGAATCCTGCTCTCTGTCGTTCCCCGGAGTCAAGTAGAGCGCAGGGACAGCAGTGGTGAGAGGTCTGCAGAGTTATTCCCAAGTGACAGGGAAGCACTCATGGATGCCTCTTCCCTCCAAATCCCGCTGGAAGCGAGAAATAATCACTTGGCACGTTGCCAAACAGCTAATCATCTCCCCATCAGGAGCGAGGAAACTGCCCGAAAACAGCAGCCGCTTGCGTAAGGCAGGGATTTGGTGGTAACCAACCTCCCCAGCCCCACCTCTGGCACGGATGGCATGTTTGGGTTGGATGCGGGACAAGGGGCAGGAAGAAGGATGACGAGGGAACTGAAAGCCTAGACCTGAGGGGGAAGGACGATGGGGGGTGCCCAGTGGCTTTGCAAGCGTTGCCACGCTCCCGGCGTGGTGAGAGCCTTCGTCTCGATTATTTTTATTTTTTTTTTTTAATGGCCTCTTTCTGCTGCCAAAATCTGAATGGGAGCAATTTGTTTGCATCTTATGCAGGGCTGAGTGGTGGGTAGATGGTGTTTGTCTGCACGAAGGTGAAGCTTTCTGCTCTACCCACAGACAGTCCCTTCAGCTCCAAAATACACCCTGCCCACCGGTGGGTTTAGCTGTTGGTTTTGTTAACCAGTTATTAATCAGTTGTTAATCAACGCTTTCCCCCCTGCAGGCAGAACCTGGTGGTGTCAGGCTGTAGCTGTTCCTAATTAACACAGCTCTTGCCAGCTATGCCTAAGGGATGGCAGGGCCCTGCCCAGCTCTCTTGGTGCCCCGGAGCTGCAGGGTGCAGACCGGAGGGGTGTGGCTGTGGCTCTCCTTCGACGTCCTTCTCTTTTCATGGGGTGTTCCCCACCCGTTTCCACCGGGGGGGTTCCCCGTGCAGGTGGTTCTGGCAGCAGTGGGATTTCTGCTTGCGTCTGCTCCCTCGAGGTGAACTCCAGACTCCCCTTCCAGGGCTTGTGCATGTGACCTTGTTGTTTACTGCTGGTGAGCAGCGTCCTCTGGCCATCGACCCCTGCCCTGCCAGGGCCAGAGGCTTTCACGGCGGTTTGTTGCAACATTTGGGAAGCGAGTGACACTCCTCAACCACGATGTCCTCCAGAGAGGTGGCAGCCGTGCTCCAAGATCTCTCCCTGTGTCCTGCCAGCCAAGTCAGTGGCTTGGACTTCCTCCAGCAGAGAGAGAAAATAATAGAATATGCTGAGTTGGAAGGGACCCATCAGGATCACCCAGTCCAACTCCTGGCCCTGCACAGACACTTCAGCAATCCCACCCCATCCCTCAGAGCGTTGTCCAAATGCTCCTTGAGCTCTGGCAGCCTTGGGGCAGTGCCCACTTCCCTGGGGAGCCTGTTCAGTGCCAACCATCCTCTGGGGGAAGAACCTTTCCCTGGTATCCAGCCTAAACCTCCCCCCCCAAAAAAGCAGAGAGCCATGGCTACGTGTGCAGCCAGAAGCACTAAACAAAGCCGTGCTGGAATGCCAGCAGGAGTTCTGGGAACCAGTGGCAGGGACCTGTAGGTCACAGTTCAGCTCCACTGCATGATGTGGTGATGAAATTGCAGTTGCTGGAGTCACACAGGAAAGCTCACTGGACTTCACTTTCATTTTCTGCTCAGCTCTCAGTGCCAGGTCACTGTAGGATGTGTCTGTGGCACAGGGCTGAGCCGTGCTGGTCACATGGAATTGGCTGTGATCCAGGTGGATGGCAGGTCTCCTGCCTCCTCCTGGCCCCTCTGGATTAGTCAGAGAATCAAAGAATCACAGGATGATTTGGGTTGGAAGGGACCTTAAAGATCATCCAGTGCCACCCCCTGCCATGGGCAGGGACACCTCCCACTAGCCCAGGTTGCTCCGACCTGGCCTTGGACACTTCCAGGGATGGGGCAGCCACAGCTTCTCTGGGCAACCCGTGTGAGGGCCTCCCCACCCTCCCAGGGAAGGATTTCTTCCCAATATCTAATCTAAACCTATCCTCTGTCAGTTTGAATCCCCTTTGTCCTGTCACCACAGGTTCTTGGAAACAGTCACCTCCAGGTAACTTTAATATTCTCCATTTCTGAAGGCTCCAGGAGATCAGCTCTGTGGATTTGGCTGGATATCAGATTTGGCACAGGATAACCAAGCTTTCCTGGCAGGTTTTGGGTTCACATCCCTCCCCTAACACTCTTCCCTCTCCCTTTCCCTTCCAGGTCCCCGGCCACCTATTTCCAACACAGAGGGCGACCTCCTCTTCCTGCTGGACAGCTCTGCCAGCGTCTCCCACTATGAGTTCTCCAGGGTCAAGGAATTCATGTGGGACCTTTTGCAACCTTTCACCTTCGGCCCCAAAGACGTCCAGACCAGCATCATCCACATCAGCACCACGCCCACCATGGAGTTCCCGTTTGACCAGCACCTGTCCAGCGGGAGCCTGAGACAGGCGATCCGGGACACGCGGCAGCTCATGGGAGACACCAACACGGGCAAAGCTCTGTCCTTCGCCAAGGAAAAGCTCTTCAGCGGCGAGGCTGGAGCCCGGCCAGACGTGCCCAAGGTGCTGGTTTGGGTGACGGATGGTTTCTCCACCGATGACATCTCTGAGCCCATGCAGCTCCTGAAGGACATGGGGGTGACGGTGTTCATCGTCAGCACGGGCCGGGGCAACTACCTGGAGCTCTCTGCTGCTGCCAGCCAGCCCCCAGACAAACACCTGCACTTTGTGGACGTGGATGACCTGCCCATCATCACCAAGGAGCTGCAGGATGGGATCCGAGGTAGGCTGGGCTGGGGTTGTGGTCACTGGGAGTGTGGAACGGGGCTGAAGATGAGTTCAGGTGAAAAAAACCACATGACAATGCAAAACAACCCAGAGGGAATCTCTCAAAACACGTGTGTGTGTGTGTGGGCAGCAGCACAACCGCTCTGTGCTGGTTGCCCAGACAAGCCCACCACTAATTTCTTTGAGTGTTAATGAAGATGAGTTAAATGCCTGGCTCTGCAGGGCAGGCAGTGGGAGAATCCCCCAAAACCAGTGGTCCTCCTGGCCCACAGGTGCTGCACTTGCAAGCCGTCCACAGGTCCAAATGTAAACCAGAGCTTTTGGGAGGTCTGGGACTAACATCTCTATTCCCCTTGGAAGTTTCCATGACTGAGTGGGACAAATTCCCTCCTGCAGAGGTGTTAGTGAGATGAGCTTGTGTTTGTAAGGAGTTGTTCAGTTGGTAATGAAGGAAGGAGGCTCGGGCAGGGTATTCTCTGGATTCCTTAAAAACCCCACAAGCCTTTGAAATGAGTCATCCAGGTCAGGCATCCGTACAATCCCAGCAGAGCAGGAAAAAGCTCCCACCTGCACAGGCTGTTAACCAAAGGCTTCCCAAACAGGCAACGGTTCAACCTCAGCAAGAGGCTGCTGACTGTGGGAGCAAGGTCTCTAAGCCCCTTCAACTTGATTTTCAGATTCAGGGTGATTTTTTTTTTCTCTAAAATGTGTGTCTGTTTGGCTCTGTGCCAGCTGACGGAGGTGGAGGACACAAAGGTGTCGAATACATTGTGTACACAAAATGGGCTGGGTGTGCCTGGGACTCATCCAGGGTGGATCTGACTTCCCAGACACCCCATCATGGGCTGGTGCTCCCTGAGATACCCAGCTCCTGCAGTTGTTGTTCTCTTACAAAGCACAGGTACCCCACCACAAGGGTCCCTGCCAAGCTGCTGCTGCCTCAGGTGGGCTGAGAACCCTCCGTGGAACGGCTCAGTCTCCACAGAGAGAGAGAGACATGGTGGACCTGAGACAGTGCCAGTATAATGCTGCTACGTGGAAGGGGTGTAAGACACCAGGGATGGACGGAGGGATGTGTGTGTTCGCTCCCTCTCCTTTTCCTTGGCACATGGTCCCGACACAACAAGTCTGCAGCAGGCAGCTGCCAGCCAGCCTGGCTATGGCACAGCTGGCTCCTTCCAAGCGGGAAGGAAAGGGACTCAGGCTGGGAAGGAGCACAGGCTCTTGCCACTCCATCTTCTATATCAGTATGTGCCCAACATGTGGCATTCGGTGCTCTTCTGGGGAAGGACCGACCTTGTGAAACCAGGGCACTCCTCCGAGGTGACACCAGGTTCTGTGCCTGAACCAACTTGCTCTCCTCTCAGCCCCCTCGAACTGACAACTGCTGACTTGTTCCATGCTTAGGCTCCACCTTCTGAGCCAAGTTTTGCAGGAGCCCGTGTGCCCAGCAGGCACAAAACATCAGCCACTTCCCGCGGCTGCTCCGTTCAGGGTAACACGTTTCTGATCTGAAATGAAGTCCTGGATAACTTCTGGTGCAGTGAAGGTTTTACTCTCAGTCCTCTCATGTTTTTACCCGGAATTGAATATAAGCAGGTGACCAGAGGGAGGGATCTCAAACCTTGAATGTCCACCCTGGTAATGGAGAAGTGTTTTCCTCCCCCCTCCCAGAATCAGAATCCTCTCCCATCCATATCAAAGCAGGGAAATAGAGCCATGAAGCTGAAGTGGTTTGCCCCAGATCCCTGCAGCAGAGAGGGGACCATGTACCCAGGGCTGGAAAGGTTCACCTGCTGCCTGGCTGCATTTCTTCCCCTCAGGAAAGCAGCAGCATTCCTGCAAGTCTGATCCCGACCTTGCCAGAGGTCAGAGGATGCCAACAAATTTGTGGCAGCAAAATAGTGTTTCAAGTCACCAAGAGGCAGGAGGTGGAAAGAAAGTGTGTCATGAGCCGTCTCTGAGTGTTGCTGGATCCTGCCTGGGTCTAATACAGGAGGTTAACTTGCTGCTTCCCTCTGGGAACAAGGAGGTGCTGGGAAGCACACCAAGGACATCTGTTTTCAGGGGATTATTGCCCTCTTTATATGCTTTGGGAATCTGTGATCTGGCAAGGAGAGGCAGAGCTGTTTGCTGTGGGCTTCCTGTGCCCTGTCACTTTGATGTGCCCGATTTATTCGCAGTGTCCCTGAGCCTCCAGGCTCACTTATTTCCATTCCTTGAGCTTTTGGCAGCACTTCTGGCACTGAGGCCTTTCCTCTGCTCCCTGTTCCTTCGTGGCTTGGCCACTGGTGTTCGTGGGGCTCACAGAAGGGTGCAGTGTCCCTGATCCTTCTCCCAGCCCCTCCACGCTCCAAGAGGGTGGAGTGCTGGCTGCTGGCAGCGTGTGGATGGGAGGGCAGGGCACAGAGCAGGCAGGGAAATGTTTCTGCCTGCCTGGGACAGCCAAAGAACAGCTCAGAGGAAAAACTGAGGCTGTTTTACTTGGTACAGGGAAGTTGGCAGGGACTCGGAGCAGCTCGGAGGAGGAGAAGCTGATCCTCTCCCCATTAAAGGACAAGTCTGGGAGTGCAAAGTGACCCCATTTTGCAGGTCTGGGCAGACTTTTGTGCCTCCTTTTTCCTCTGTGCAAAGGGGAGCCAGACAGAGGCCACAGGACTCCGTGAAGGATTTAGGCATGAGCTGGAGGGTTCTATCGTAACGTTTCAGGAGTGACACTGTGCAGAGCAAATGCACTTCTTCAAGGTTCAGGGTGCTTCTAAAAATTCTTTAGAAGCAGAAGAGCATCTTTATGTTTTCCTATGTCACTCTCCTGGAGAAACAAAGTCCTGTGTGTTTCTGCCCCTCTGGAAGACCAGAGAACAGTGGAATTCTGCCCAAGATGGGCTTGGGAGGCCACGCATGTGGGAAGGGTCAAGTAGCAGAGGAAGCTGGGGGAGCTGTGAGCATCAGAAGAGGTATTTGTGTCTGGCATTTGGGGTCTGAGACTCAAAGGTAGCGTGAGCCTTGAAGAGAAGCCTCTGTGCAGGGGCAGGGAGAGGTGAGACGGCACAAGAGGGCTCTGAATGTTGAATGTCACCAAACAACAGAGCTCTGTGAAACCCCGTGGGCAGTGACCTCAGCTGGGACGAATTGAGCTGGCTCAGCAATGCTGGGCAGTCCCAAGTTCCTGCCCTTTCTTCCTGGCCACTGGGCACTGGCAGAAAGCAGGGAGAAATGTAGTTCTTCACACTCTGGGCTGCTTCACACACAGGACAGAATTCAGTGGTTTGGCTTCACTGGGAGGTGGTTTCCACAGGGAGCTCAGGATGAGCCACACCTTGGTGACTTCAGGGATCATCCAGTGCTGCTGCCAACTGCATCTCCCACCCAAAAGGCCTGGGATTTCAGATGTTCCACGTTCTGGGTATTGATTCCTGCTCCTCTTTCCCTTGCAGATGTTCTCCAAGCCAATCGGCTCCACGCAGTCGATATCACCTCAAACAGCTTCCGTCTGATGTGGCCCAAGCTCCTCTCCCAAGAGACTGGCTACTACACCCTGGAATACGCCCCAAGAGATGATCTAGCAAGGAAGAGGACAAAGCAGGTGTCTGGGGCTCACACCAGCTTCGTGCTGAGCAACCTTGCACCAGAAACCACTTACGAGGTGGCCCTCATTCCTGAGTCCAACGTCCACTACTTCCCTCCCCAGTCGACAAGGGTTACCACACTGCCAGGTAAAATGTGCAAGGCTGCAGCAGCTGCTCTGGGAACAAGGAGCTCCCTGTCTCCTACCTGGAGGCTGGAGGAGCAGCTGGGGGAGAGGAGAATGCTGGAAGCAGGTGCATGTGACTGATGGGAACTCTCTGTGTAAGAGGGAAGGAGAGGGGGAGCGCTCAGAGCAGAAACCAGTCCCTCTGTGCAGACCAGTCATTTGGGCCAGAGAGTAACTTCGATTTATGCTGGATGGCAGCATGCAAAAAGGTGGCACACTGAAAACCTAAGCAAAGTCAAGGTGAACTTGTATCTGGTATTAATTTTCTGGGTGCAAGAACGGTTCTGGCTGTGTAGTTCTGCACAGTCTATGCAGCACAGGGAGAGAAACCATTCTCTTCGGGCTGAGCGGGGTTGTGCTGACTTTGATGACTATCAACATCCACTTGCTGGGTTGATTTTCTTCCACCTCCTGACAGCCAAGTACGGTGCAGGTCCATTATGCTCTTCTGACAGTGTTCCTATGCCTTGAATTACATCCTCACTCACATCTCTTTTCATTTCTTCCAGAGGAAATCAGCCCAGCTCAGGTTCTCATCTCAGACTCCGGGCCACGCAGCTTCCACGTGAGCTGGGCTCCCATGCTGGACAGTGTGATGGGCTACCAGGTCCTGTATGGACCCCTCCCAGGGAACTCAGTGAAGGTGCTGGAGGTGGATGGGAGGCACAACAGCACTGTGGTGGAGAATCTGGCGCCCAACACCACCTACCTGGTGACAGTGACTGCAATCTACAGGTCGGGGAAGGAGAAATCCCTGTCAGCCAAGGCCTGCACGCAGGAAGGTGAGTGAGCAGCAGGGGACCGTCACCACAAGGAGTCCCTGAAGTGTCCCTGTGTCCTTCCCACCTGCCTCACGGTGAGGCCAGAGAACTCTGAATCCAGCTACTGGGGTGGGATGAAAAGGGGAAAGCTGCAGCTTCTGATGAGCCTCAGTGATGTGCCATCAGGGTGCAGCAGATGTGTGAGGACTGAAGAGAATCAGACACACACAGGATGATGGATGTTACAGGACGTGCTGATGCTGCTGGTTCAGCAGAAGCAGAATGGACCTGGAGATCTCTGGATCTCTCTAAAAGGGAAAGAAAACTGCCTTTCCCTCCTGTCTCCTCACTGTGTGCTCGTTGTGATTTAGCATTCGAGGGGTAGAAGTTTAACCACCAGGAGCTTCTCCTTTGAAGAAATACCTGTAAAGGTATTGCAGGAGGCAAAGTCCAGCTCTTATCTGGACTCAAGAGTGAGGAGCTCAGGGAATGAGAGAGCTGAGGGTGTGGGAGGTGACAGTCAGTGACTAATGGTGCCAACAAAAGTACTTTGTGCTGGACAAAGTTAAGGACTAATTAGGACGAGCTCCTCCAGTGTGGAGATGTAGAGTTACGTTGGGTCAGTGCATCTACCAGGTCTAAAAGCTACTAGTCTGGGATTTTAATGGAAGGTGAGATTCCCACGTGAATCCAGGGGTTGGTGCTTTAAGCAAAATACCAGACATGGGCAACATCACCTGAGTTTGCCTTTCTAAAGCCACACATGTCCACTGTTCCCCACCTGGAAGAGGCAGCCCTCGGTCACCATCCCTCCTGCCTCTGGCCCCTGGGAGAGCAGGGACAGACCGGGACCCTTGGCAGGCAGAAATTAGGCCTTTCCAACTGTGGAATGGCCCAGACTGGTTTAATTGTCACTGCTATCTTATCTTCATCTCTTGCTACTGGTAGAACACAGTGAACGACAGAGAACAAAGCCCAGGCTGGCTGGCAGCCCCTCCTCGGGGTGGGGTAGAACAGGGAGGGAGGTGGGAAGGACCTCTCCACACAGATGTCCCACAGTGACGCGGATCTTCTTTCTCCAGAGGGCTCCAAAGTGAGGCACCTTCGCTTCGAGGACATGGGCCCCAACACCCTGAAAGCCTCCTGGGACTCTGCTGACGGGCAGGTCCTGGGTTACCGGGTGCGGTGCCGGCGGCAGACGGGCCCGTCCTCGGTGCTCAGCGTGTCCCCGCAGGTGCACAGCGTGCTGCTCACAGACCTGGCCTCGGGCACCACCAACAAGGTCTGTGTCAAGCCCATGTACAGGAACCAGCCCGGCCAAAGGCTCTGCCGCATGGTGCACATGCAGCCAGGTGAGCTGGGGGGCAAGGCACGTCCCGGGGGCCCTCAGCCCCGGGTCCTGAAGGGCCCCGGTGCTCCAAAACCAACCTCCTTAACACCAATTCGTAGGTGTTCGAAAGGGCATTGGTTATTTGTCAGCGCTCCGGACGTGTGGAGCGGAGCTCCTCTCAAATGACAGAGGGACAGGGCTTTTTATTACACACACTGCTCACGTGGCCATCAGATAGTCTCGCTGGCTTAATACATATTCATTAGTTTCCTTTACACACTCATGCCCTTGTTGGAAGTCCTTTTTTGGTCCTTCTGGGTCTTCCTTGGCTTGACCTCAGTTCTTGAGCAGCATCATAGTATTTCACTCCCCAAAAACTGTAACATTTGTTCTTCATCTTGTTTGGGTACACAGAGCTTAGTTTACGTGCTGTTTGGTTGAGTTATGTCCCTTATCTAATTCTCTAGGGCTTCTCTAAGATTACGTTGCTCCTTATGTGGGTATTCTGGGATACTGTGAGTAAAGTTTCTGTTTCTCCAATCAGCCCCGAGGTGCTGGAGAACCAGCACAGAGGAGCCCTTGTGGCTGGAATATTCTGTGCCCATCACCTGGCTTGTCATGGGGCTTCATCACAGCACCAAACTGACCAAAGATGGGCTCTTTCCCCTATTTTTAGGAGCAAGACTCCTCCTAGTGGAGTATATGGCAGGCAGGAGGAAAAGTGTACGGTGGAGACAGTTCTGGAACTACTTTGGGATAACAAGGGTGAGAATACTGCTAAAAGCTGGCATGGGCATTGGAAACACTTTAATTTAGAACATTGACTACCCTTCGCTCTCCAGCTTGGCTGGGACCAGGTAACTATTAAAGCCAGTTACTAAGACACAACACATCTGCTTTCTTCCTCCTGCTGCCACTTCCTGCCATGGAACATAAAGGGATTCTGGATAGGATGAAGTAAGAGCCAAACAGAAGCTGTGAGGCCCTGCAGAAGCACGGCCTTTTTCCCAGCAAGAAGCTGGAGGGAGAGTAAAAACGACCACAGGGGTGAGATCTCTGACTCAGCCAAATTTGGAGAAGGGTAGATAAAGCTGACATTGTATTTCTTGTGCTCTTCCAGCTACAGAGGCCCAGGGGTACAGGCACAGACAGAGAGCGTGATGGACTGGAGTGAACTGATTCCCAGCAGAACAAGGGATCCTGCTTGGACAAAGACTCGGACAAAAGGGAGGGGTCAGGGGAAGCTCAGAGATCATCTCCCAGCCTGCACTGTCCCTTGAGGTGTCCTGGTGGTCGAGCCCAAAGGTGTCCTCAGCCAAGTTCTCTGGAAGCTTAAAGGTCTGGCTTGGCTGGGTGGAACAACCAATCTGAGCAAACAGGTCCCAAATCCGTGCCCTCTTTTATATGAATATGCCCAACAAATACCAAACAGAAGGCAAAGTGGTGAACCCTCACTCTTGCTTGCTTGCTGCCTGTTCTCTATTTATTAAATGTCAATACAGTTTTATTTTTTGCAGCTTCTGAGCACCTTCTAGACTTGACTGTTCACTGCCCTGGCCTTTCATTCAGGGCACTCTGAGGAAGACTTCATGTGGCCAAATCCATTCCTGTTCTCAACAGCCACTGAACCTGGAGTCTGAGAGAGCAGGAAACTCAAAACCGTGGGAATTTGCTTTCCCAGTAGGTTACTCCAGAGCTCTGAGCCCTCAGCTGAGCTCAAGGAGCAGCAGTGAGTCCAGAAAAGCCAGAGAGCAAGACCATCTAGAGCCCTTATTTTTGTTTCTCCTTCAAATGCGTGCCTCCAAACAGCAGTGCAGTCCTGCCTGCATCATCACCACTGCAATCATTTCACCAAACTGGATGTGAGTCCTGCTGTCAGAGCAGCTATATGGAGATTAATTAGCCTGTTCTATGACTAATTACAGGCAATAAGTCTCCAGCATTATCATTCCTCTGCACACACCTAGCACGTATTTAGTGTCTTGTCCTGGGCTTCCACCCAGTGCTAAGCTTGAGCTACATTTAAAAATCAGTTTTTTAGGGGAGAAGAGTAAATCTGATTCTTTCCTTTTTGGCCCCAGTCTTGAATTTGCTGTCACTAAGCTCCTCTGAAAAGCAGAGCTGGAAAAAAAAGAAATTAAACACCTAGTGACAAAGCAACTGGTCTCAAAATTTGGGGCTTAGGGCTGTAATGAAATGTAAATACTTCTCTGCTAAAACCCAGATCAATGGGAACACCCTCCCTCAGTAGCACTTGCTCTATTTTAAATGTATTGCTTATTTGTCCTACATGTGGAACTCAATTTTTAAAGCCGAGCTGTTTGATGGAGAGCCCCGTTCAGTGTCACAAACCCTCCCTCAGCTCTGCTTTGGACTCCTTAAAACAGCTCCTTTTGGAGCTGAGAGGAACTTTATCCCCGGCCTTGTCTCCTGAGTGCTGAATTCATCATCTGTAGATTTATGGAGCATTTTCTTGCACAGAAGGAAGGGATGGGAGGGAGGCGAGTCACTCATTACCTCGATAAGATTTCCTATGATTTGTGTCGTCCTTTGGAATGTGCATTTGTGACTGATTAATCTCCGTGCTGAAGGGATGATAAAGCCTCTGGAATCTCTCATGCAATAAGATGATCTTGTTTGTTCTTGCTGTAGGACAGAAATTAAGTTTGCACAACGCCCTGCATAGTTTATTAATCCATTAACATGTCACCCACTCCCCCCCCCAATTGTAATACACCCTTTTGAAGACAATTAAATATAAATACAAGAGCTATTGAATGATTACTTTGTTCTTGATGGCAGTAAGGGCAAATCTGTTGAGTGTAGCTTTTGTTCCAAGGGTTGAAAAGCTGGTGTTCATAGAATCATAAAAGCTGGGAAAGGCCTCTGAGATCATCAAGTTCAGCTGATAAATCATCCTAATTTTAAATGGCTGGAAAGTAAGTGTTCTGCCCATGACTTCATCGTCTGGTTTACACAGAACTTTACCCCCACCCCTCAAAAAATGTGCTAGAAATATATAAATAGAAATATATCAGTAAGTCTCAGCTCCAGTAAGAATAGTTTTACAAGGAGCCAAAGAGTAAACGTCCCTGAAATCTTGGCAGAATGAGTAAGTACTTGTGAACAACGCACTCAGGGACAGGGTGGGATTTTGGGGTGTCCTGTGTGGGGCCAGGAGTTGGACTCTGATCCTTCTGGGTCCTTCCAACTCGGGATATCCCAGGATTCTGTGATTCTAAGTGTGCACTTGGGAAGAAACATGAAGATTTAAAGAAAAAAGACACCAGAATGGCATCCCCAGCCTGCTGAGGGCTGGGCACGAGCCATGTTTGTTCTACATTTTACACCATTTCAGGCTGCAGAATTCCATCTGTTTCTGACTTTCACAGCATTTCCCTCTACTCCCCTTCTCGCAAGGCTCTTGTGCCATCTTTCCCACTCCCAGCAGTTGGATTAGGAGCTGATTTTCAGGGAAATCCTGGCTCAGCACACAGATGGGTTTCCCTCCGCACGCCTTTTTTAGAAGCTTTGGTGTTGTCCTTCCGAGTCCAATCAGTTGGACCAGCAGCCGATTTCCAGGGGAAATCCCTCCCTTTATCCCCCATAACCCCAGCGCCTCGTTTCCCGCCCCGCCCTTAGCAACCCCGCACACTCCCGTTGCTACGCGGAAGTGCCTTCTGTCCTTCCCCCTGCGGTCCCGCCCCTTCCCCTCACACAACCAATCAAACCCCGCACGCGGCGCCGCCGCCGCCAATCACAGGGCGGTCCGCCCCCTG